>JAQSEC010004626.1:0-22570 GCA_028564925.1 Lithobates sylvaticus
AATGCCGGACTTTTAGCTCATTGGACATGAGACAAACATCATATATAGAAGCTCTATATCTCTCAGTGGTTGCTAAGAAAGCAGTGTGTGGAAGCATCTGCCACTTCCTTAGCAACCAGGGATGTCACCTGGTCCCTTAATTTACTGGCCGGGGATCCCTGGCCATGCAAACAAAGGCGCACAGATTTTGAGACATCAATGATCAAATATCCACATTTCCATATGTGAGCAATGACATTGACCAAATACTGAGGAGACCCTGCTCCTTTATTTACTTTAATGGCAAGGCCCCTGGGGATGTCATTCGGTGCAAGTCAATGACAGCATTGTCCATCAGTTGGTGTCATTTTTTTTTTTCATTGCCCATCGGGTGTCATTAGTCATGTGTGATGTGGATCTGCATCACTGGACCAAATGATTCATTAGGAATATACACTATTTAACTTATTTTAAGGACTTGTCAGAAACTGTGTGAGGGTCTTTATTTACTGTTTAATTTTTTGTGTGAATAAGTAACTCTTATGCCGCGTACACACGAAGGGACAATCCCGCGTGATTATCCGCTGGACTGAAGTCCAGCGGATAATCCCCTCGTGTGTGGGCGCCGGCGGACTTTTTTTGGCCAAAGTACGGCGGACTAAAGTTTTAAGTTTTGTTTTAAAATTATCCGCTGGACTTGGCAGTCCAGCGGATAATCCGGCCGTGTGTAGTATGGTCCGGCGTACCAAAAAGGACGCATGCTCAGTAGCTAGTATGTCACGGACTCGCTCGGTCTGGTAAAACTAGCCTTCGTTTTGAAGCTCGCACAATCGTCACGCTGCTGATCTTTTTTTTTTTTTTTTTCTGACAGCGGGATTTGTATGTTATCGTACTTGAAGAATGATTTTGCCTTGCTGCTTGTATATTCACGCAGAGTACTCCCGAACGTTTTTTCTTCAGCATTCTTTAGTGAAGTTATATATTTGTATATATATATATATATATATATCTATATCTCTCTCTCTCTATATATATATATATATATATATAGATATAGATATAGATATAGATATATATATCCAAATCACCAAATTAAAAATATATCTATATTTCTCAATAAACCCAAAAAAATATATATCTATATATACATATATATATATATTTATATATATAGATATATAGATATATACGTGTATATATATATATATATATATCTCTATTTAGATATATATATATATATATATTATATATGTACATATATCTCTATTTAGATATATTTTATTATTTGTTGGTTATCAAAAGGATTTGTTATTACACATGATACAATTGTGGAGTCAGCAGAGCTTGCCCTTAATTCAGATCTTAACCCTCACCTTTCCAGCGACTGCACTTGCAGTTCCATTGAAGTTGCACTTTACACTTGTATTGTCAAATGAATGTTTAGACATGTACCTGCCTACTCCTAAAGAAACTATGTTTTTGAATAACAAGCACGTATATCATTATTTTCAGAAAATTAAATTACCATTTATTCTGGTTTAAACAAACAAGGCAAAACAAAATAGGAAGGCAACACTGGAGCCACTTTGCGATTTTGAGAAGACTTTTTGCCCCAACGGCAGACATCAAGTTTGTGAAGCCAAAAATTAAGCTTGGGCACATTTCATCCAATATAGGGAGCACAAGAAGATTGACCAGGAATCAGACAGACCAGGAACAGCAGCAGATGACATCTATGTCCCCAAGCTGTGGCACTACAACAGCCTGTGTCTTCTGTGAGACCAGACTGAAGCCAGGCAATCACTTCCGACTCTTCCCACCACGCTGCCCTGCACTCTTCCCTGCAGTCTTCCCTGCACGCTTCCTTGGAGGCTGACTTGTGGTAGGAGGAGGAGGAGGAGGAGGAGAAGAAGGAAGAGGAGGAGGAGGAGGAGGAGAAGTTGCTGTCGGGCCTTCATGTGTCAGGCGGGTGGATTCTCGTAATTGACCCCTCAAACCCCCCTTAATAGCCTCAAAAATGAGGCCCACACACAGGTGCCGTTGGCCCTTCTCCATTTCCAGCAACCTGCTGGCCAAGTAGGTGGCATAGGCCTCTTCTGGAATGGGGGGTCTTTCGAGAATCGCACTCGCCTTCCGAATAAGTTGGAGTGATTCCTCCTCAACAATGGTCATCCTCCTGGGCCTTCTTGGGGGTAAGGGCAGGGGTGGAGGTAGACTTCTTAATACAGTCTGGCTGTCACTCTGGCTCGTGCTGGGCCCAGCCACCTCCTGGCTCTCGCTGGTCATGTCCTCCTCCTCCATACCACTTGTCCCGGCATCATCCTGGGTCAGCTCATCCTGTGTGCAAATAAAAACAAAAATCAAACACCTGTTTTTTGGTTTATGGCCTCCTCAATCATCCAATTGTAAACTTATGAACGAGCAGATAAATTTTCAAAAAGATCCAAAAGGCTATCATTTGGACCCCTGCATTTTCCAAGCAGATCACCAATGTTGTATAAGGCATTTTTTGCCACTACTGGATGTATGTATACACTATATATGTATCGATATGTTGCACCAACACTTTTTCGAAGTGTGCGCAATTTTTGGCAGCTTTTTTCACAATTCTGAGTTCAGGGTGTTAATTGTTTCACATTTTAACGTTTACAGCATTAATATTCACACAATCACAATTTAGGCTACTAAATATATACCTGGCTCCAGCTGGGCGCATCAGCCTGCTCCAAGGTGGAGGGGTCTTCTCCTTCCGTGGAAGCCTCAGCTGGGGTGGAGGGAAGAGTGGAGGGAAGAGTGGAGGGAAGGGTGGAGGGAAGAGTGGACAGTGATTGCCTGGGTTCCATCTGGTCACCTATAAAAGCCAGTTGGTTGTAGTACCACAGCTTCGGTACATAAACCATCTCTGCTGCTGCTCCTGATCTGACGGATTCCTCAATCTTCTTGCGCTCCCGCTTGTACATGTGCCTTAAACTTGAAATTCTGGCTTCAACATACTTGGTGTCTGCGTTGGGGACTTGAGTCTTCACAAAATCCACAAGTGGCCCCAGTGTTGCCTTCCGGACATCCCTATTTCCATATAAAGGGTTCTTGAGCTGCCACAGGTTGGTATTTTTTCTGTACAGCGCAATGAATTCTGACATGAACTGCTGGTCCTTGAATGGATTAACCAGTTAGCAACCGGTCCATAGCCGAAAAACGGCTACAGGGCGGTTGCTTAACTCTGGGAGGCCGTTAATTAACGGCCTCACAGAATTCTGCTCTTGCGCGCCCCCTGGTGCGCGCACTCGAGAGCATCCATGATCGCCGGGTCCAGAGGACCCGGCGGATCATGGATCACGGTAAACGGCCGCTCATCGCGGCCGTTTACCACGTGATCGCTCCGTCAAATGACGGAGTGATCACATGTAAGCAAACCGGCGTCATTTGATGACGCCGGTTCCTCTCTCCTCCTCTCTCTGTACCGATCGGTACAGTATGAGAGGAGAGGGGGAGGGATCGGTGGCAGCAGTGCTGTGGGCGGGATCTGTAGTGCCCACAGCCTGCTCTGCCACCACCGATCCATCCATCCATGCTCAGCCATCCCCCCATACCCTGCAATACCCAGCAATAGCCTGCAGTGTATTGCTGGGTATTGCAGGGTATGGAGGGATGGCTGAGCATGGATGGATGGATTCTCTGCCATCCCCCCCAATACTGTGCCATACCCCCCTATACTGTGCCATACCCCCGCAATACTGTGCCATACCCCCGCAATACTGTGCCATACCCCCGCAATACTCTGCCATACCCCCGCAATACTCTGCCATACCCCCGCAATACTCTGCCATACCCCGCAATACTCTGCCATACCCCGCAATACTCTGCCATACCCGCAATACTCTGCCATACCCTGCGATACTCTGCCATACCCTGCGATACTCTGCCATACCCTGCGATACTCTGCCATACCCTGCGATACTCTGCCATACCCTGCGATACCTGCCATACCCTGCCATACCCTGCGATGCCCTGCCATACCCTGCGATGCTCTGCCATACCCTGCGATGCTCTGCCATACCCTGCGATGCCCTGCCATACCCTGCGATACTCTGCCATACCCTGCGATACTCTGCCATACCCTGCGATACTCTGCCATACCCTGCGATACTCTGCCATACCCTGCGATACCCTGCGATGCTCTGCGATACCCTGCCATACCCTGCCATACCCTGCGATACTCTGCGATACCCGGCGATACTCTACCATACCCTGCGATACTCTGCAATACCCGGCGATACTCTGCGATACTCTACCATACCCGGCGATACTCTGCAATACCCGGCGATACTCTGCAATACCCGGCGATACTCTGCAATACCCTGCGATACTCTGCCATACCCAATACCCTGCAATACCCAACAATACCCTGCGATACTCGCTACGATCAAAGCCAGGATCGTTTTTTTTTTTTTTTTTTATTTCAGGCTTTCCAGCCTAGAGGTGAGATGTGGGGTCTTATTGACCCCATATCTCACTGTAAAGAGGACCTGTAATGCCATATTCCTATTACAAGGGATGTTTACATTCCTTGTAATAGGAATAAAAGTGATCAAAAAATTTTTTGGGGGGAAAAAAAGGGTCAAACTAAAATAAATAAAGTAAAATGAACAATAAAATATATATATATTTTTTTAAAGCGTCCCTGTCCCCGTGTGCTCGCACGCAGAAGCGAACGCATACGTAAGTCCCGCCCACATATGAAAACGGTGTTCAAACCACACATGTGAGGTATCGCTGCGAACGTTAGAGCGAGAACAATAATTTTGGTCCTAGACCTCCTCTGTAACTCAAAACATGTAACCAGTAAACAAAATTAAAGCCTATGGGGATTTTTAAGTAGCGAAGTTTGGCGCCATTTCACGAGTGTGTGCAATTTTGAAACGTGACATGTTGGGTATCTATTTACTCGGCGTAACTTCATCTTTCACATTATGCAAAAACATTGGGCTAAATTTACAGTTTTGTTTTTTGTAAAGCACAAAACATTTTTTTTCCAAATAAAACACGTTCGAAAAATTGCTGCGCAAGTACCGTGCTAGATAAAAAGTTGCAACGACCGCCATTGTATTCTCTAGGGTCTTTGCTAAAAAAACATTTATAATGTTTTGGGGTTCTATGTAATTTTCTAGCAAATAAATGATGATTTTTACATGTAGGAGAGAAATGTCAGAATTGGCCTGGGTGCTCCAGAACACCTGATGGTGCTCCCTGCATGTTGGGCCTCTGTATGTGGCCACGCTGTGTAAAAGTCTCACACATGTGGTATCGCCGTACTCAGGAGTAATAGCAGAATGTGTTTTGGGGTGTAATTTGTGGTATGCATATGCTGTGTGTGAGAAATAACCTGCTAATATGACAATTTTGTGAAAAAAAAAAAAAAATTTAAAAAAAAAATCTTGATATTGCAAAGAATTGTGGGAAAAAATGACAACTTCAAAAAACTCACGATGCCTCTTTCCAAATACCTTGGAATGTCTTCTTTCCAAAAAGGGGTCATTTGGGGGGTATTTGTACTTTTATGGCATGTTAGGGTCTCAAGAAATGAGATAGGCCGTCAGTACTTCAGGTGTGATCAATTTTCAGATATTGGCACCATAGCTTGTGGACTCTAAAACTTTCACAAAGACCAAATAATATACCCCAATTTGTACTTATTTTTACCAAGGATATGTAGCAGTATAAATTTTGGCCAAAATTTATCAAGAAAAATTACAAATTTGCTAAATTTTATAACAAAAACGAAGAAAAATTCATTTTTTTTACTGAATTTTCAGTCATTTTTCTTTTATAGCGCAAAAAATAAAAAACCCAGAGGTGATTAAATACCACCAAAAGAAAGCTCTATTTGTGTGAAAAAAAGGACAAAAATTTCATATGGGTACAGTGTTGTATGAATGAGTAATTGTCATTCAAAGTGTGAGAGCACCGAAAGCTGAAAATTGGTCTGGTTATTAAGGGTGTTTAAGTGCCCAGTGGTCAAGTGGTCAAGTGGTTAAATACAAACACAAAATGGGCCCTTAGAAATCTCAGTGAACTCAAATGTGTACAGAGAAGGTTCCTATTAGACTGTCTTAAATTCAGCCTAGACTCAAACTATTTTTGGTTTAATAGTACTTATTACAAACAGATATGTGGTATTGCGATGGGAGCAAAATTTGCTCCCAGTGTAGCTAATCTATACATGGCCGAATGGGAAGAAGAGGCCCTGTACAAAAAGTTTCCGCACCAACTAATTCTATATAAAAGATATATTGACGACATTATCATAATTTGGTCTGGAGACAGAGACAGTCTCACAGATTTCTGTTTTCGACTAAACACGAACACTAAAAATATTAAGCTCACTTGGGAGATTAGCACAGACAAAATTAATTTTCTAGATCTACTAATTAAGAAAGAGGAAAACTTCCTTACTACACAGACTTATTTTAAAACAGTAGATAGAAATAGCTATCTTCCGCTGGATAGCTGTCATCACAACACTTGGCTCGAAAATATTCCAAAGGGACAGCTGATCAGATTAAGGCGAAATTGTTCGGATAAACAGACCTACATGAAACAAGCTGAAATGATTGGAGAGAGATTCATACAAAAGGGATACAAGACAGCATTCATTGAAGAAAAGATACAAGATATTGCACATGTAGACAGAGATGCACTAATAAAAGATACCACCAAAAAAATAGATGATAAAGAAAGAGTACCAATTATAATGGATTTTAATGTACAACACAAACATGTAGAGAAAATTTTTAAAAAACATTGGGATATTTTAAAAACAGATCGACACCTTAGTACCATTCTCCCAGAAAGACCCAAATTCACTTACAGGCGGGCTCCTACCCTAAGAGACAATTTGGCTAAAAATGTGCTAGACCCACCACCTAAGAAGACTTTTTCGTTCTTTGAGGGGAAGGGCTACTACCCATGCAAAAAGTGTTATGCATGTCGACATACCAAAGAGCCCAAGAAAAAGAAGTCTTCCTTCACATCTACTGTCACAAATAAGGACTATGATATTGAAGACTTCATAACATGTAAGACTGAGGGCGTAGTATACCTAATGGAGTGCCCTTGCAAGATCCAATACATAGGAAGGACAAAAAGAGAATTGTGGAAGAGATTGCGGGAACATGTCCAAAACATTAAAAAGGGTTTTGACAAGCACAGCTTATCAAGGCATTATGCCAAATATCACAAAAAAGATCCCTCGTCCCTAAAAATATGTGCCATCGAAAAATATAAGCCACACTGGAGAGGTGACAATAAGATTATTAGAATCAGCCAAGCTGAATCCAGATGGATATATGAATTGTGTACACTCAGACCATGGGGACATAATGTCGAATTCGACTTGAATTGTTTTATATCCAATTATTGATTACATGCTGGTATATTATTAATATTTATTTTAATGATTTTACCAATATGATTAATTTTCTCCCTATTTTTTAATTATTTTTAGTCGGGTCTCTTTTTATTATGTAAGGTCTCTTTATCTAAAAAATATTTTTATTAGACCTTTTTACATCTTGAAATTACATTTTTATACATAATTTTAACAAAGTTCTTCTAATAGAATTGGAATTTTTAAAGAATATGGCCAATCCTACAAGTGACCACTAGATGGCATACATGAAGGATATTTCCTGATGGTCATTTTTATCTACTACCACTGGATGTCACTATTGAGTAGTCTCTCCTATTTTTATCTACTACCACTGGATGTCACTATTGAGTAGTCTCTCCTATTTTTATCTACTACCACTGGATGTCACTATTGAGTAGTCTCTCCTACTTTTAGAAATCAATTTACACCTCCGGCCACTGGATGGCACTGTGATTGTTATTTATTATTATACCATGAGGCTAAATTATTTCCTTATTTTCAGACCTTTATATGTAATAAAAATAGATTCATTTTCTCAGATTAGGATTGCATATGTCATCAAGTCCTACTATGTATGTCCAAATGTCAACTTTTAGTCGTTATTTACACCGCTGTCAGCACAGCATCAATTGACCACTGTATAAATAGGCCCAGAGACACCTGACAGCCTTACCCTTTGACAAAGTCACGTGTGCTAGTGACGATACTAGTGAGGGAGGAAGGAAGTCAGGTGCCTATCGCTCTACTTCCGGTTTGCGGCCGCGACCGGAAGTTCATCTATGCTGATGCAAGAAAACTTTAAATGTGAGTGGATATTATTTTTGTTTCAATAAACCTGTTTTTTACTACACATTGGAGCGCTTCTTTGTACCTTTAACCCCTACATGCTGATCTAACCCGTGAGTGACCCCTTACCCCTGGAGTGCCTTTTCGGATCGGAGTAGGAGTCCATAGGAGCCCATAGAAGCCTATAGGAGCCCATAGGAGCCCATAAGAAAGAGGACCCGGAAAGTGACCAGGCTTGCCACTTTAGAGGCTATCTGCTCCACTAGGCCTGTAGGGGCCGCAAATAGAGGTGAGAGGCTGGGGGAACTAGTAGGGTGCACCCCTGAAGTCAGCACAGAGCACTGCCTGCACGGATCATCACTGTGATCAACACAAAGATTCCTGAATATTTCTACTCACCTTCACTTATTCCAGAGCATTATGCTCTTCATTGTTCCAGATTGTGGACTTTATCGTTTATTTTCCGCCATTTTTTTCTTTACAAGCTGGGACTTGTAGTGCACCAAATTTTACTTTTATTTTTTAATAATTTTTTTCAGCGATATTATTGTTTTGGTATCATCTGATTATACCATACCTACAGTGACACACTCTTTTCATCTGTATGGTCACTTTGTCATTATTTTGGATATTTCTGCACATTCAATCATTAATTTCCCTTGCAATTTCCTTGCAATTCCCTTGCACTTTCAGAACCAATTTATCGGTTCTCTATTGGTTCTTTATTCACATATTTTGCACGTTGCACTGTGCACCTTTTATTGCTAGAAGATTTCGTGTTCACTATTTTTAACCCAACTCCATCATCATTTTTACCCCAGCACATATATTTATTTTCAGCACGGTTATTTTAGCACCATCACTTTTATCGAATATTTTTTTCATTTTTTACACACGTCTTATATTTATTCAATATTTTATGTGTATTGCTATTAAGGAATTTTATCTATTTAGTTCATTATTTTATGTTTTTATATATCTATTTATGTGAAAGGTCACTCATCTTTCGGATACTCTGAGCTTTGCAAACTGGTCTTTTTAGATTATTTTTAGATTATTTATTGATTTACATAAGGGTTAGCGCCACATACCCTCTTCATTCAATTTTACCTTTACAAGTGTGAGATCACTTATATGTTGGCTGCTTTCCTTTTCCATTTTTCTCCTTATTTGATTTAATAGTTTTTGGTTGAGCGCACTGGTTACCCCTATTATCTAGATTTTTCCATATCTCATATTACTAGCGCTGCTTACCATGGAAGTATTTAGCCTCCTAGATAATCGTACCTTTGACCTAGATGAAATTTTTGAAAGACAAGATACTAATATCATAGGAAATATCGAAAGCTCATTCCGCAAGATAGGTCATCTTATGGAAAAGAAAATAAATGCAAGCTGGGATATAGCAACACATGAAAAATATATTAAGGATAAAATAGTACCTAGAAGATTACGCTGGGATGTACCATTGAATGATGGGTTAACAGATAAGGACTCTGTAGATGAGTGGTTTCATTTTTTCAATAACAAAGGGTTAGATCTATTAGATCTCTTGATAAAAAGAAAACAAAAGAAAGTGAGGATAATAAACAAAACTATAGAAGAAATCAAATTAACCCTAGAACCACTAAAAGATACACCAGAATTCCATACATTATCCAAACAACTAAGTAGAGATATAGAACAAAAAGACAAGGAAAATGCAGCTAGAAAAAAGAAAAAATATCAAAGAGATGTAAAAGACTTCGATGATGACCTTGTTTTTAAATGGCAAAATAAACCAGATGAGCCGGGAATCAATTCCAATGCCAGCTCACCTGTGAAAGAGGTCAGACTAGACCTGAATCCCAAAGAGGAAAAACAGAGAGAAATTCCCTCAAACACTAATGCCCATGGCAATTATAATGGGTATAATACACCAAACCAAAAACCGAGATGGAACAACAATAACTATAACTGGAAAAAACCATTTTGGAAGAACAATTGGAACAATGGTTATAACAACAACTTCCAGGGAAGACCATACCAGCAACCCCCCTACAATAGAAGATCACCAACACCTCCTTGGAGGAACCAAGAAAGAGAAGGAGAAAGAAATCATTATATAGACAAAAGTAGGAGAGACGACAGAACATGGAGAGAGGAAAGACCGTATCATCAAGACGACAGAAGAGGTAGATCCCCACATAACAACTACTACACTGTACCAGTATACAATAAGTTTGAAAACCTGAGAAGGTACGATGATGGGAGATCGCCAGCCTATCAGAGGTACCCGCAGGAGAGGCAAAAACAAGAAAGAAGTCCTGCACGTTTTTTAGATCAAAGACGACGAAATTCCCCAAGACGCCACCACCAAGAAGACAGACCCCGGAGACCCGACAGATACACCCCGGAAGACAACAAGAACAGAAAGACCGGAAAAGAAGAAGACAAGAAACCGGAACATCAGAGGGACAGACACAGAGAAGATCACTCGAGAAAAACCCCAAGGAGATCAATGGAGAAGAAGAATATAAGAAACGAAAAACGCGAAGAGGATGCCGGGCAGGAGTCAAGAAGCAAAAGGAAAAGAGAATAATAGGAGATGGAATTATTAATATAAGTGGAGTGGTACTAACACAGGAAGAGATTAAAGTGCTAGATAAAGGATTAAAATTTGCCCCAATAAAAAACATCAACAAATTTAATGCATATGTGGATATAAATAAGTTCATAAGGAGCCTCGAAATAAAGAAATACATGCTCAATAATACAGGAGTAGGAAGAGGAACCAAGATACCCGACAACAATGGAATACAGTACAGTAACCTGAAGAACAAATCACTGTTTAACCCACCACCGGGAAATGAAGGACACATAGAAGTTTTCAAAAAATTGGTACTGAAAGATCTGCAAGAACTGAAAATAAAAAAGGTTTATAACCCTGGTGACATAAAAAATGGGATAAAGAAGCTTGAAGCAAGAAAAGACATCGTGATACGTCAAGCAGACAAAGGAGGAGCCATAGTTATACAGTCTAAGGTAGATTACAATGATGAAATCAACCGACAACTAAATGATGAGACCACCTATCAGAAACTTCTAAGTAATCCAACGATGAGATATAGGAAAGAACTTACTCGAATAATCCAGAAAGGCTCAGATAAAGGACTACTAAACAAAAAAGAGAGTAAATACCTACAACCCAACATCTGTAGGGTACCTGTCATTTATACAGTACCGAAGGTACACAAAAACAGTGACAAACCCCCTGGGAGACCCATAGTGAATGGCATTAACTCAGTGTGTGCAAGAATGGGGGAATATATAGATGGCTTTCTACAACCAGTGGTCAAGAAAACAAAATCTTATCTCAGGGATACAAAGCACCTCATTCAGCTTCTCAATACACTTAATCTAAAAGATGGTCCCATTTACTTGGCAACGGCAGATGTAGGGTCACTCTATACAATTATAAACCATGAGGAGGCAATACAGGCCACAAAATGGGCCCTTAGAAATCTCAGTGAACTCAAATGTGTACAGAGAAGGTTCCTATTAGACTGTCTTAAATTCAGCCTAGACTCAAACTATTTTTGGTTTAATAGTACTTATTACAAACAGATATGTGGTATCGCGATGGGAGCAAAATTTGCTCCCAGTGTAGCTAATTTATACATGGCCGAATGGGAAGAAGAGGCCCTGTACAAACAGTTTCCGCACCAACTAATTCTATATAAAAGATATATTGACGACATTATCATAATTTGGTCTGGAGACAGAGACAGTCTCACAGATTTCTGCTTTCGACTAAACACGAACACTAAAAATATTAAGCTCACTTGGGAGATTAGCACAGACAAAATTAATTTTCTAGATCTACTAATTAAGAAAGAGGAAAACTTCCTTACTACACAGACTTATTTTAAAACAGTAGATAGAAATAGCTATCTTCCGCTGGATAGCTGTCATCACAACACTTGGCTCGAAAATATTCCAAAGGGACAGCTGATCAGATTAAGGCGAAATTGTTCGGATAAACAGACCTACATGAAACAAGCTGAAATGATTGGAGAGAGATTCATACAAAAGGGATACAAGACAGCATTCATTGAAGAAAAGATACAAGATATTGCACATGTAGACAGAGATGCACTAATAAAAGATACCACCAAAAAAATAGATGATAAAGAAAGAGTACCAATTATAATGGATTTTAATGTACAACACAAACATGTAGAGAAATTTTTTTAAAAAACATTGGGATATTTTAAAAACAGATCGACACCTTAGTACCATTCTCCCAGAAAGACCCAAATTCACTTACAGGCGGGCTCCTACCCTAAGAGACAATTTGGCTAAAAATGTGCTAGACCCACCACCTAAGAAGACTTTTTCGTTCTTTGAGGGGAAGGGCTACTACCCATGCAAAAAGTGTTATGCATGTCGACATACTAAAGAGCCCAAGAAAAAGAAGTCTTCCTTCACATCTACTGTCACAAATAAGGACTATGATATTGAAGACTTCATAACATGTAAGACTGAGGGCGTAGTATACCTAATGGAGTGCCCTTGCAAGATCCAATACATAGGAAGGACAAAAAGAGAATTGTGGAAGAGATTGCGGGAACATGTCCAAAACATTAAAAAGGGTTTTGACAAGCACAGCTTATCAAGGCATTATGCCAAATATCACAAAAAAGATCCCTCGTCCCTAAAAATATGTGCCATCGAAAAATATAAGCCACACTGGAGAGGTGACAATAAGATTATTAGAATCAGCCAAGCTGAATCCAGATGGATATATGAATTGTGTACACTCAGACCATGGGGACATAATGTCGAATTCGACTTGAATTGTTTTATATCCAATTATTGATTACATGCTGGTATATTATTAATATTTATTTTAATGATTTTACCAATATGATTAATTTTCTCCCTATTTTTTAATTATTTTTAGTCGGGTCTCTTTTTATTATGTAAGGTCTCTTTATCTAAAAAATATTTTTATTAGACCTTTTTACATCTTGAAACTACATTTTTATACATAATTTTAACAAAGTTCTTCTAATAGAATTGGAATTTTTAAAGAATATGGCCAATCTTACAAGTGACCACTAGATGGCATACATGAAGGATATTTCCTGATGGTCATTTTTATCTACTACCACTGGATGTCACTATTGAGTAGTCTCTCCTATTTTTATCTACTACCACTGGATGTCACTATTGAGTAGTCTCTCCTATTTTTATCTACTACCACTGGATGTCACTATTGAGTAGTCTCTCCTACTTTTAGAAATCAATTTACACCTCCGGCCACTGGATGGCACTGTGATTGTTATTTATTATTAAACCATGAGGCTAAATTATTTCCTTATTTTCAGACCTTTATATGTAATAAAAATAGATTCATTTTCTCAGATTAGGATTGCATATGTCATCAAGTCCTACTATGTATGTCCAAATGTCAACTTTTAGTCGTTATTTACACCGCTGTCAGCACAGCGTCAATTGACCACTGTATAAATAGGCCCAGAGACACCTGACAGCCTTACCCTTTGACAAAGTCACGTGTGCTAGTGACGATACTAGTGAGGGAGGAAGGAAGTCAGGTGCCTATCGCTCTACTTCCGGTTTGCGGCCGCGACCGGAAGTTCATCTATGCTGATGCAAGAAAACTTTAAATGTGAGTGGATATTATTTTTGTTTCAATAAACCTGTTTTTTACTACACATTGGAGCGCTTCTTTGTACCTTTAACCCCTACATGCTGATCTAACCCGTGAGTGACCCCTTACCCCTGGAGTGCCTTTTTGGATCGGAGTAGGAGTCCATAGGAGCCCATAGAAGCCTATAGGAGCCCATAGGAGCCCATAAGAAAGAGGACCCGGAAAGTGACCAGGCTTGCCACTTTAGAGGCTATCTGCTCCACTAGGCCTGTAGGGGCCGCAAATAGAGGTGAGAGGCTGGGGGAACTAGTAGGGTGCACCCCTGAAGTCAGCACAGAGCACTGCCTGCACGGATCATCACTGTGATCAACACAAAGATTCCTGAATATTTCTACTCACCTTCACTTATTCCAGAGCATTATGCTCTTCATTGTTCCAGATTGTGGACTTTATCGTTTATTTTCCGCCATTTTTTTCTTTACAAGCTGGGACTTGTAGTGCACCAAATTTTACTTTTATTTTTTAATAATTTTTTTCAGCGATATTATTGTTTTGGTATCATCTGATTATACCATACCTACAGTGACACACTCTTTTCATCTGTATGGTCACTTTGTCATTATTTTGGATATTTCTGCACATTCAATCATTAATTTCCCTTGCAATTTCCTTGCAATTCCCTTGCACTTTCAGAACCAATTTATCGGTTCTCTATTGGTTCTTTATTCACATATTTTGCACGTTGCACTGTGCACCTTTTATTGCTAGAAGATTTCGTGTTCACTATTTTTAACCCAACTCCATCATCATTTTTACCCCAGCACATATATTTATTTTCAGCACGGTTATTTTAGCACCATCACTTTTATTGAATATTTTTTTCATTTTTTACACACGTCTTATATTTATTCAATATTTTATGTGTATTGCTATTAAGGAATTTTATCTATTTAGTTCATTATTTTATTTTTTATATATCTATTTATGTGAAAGGTCACTCATCTTTCGGATACTCTGAGCTTTGCAAACTGGTCATTTTAGATTATTTTTAGATTATTTATTGATTTACATAAGGGTTAGCGCCACATACCCTCTTCATTCAATTTTACCTTTACAAGTGTGAGATCACTTATATGTTGGCTGCTTTCCTTTTCCATTTTCTCCTTATTTGATTTAATAGTTTTTGGTTGAGCGCACTGGTTACCCCTATTATCTAAATACAAAAGACCAAAAACACAAATGTTACTAAAAACGCACATCCAGTTTTTCTAACCAAACATTACACAACACACCCACACACAGGCAGCAACACACCCACACAGGCAGCAACCCCTACACACAGGCAGCAACACACCCACACAGGCAGCAACCCCTACACACAGGCAGCAACACATCCACACAGGCAGCAACCCCTACACACAGGCAGCAACACATCCACACAGGCAGCAACCCCTACACACAGGCAGCAACACATCCACACAGGCAGCAACCCCTACACACAGGCAGCAACACATCCACACAGGCAGCAACACACACATATCCTTAAAAAATGCAGGCCCAAAACCCAATAAAACACAGTAATGCATCCTAGAAAACACTTACCTTCGTACAGAGCGCTCGCTACTTCCGTTCGGGAACACGTGGGGCCCTCAAACAGCCTTATATACACTGCGCACGCGTCGAAGTCCGCCTGCGTCCTCCGCGTCGCCCGCCCATGACGTTCCTCCTGACGAGTATTCCCCGCCCCGCTTCCCCTCGTTGCATTGTGGGTGAATAAATTCATGAAGATGGCGGACACATTCTCAGCCAGTAGCGCGGAGGAAAGCCCAGAAGCGAACACATCTGCATCCAGCAGCAGATATAAGGCCACCAATATGGCCTTTGAAGAGATGGTGGAGATGGTGGACATCCTCCAAAGGGAAGATTACGACGGGGAAAATGGCCCGTACCCTCGACCCAACTTGCGCAAGGACAAGATTCTCAATACAATCGTCAGCACCCTGGAGCAGAAATTCGACGTACGAAGGGGCAAGGATCAACTGCGCAAGCGATGGTCCGACATCAAATCCAGGGAGCACGATCAGTACAGGAGAATTCGAAAAGCCATCAAAAAAAGTAAGTCAAGCACGTGCGCTACTATGGTTATACTTGATATGTCTAATCTTGCGCAGATGTTATTACCATTCGTATGTGAAACTTGCGCAGATGTTCTTAGCATTCGTACGTGAAACTTGCGCAGATGTTATTACCACTCGTACGTGAAACTTGCGCAGATGTTCTTAGCATTCGTACGTGAAACTTGCGCTGATGTTATTACCACTCGTACGTGAAACTTGCGCAGATGTTCTTAGCATTCGTACGTGAAACTTGCGCAGATGTTATTACCACTCGTACGTGAAACTTGCGCAGATGTTCTTAGCATTCGTACGTGAAACTTGCGCTGATGTTATTACCACTCGTACGTGAAACTTGCGCAGATGTTATTAGCATTCGTACGTGAAACTTGCGCAGATGTTCTTAGCATTCGTACGTGAAACTTGCGCAGATGTTATTAGCATTCGTACGTGAAACTTGCGCAGATGTTATTACCACTCGTACGTGAAACTTGCGCAGATGTTATTAGCATTCGTACGTGAAACTTGCGCAGATGTTCTTAGCATTCGTACGTGAAACTTGCGCAGATGTTATTAGCATTCGTACGTGAAACTTGCGCAGATGTTATTACCACTCGTACGTGAAACTTGCGCAGATGTTCTTAGCATTCGTACGTGAAACTTGCGCAGATGTTCTTAGCATTCGTACGTGAAACTTGCGCAGATGTTCTTAGCATTCGTACGTGAAACTTGCGCTGATGTTATTACCACTCGTACGTGAAACTTGCGCAGATGTTATTAGCATTCGTACGTGAAACTTGCGCAGATGTTCTTAGCATTCGTACGTGAAACTTGCGCAGATGTTCTTAGCATTCGTACGTGAAACTTGCGCAGATGTTATTACCACTCGTACGTGAAACTTGCGCAGATTTGATGAAAGTTCAGTTTGTCTTCATAACGTTTATTCAGTTTACCTGGCTTTGGGTTGTTGGAGTTGTAAGGTTGTTTATTATTGTCACTATCTATACAATTACTGCTGTAGTAAGGGTTTTAGGGGTAACTTACACAGGGACTCCAGAAGCTGTTTTGGGGGGGGGGATAAATATGTTAAGCAGGGTGTCAAGCTCACAATTCCCGAAAAATGCTCATCATCTACAAATACTGTAGGTGGTGACTTTTCGAAGAAGTACACTCACCTGTCCCTTGGATGGTGCAGCTACAATCTCTGATCTTGCAATCATGAAATTAATCTTTGCGGCTTCACTTCCCGGGTCACTATTGGGCATGTGCCAGTTGCGCAATGCAATAGGACTGGTCCGCGCGAGCTCGGGGACCCCTGTGTGTCCCAGCAGACAGCACGGTGGGACGGGATGTGGCGTATACTTCTGTGGGAGTCTAGGGCCGGATGTGTGTGCAAATACCTGCCTTACACAGGTATCTGCAACCCCTCCCCCCTAAAAGGTTCCAAATAAGACACCACAGGGGTGCAGGGATACAATGAGCGGAAGTTCAAATTTAGGGTTGAAGGGCGGTTTAAGTATTGGAGTTTCATTAGATAGACATTTCAATTCTGTCTTCAAGTAGGATCTTCTAACAAACTGCTAATAATTGGACAACACTTTTAAACAATGTTTAATAATCCTATTTTGGCACTCAAATATCAGTGTGACTAAAAGTGTACCTTTTTGTGTTCCATTACCATAGGGGGCAAAAGACTCAGACGTCAGTCCGAACCTACGAGGACCTCCCGGCCTCACCAGACTAATTGGGCAGTTAGCCCAAGCCCACGCGTGGATGTGGCGGAACAGGTGGTTGAAGTGGATCAAATCTGCACCCCACCAAGTGAGTGTCTCAGAACACAGATTGAGCTAATAAATTAAGGTCTGCATGTTTTTGACACTTTTTTTCTTGTGTTTTATCTACCCAACTTTTAGGTGATGCTGATCTGTTTGTGGAAGGACAAGCTGCGGAGCCATTTTCCACAGACAGTGCCCACAGGCTTATTGGCCAGATCATGGCCTGGAATCTGCAGCTGGAAAATATGCAGAAGGAGATGGCCACCATGCAGCAGGGAATGAAGGACATGATTGATGTTTTGGGGAGAATCTAAAGACCCCTTTTCCATTTCTTAACATCAATCATGTCCTTCATTCCCCTTTTGATGCGCTATTTTTTACAAATTTTAGAGGCCAAATTTTTAATATGCACACGGTGTGTCAACATGTGCTATGTGCCATCAGGGGATCTCAATGCACGCATTTGGTGTTTGCAACCCCTAATGCTAGTAGGTGAGAGGGAAGGGGTTTCACACACAAAACACGTCCATTGATTCCCCATGATGGAACATAGCACATGTTGACATTACCCATTTTCCTGTTAAATTAGTGTGCATATTCTAAATTTGGCTTCTACTGTTCATGGGTTACCTGTTGAACTTTGTAAGTTCTCGACTTTTACATTGTGTAAATATTTTCAAATGCTAACCCAAAATTTTTTACCATTTTAAAACATGTTTTTATGTTTGTTTAAAAAAATAAATCACAAAAAAAAACAAAAATATGTTGTGAGAAAAAGACCAAAAAATTTTTAAAAAAAAAAAAAAAAAAAAAAAAAAATTTTTTTTTAAAAAAAAAAAAAAAAAAAAAATACATATTAACAAAAAATACCAAAAAAAAAACAACCAAAAAAAAAAAAGGTTTGGATGTGCACTAGAATAAAAAAAAAATGTTTGCACAAATTAAACAATGTGTGGCTTCTTCTTTTTAAATACTACCAGTTTGACCAAAACATGTTGTGGTTCATTGACAAAGGGGCTTATTTACTAAACGCAAACCAAGTTTGCCACTATTAAGAAGTGCACTAGGACAACATATAAAACAGGCAAAATTAAAAGCAAAACAATACGAAAATACCAATCTTTCAAACATAAATAACTGTATTTATTCTTTCTAAAAAAAAAAAGATGGTTTAAGGGTCTGCTGCCATTGCAATGGCCCCCCTACCATTAAAATAATGTAAATAACGGTCCCGCACTTGCTGGGCTGATTGTGGGGCCAAACCAAGACGGCGAGTATCCAGCCCTGTCATGTCGCCTTCCACTCCGGCCTCAGGCCCGATTGGTAATGAGTAGGTTCCCGAATGTTTGCGTAAATAATTGTGCATGACACAGCATGCAAGAATAATAGTATTCAGTTTGTACTCTGCCAGATGTATGGATGTAAGGAGCAATCTGAAACGGTTGGCCATAATACCAAAGGCATTTTCCACAACCCTTCTTGCTCTGGCCAACCGATAATTAAAAATCCTCCTCTCAGGGGTGAGGGATCGTTGGGGAAATGGCCTCATCAGGTGGTCACCCAGACCGAACGCCTCGTCGGCAATGAAAACGAACGGGAGTCCCTCCACATTATCTTCATCTGGTGGCAGCTCCAGGCCACCAGTCTGGAGACGATGACCGAACTCCGTGTGGTTGAAGACTCCTCCGTCCGACATCCGGCCGTTTTTTCCCCACATCCACATACAGAAAGTCATATTGTGCCGACACCACCGCCATCAACACTATACTATGGAACCCCTTATAATTCCAATAGTAAGACCCCGAATGGGGTGGGGGCACAATTCGCACATGTTTGCCGTCAATCGCCCCTCCGCAGTTGGGAAAGTCCCAACGGGCAGCAAACTGGGAAGCCACAGTCTGCCATTCCTGTGGCGTGGAAGGACACTGTGAAGTCAAACAGAAAGATACAATTCGAATTAAAAACCAGGCAAAACACCTAACTAAATGCAACAAATTAACAAACAATTTGGAAGAACATATGTATTTATTTTGTAAGTCCTTGAAATAAAGCCAAAAGATTAAGGATAAGGGACAAATCTCTGATTGATGACCCCTCTGATGGCCCAGAGAAGATAATAATGGGGATGTGGGTGGGGAGTAATTAATTGTAAGGTCACACAATACACATGCAATTAATTAAAGGGGTGTGTGTGGGGGGTGGGTTAATTACAAGCTGACCAAAACCACATGCAATTAATTAAAGGGGTGTGTGTGGGGGGTGGGTTAATTACAAGCTGACCAAAACCACATGCAATTAATTAAAGGGGTGTGTGTGGGGGGTGGGTTAATTACAAGCTGACCAAAACCACATGCAATTAATTAAAGGGGTGTGTGTGGGGGGTGGGTTAATTACAAGCTGACCAAAACCACATGCAATTAATTAAAGGGGTGTGTGTGGGGGGTGGGTTAATTACAAGCTGACCAAAACCACATGCAATTAATTAAAGGGGTGTGTGTGGGGGGTGGGTTAATTACAAGCTGACCAAAACCACATGCAATTAATTAAAGGGGTGTGTGTGGGGGGTGGGTTAATTACAAGCTGACCAAAACCACATGCAATTAATTAAAGGGGTGTGTGTGGGGGGGGGGGTTAATTACAAGCTGACCAAATCCACATGCAATCAATTTAAAAATGAGGGTCAAGGGGGGTGAAAGGGGTGAGGGTCAAGGGGGGTGAAAGGGGTGAGGGGCAAGGGGGGTGAAAGGGGGGGTGAGTAAAGCAGTACAATGGAGCTGGTAATATACATTTTTAACCAAAGAAAGTGACTAGGCTAGGGGTGTTTAGGGGGCCAAGATTCCATGCTGGGGAGGTTGGTGCAAGGAAATATGCATGTGACCCACTAAATAATACATTCTTAAAGCTATTTCGATAAGTCAACCATAAAATACTAGACAAAAAACAAAAAAAAAAAAAAAAAGGAATAGGGGACATTCATAGAATAGTCCTATCATGGTAATTAGCTAATGATGACATTGATGCACTACATTAGCAAACATACAAGACATAGGTAATTTTAAAAGAGAAGACTTACCTTAATGTATTCCTCCTGCAGGACGTGGATAATGGCAGAACAGGTCTCTGGAATAATGAGCCCCAGAGCCTGGGGGGAGATGCCTGTCGTGAACTTGAGGTCCTGCAAGCTTCTCCCCGTCGCCAAGTAACGCAACGTGGCGACTAGCCTCTGCTCCGCACTGATGGCTTGCCGCATGCAGGTATTCTGCCTGGTAATATAAGGGGACAGCGAAGCCAACAGACGGTGAAAAATGGGGTCCGTCATCCGGAGATAATTCCTGAAATCATCAGGATTATTCTCACGGATCTCACGGAGCAAAGGCATATGCGAGAATTGGTCACGCTGGCGCAACCAATTCTTGGTCCATGAACTCCTCCTCACCCTGTTCATGGACTGGGCTCGTGCCAAGGTGTTAACCGCAACACCGAGCCCCTGCACAGCACGAACTCGTTCCCGAGTACGTCCACACTCCATGGCTTCAAAACGGTCGGCTGATCAAACAAACAACTTAACCGAACGCACTGAAGAACAGCAAGGCCTATGAAGAACGACCTGAAAAACAGGAACGAGCGGACCAGAACGGCCTGAGAACAGGTAGGAACTGATCCACACGCACTGAAAGACAGATACAAACCTCACAAGCACAAACTGAACGGCAGAAGCGAGCGAATTAAGCAGAAGTCTGAGAAGCGCGAATCGTCTCTAACCAAACGTCAACTAACACGCGATACACACGAGATCAGCTGACGGTGCCCAAAGGGTGTCGTTTGGGATCTCGAGCTTCCTTTTTCTAGTCCCGTCGTACGTGCGTACGTCATCGCGTGAACCGCCGGACTTTTTGCGTGATCGTGTGTGGTCAAGTCCGTTCGCTTTTTAGTCCAGCGTACCCAGCTGGAAAGTCCAGCGGATTGTCCGCTGGACTTAGGTCCGCCGGGAAAAGTCCGTACGTGTGTACGAGGCATTACTCATATACATTGAGGGAGCCGGTATCTAGGTGCCATCTTAATGTTAAAGGGGGCCTCCAGATTCTGATAAGCCGTTCCCCTCCAGACCCCTACAACTACTGGACCAAGAGGCAAGGTGATTTCCCAGGGGTGTTCCCATGGCAAGGAACCCCCTATCTTTAGAGCATGTGTCCTGTTAAAGTTTAGGAAGGGGGGGCACACACTTATCCCCTCCTGTTCTTGGCCAGCCAACATGCAGTCTCACATAAGGCTATAATATGGATTTGTGGGGGGACCCCGTGCTTTTATATTTTTTTGCATGGGTTTCCCCTTAAAATGCTTACCAGGCTTGAAAGGTCTGGCATATAATTCAGGGGGAATCCCACTCTTATATATTTATTTATAAATATATATATATATTTTAGTTTCCTTTGACATCAATACCAGACTCTCATCAAGAATAATGCCGGCCATACACGGTTCGAATTTCGAAAGAATTTTCTTTCGAAAATCGTATCTGAGAATTTTCGTATGAATTTCGCACCACTAGTGGGCTGCAGCAACAGCCGATTTTCGTGCGGAAATCAAATTTGAGGAATCGGACATGTTGGAAATTTTTTGAAAAACGAACGATTTTCTAATCAATGATGGGAGAATCGTGCGAGAAATGTAATAAGAAGAGAAAATTTACGGAGAGAAAAGAAGATTCCCGGCCAAGAAAATTCTTTTCTGTAGCAACATGAGGTGAAATTGAAGGCTTGGTCAGCCGAATTTCGAAAATCAATGGTGGCACCATCGGATCACAAAAAAAACGAACTTTCAGATTTTGAAA
>JAQSEC010000365.1:0-11256 GCA_028564925.1 Lithobates sylvaticus
TGGATTAGCTGGTTTGGATATTTACCAAGGATTAAAGGTATTTTTCCCAACAGCTACATCAAGGGATTATATCATTTCTGCTGATGGAAAACTTCAGAACTTCAAGATCACCTGACAAAATGCTTTTGGAAACATGGCCAGTATGGTTGAGAATGAATCTAGGTTTAATATGAGGGGTTTGGAGGTTTGAGTAAGCGTTGATTTTAGCGCAAAACGCATCACCCTTTAATGTTCCTGTCATACCTGTGATGTGATTTTAATGCTTCGATAAAGATACCAAGGAATGCAGCAATATTCCGGATTTGTGCATGTTACTGAATCTCAAAGACAAGCTGTGCAGTACACTGGGGGAGTCGGTCACTCACCTAGAATGGCATTACTTTGGGCTCAGTATGAGGGGGTTTGGTAAACATTACTGAAGTTTGGGTACCAAATCCAAACCCCATTTAATATATTTTTTTTTATATGGGAGCAAAATGTTAAAAAACAGTAATGGCTATTTTCTTGGCAAAGGATTGTCCACACTGGTAAGCGACGTGTTTCGTGAACATGTGCGCGCAAGCTCGCGAAATGCGTTGCTTACATGTGACATCATCCATGCTGGCCTCTCAACCATCTGCGCTCCAAGCCTCACTTCGAGTTTCTCTCCACTGCGGCTGGCCCTTTACATCAGCAGTGTTACAGTGAGCACAGAGCTTCACCATACAGGATTGGACTGTCCACTGATGATCTCCCCGCTCTTTCTGGGACTTTACTATGTGCCTGTTTCATACTTCATAAATGTGAGTTGCCAATTTTAAGTGTTTATTAAACTTGTCCCAAATCTACACCCAGAGGCACCCCTCTCCTTCTGTTTTTTCAGTGCTATTGGAACATGGTTTCTGTTCCCCTATGATGGCAGCCCTGAGTGTTGGACTCCCTTTATCCTCCTTGGACTTTCCATGGACTTTTAATGAATATAATTTCCATTTAGACTTTATCTATAAACCATTATACATATGCCATTTTAACCCTGTGGGATAATCTGTTCCGGTCACTTGCGCCTTTACTTGTTTTCCTATATCACCATATATGTATAAAAAAACACTATCAGAATTCTTGAAAGTGATTGTAAAATCAATTTTTTTTATAACAAACATGTCATACTTACCTGCTGTATGTGATGGCTTTGCACTGAGCAGACCCAAATATCCTCCCCTGCCAGTGCTGCTGGCTCCTCCTCTTCTCGGTGGTACCCCATAGGAAGTCGCTTACTATGGGGTATCACATGCAGGCTCACTCCTGATCTGCTATGCCTGCATCCATAGACACAGACAGCAAAGCGTGGCCCCGCCTTCTGCCCCCTTGTCATAGGATTAAACTAACAGTAGCTCCCATTAAGCTACTACAGACAGCACAGAGCTGGATTGTATGAGGACTCAGGTAAGGCTGGGGGGGCACTACTGTTACCTAAATATTTTTTATCTTAATGCAAGGAATGCATTAAGGTAAAAAAAATGTTTAGGCTTTAGAACCACTTTAAGATTCTTTAAATGGTCAGAGCTGACTGAAAGAATGGGTTGTGTGACAGGTAAGAATAAAGTATACAAAAGGGAACCCAGGTAAGACTACCCGGGTAAGAAAAGCGGCTACTAAGGCCGCGTACACACGAGCGGACTTTCCCGTGGGATTGTCCGCCAGACAATCTGCCCGTGTGTGGGCGCCGGCGGACTTTTTCCTGCCAAGTTCAGACTTAAAATTGTGGCGGACAATCCCTTTTGAAAATGAACGGACTTGCCGACACAAGATCGGAAAGTCCGTTCATTTAGAACGTGACTTCAGGTAGACGGGACTAGCGAAAGGCAGTGAATGCCGCCGCGCTAGCCCCGTCACCTGGCATGGATTTAAAAGGGAATCCCTACGACGAAAAAACTGCGTGGGGGTCCCCCCTAGATCCATCTCAGACCCTTATCTGAGCACGCAGCCCGGCCGGCCAGGAAAGGGGTGGGGACGAGCGAGCGTGGATTACTCTGCTTCACCAAGGAGCCAGCTGACCTCAAATGCGGCTGACACACAGCACAGGCTCAGTATCGATACAGTGGAAACTGGTGAACATCTGAATCCATCAGGATGCGGGAACTTATGGACGCACATTCTCACACACCATCTGCTGGAACAGCTGGTTCGAACGGCCTTTTCTTAACCACTTAAGGACCAGCCGCTGCAGTTATACTGCAGCAGGTTAGCTCTCCTGGGTGAATCGCCTTCATTGTAGGTCGGCCGCTTTAAGACCACTAGGGGGCGGTCGCGTGCGCACGTGGCGTGACGCCGGAGCCGATGTGCATGGCCAATAGCCGCGATCGCTTCTGACAGAGACAGAACGGGGATCTAAACAGACAGATAACTGTTCTGTCAGGGGAGGATAGACAGATCTGCAGTTCCTAATGATTAGGAACACCGATCTGTCTACTCCTCCAGTCACTACACTGCCACCCACAGTTACAAACACGTCCCTAGGGAACACTTAATCCCCTGCCAGTAGCATTTATACAGTAATCATTGCCTATTTTTAGCACTGATCACTGTATAAATGTCATGGTCCCAAAAAAGTGTCAAAAGTGTCCGATCTGTCCGTCGCAATGTCGCAGTCATGCTAAAAATCGCTGATCACCGCAATTACTAGTAAAAAAAAATTATTAATAAAAATGCCATAAATTTATCCCCTATTTTGTAGATGCTATAACTTTTGCACAAACCGATCAATATACGCTTATTGCTATTTTTTTAACCAAAAATATTTGTTTTTCTACTTTTTAAGGGGGGGGGGGGGGATTTGTTTATTTCAAAATTGTCTCTCTTTTTTAGTTTATATCGCAAAAAATTAAAACCGAAGAGGTGATCAGATAACACCAAAAGAAAGCTCTATGTGTGGAAAAAAAGGGTGCAGGGAGCGCGTCCTCACATACCTAAAGTGAAATCAGTATGTGCTGTGCTGTGCTCTTTGTCTCCCCTACAGTGCAGTACCTGGCAGGAAGAAGGTACTGTAAATGTCTGACGTTTTTTTTGTTATAAGACTATCTACTGTATGTGTGTTTATATGTGTGTGCATGCATGTGTGTGTGTGTGTGGGGGGGTGCATGCATGTGTGTGTGGGGGGGGTGCATGTGTGTGTGTGGGGGGGGTGCATGCATGTGTGTGTGTGGGGGGGTGCATGCATGTGTATGTGTGTGGGGGGGGGTGCATGCATGTGTGTGTGGGGGTGTGCATGCATGTGTGTGGGGGGTGCATGCATGTGTGTGGGGGGGTGCATGCATGTGTGTGGGGGGGTGCATGCATGTGTGTGTGTGTAGGGGGTGCATGCATGTGTGTGTGGGGGGGTGCATGCATGTGTGTGTGGGGTGTGTGCATGCATGTGTGTGTGGGGGTGTGCATGCATATGTGTGTGGGTGTGCATGCATATGTGTGTGGGTGTGCATACATGTGTGTGGGTGTGCATGCATGTGCGTGTGTGTGCGTGTGCATGCATATGTGTGTGGGTGTGCATGCATGTGTGTGTGCATGCATGTGTGTGGGGGTGTGCATGCATGTGTGTGTGGGTGTGCATGCATATGTGTGTGGGTGTGCATGCATGTGTGTGGGTGTGCGAGCGGGCGGTGGGGATTCACAGTGGCAGCATTTGGCACACGGCAGCATTTAATGGGCACACCGGCAGCATTTGATGGGCACAGTGGTGGCATTTGATGGCACAGTGGCAGCATTTGATGGGCAACTTGGCAGCATTTGATGGCACAGCGGCAGAGTTTGATGGGCACAGTGGCAGCATTTGATTGGCACAGTGGCGACATTTGATGCTACAGTGGTGGCGTTTGATGGGCACTGTGGCGACATTTGATGCTACCGTGGTGGCATTTGATGGTACAGTGGCGATATTTGATGGTACAGTGGTGGCGTTTGATGGTACAGTGGGTGCAATTGATGTTTTTATTTCTGAATTTTTTCAGTTTGCTTGCGCCCCACCTAAAAATTTTGAGCACCAGCTGTCACTGGTTTATATAAGCATATATATATATATATATATATATATATAGTGTGTGTGTGTGTGTGTGTTTTTATATAAAAATGAAAAAATCGGTTCCTTTATATGCAGCCACCCACTTGTGACTGGGCCCTGGCCCTGCTCGGAGTAAAGAGCTTTGTCTGGAGGTGAGGGGGCCATCCATGGTTTCTTGCATCGGGGCCCTGAGGGTTCTAGTTACGCCACTGACCCTGATAGTGGATTGGATCTCAAGTGTGTGTGAATTTTGTTGAACTCTTGTATATGATCTTCAATGCTTTTCAATCCCTGTGCCTTTTTACCACCTGGCCAAACAGTCTTATAGGACGGTTAGTCCTCCCGTTGATTCAGATTACTTGCAGTGATCTAACCATGGACTGAGTTCATTAAAGAGCTACAAAGCTAAAGGGCTCTACTCTCACCCTTAGACCTTTCATTCACCAGACTAGCATCCAGATATATTGCTCCATCAATTTTCCATTTTAGGACAATACTACTATTAGATAATTTCCAACCACGTACCATCTATCAGAAATTTATCTTGGAAATAGGCAATCAGCATTGTTCCAGAATTAGCGAGGTCAGTGAGTGACCTTGATTCCCTGGGGACCATTCACATAACGAGTGTCAGGAAATATTGATTTGTTTTCTTTATGCAACTAAGCGATAATTATTGCATGACAGCCTTATGTGAATGGTATTTGGCGTCCGAACTTTTGTTTTTGATTTTGTTTTTGTGTCATGTCATGTGTGTTTTTTCTGTCTCCTGTCTATTTCGGTTCTTCACCTTTTAGTGTTTTAAACTCTTGAAGCATGCTGTGCGAAACTGCAAAGAAACTGCTTTCCATACTGTGCACTTGCTGAGCTGGTAATTTATGTAATTTTTTTGTATTTAATACATTTTGTACTTTTATGATTAGCCCTGACCAAGACCCTATGTTTCCTTAGTAGCCGCTTTTCTTACCCAGGTAGTCTTACCTGGGTTCCCTTTTGTATGCTCTGTTTGGATTGGCTATGGTAATAGCACCCGACTGTGGTGAGTGGTATAAGGGTAATAATAATCAATACTTCTCTGTGGATACACTTTAAACAGGACCCGTTAATTTATTTTATTTTATGTTTGTGCTCAGGTAAGAATAAACCCTCTTATTTTTCAGGTTATGCTTTATGACATTTTGTAAACTCAGCAACAGACAATACCTCAAACTCTGTATACGCATGCACTGTGCATTGATTCATCCTAGATGTTTATAGGTGAAGCATTGAAGACATTCAAGCCATTATGTCAGGAGAAAAAATTACTGAGCTCTCCCCTCCCAAATCCCTGCTCTGTGTTTACATTAGAGATTAGAATCCTGAAAGGCTGCCAAGTTAGGCTCGGTTCACACTGCTATGACTTGGGATCCAACTTGTGAGACCCCAAGTTGCATGACATGTGAAATCCCATGTTAGTAATGATGGTGTCTTAATTAGCACTACTGAATTCACTCCGACTTTGGTAAATGTTCCAGTACTACTTCAAGTCGACTTCTATCCAACTTGTACCCATAGACTTTAATTAAAGTTGTCTCCAAGTCAGATCCTCATCTATGTTTATACCTGTGAGTTAGGGGTGAGTGGCACTGCCTATAAATTAAAAACTGATCTTAGTGGACCACCCTTTTCAGGTGAGAGTGCACTAAGTTGAATTACTACCAAGTGTGCTCAAATGCTCCACCTTCTAAAAGATAATGAAACTTTTTATAACCTTTGTGTAAAACAGTTTACATTCATCAAAGTCCCATTACTTACATTAACAACAAAATACCACCACTTGATATAAAAGTAAATATTCCTAGAGTCTCCTCTTGGACTTATAAGTGTGAACAAATACAAATCAACACATGTAGGTGTTTGTAGCCACACTCAAAGTGGTAGGTGTGTCCTTTAAAAAACTTCAGTGAACACAGTGAAAAACAAAAGAAGGAAAAAACAATGAATGATGAAAAATATGTATATTAAAAGGCAGTCCAATCTTATATGAATGTTGATAACACAATTTTCAGGTGACTTGTGCAATATTCAAAGTGACTTTTGCTTGAATTCCTTTCCAATCCTTGTGCAAAGTGATGGGTGACTGTTGTGCTCCCCTTTTGAATCCCTACTCACCAGATCCTGGCACCTCTACAGGGGCAAACTGCATGTATTGCGTATGTGGTGGCTGCCGGGCCAATCGCTCCCTCCTTCAGCACATCCTGGCAAATCCAAAGCCTCCAGACTCTTAAAGGACCATTGGAACACACTGTTAACCGTGGGTCAGAATGTAGCAATCTCCTTCTCTGTGACCCCGATATTATATCCTCATACAGAAAATAGATGAGTTCTCATAGTGTAAATCCGAAAAGTGTTTTTTCATTAAAAAATTAGTTTTAAAACCAAACTTCCTTA
This sequence comes from Lithobates sylvaticus, assembly GCA_028564925.1. NCBI lineage: Eukaryota > Metazoa > Chordata > Amphibia > Anura > Ranidae > Lithobates > Lithobates sylvaticus. The sequence continues at coordinate 6,461 of JAQSEC010000365.1, forward strand.
AAACAAATGGGTGGTGGTCTCCAACCCAATACAGCTTAAAAAACAACAACAAGAGCTCTAGGTCAGCGTGCGTTCCACAGAGCGGAACTTCGCTAGATCAGAAATTACTTGTGTGTGTAGCCCCACCTTTCACGTTTCATCATTGGATCTAGATGTTAGCTGGTAATTCCCAAATCGACCACTGGGATGTATGAGAGTGGTTGGATTGGGAAGATGGGCAGGAAGCTGTGATGGATCCGCTATTGGGATCTGCATAAGGGGATTTTAGCCCCCTTCCATCGAAAAACTAAATACTGAGCATATCAATATCTATATGTGCCGAGAGCATAATGGGGGGCTATTCAGAGCAAAGATGACTCCACAGGCCATAATATATTGCGCACGTGCATGTCACGGCTGTAGCGCTCCCCGCCGGCCTCATGAGCCATTTGGTATGGAGCTGGTGGTGATATGTGCAGTGGTGATGTGTACAGTAGTGCCACTACTGAGAGGGTGTAGTGTAGGGTGAATTAATTGATAGTGTCTAACCATGGAATACCATATGGGAGCAATGTGGTCGGCCTGGAGGAGGGCCCATCTTTTTACTCTGAATCATCTAGATCACGCTGAATACTTTTGCATAGACATCATTCATAGCCCAGTTCGGCCTCATGCGCACAGACACTATAATGCATCTGGGGTAAATTGTGGGTGTATTTCTTTGAAAGCCAAAGAAGCCATCCAATAGTAATGAATAACTATTACTATAATATATGCTAGCTGTACATGAGTAAATGCCGTAATTGTGGAAACTTACACAAGAGCCTAAATCACTGAACATGGCTTTTGTTCATCGAGGGATCTACCCAGACAGCTAGCAAACAGCTATTCACTACTATGGGTGGGTTATGCAGCAGTTGTCTTTCTTGGGTGCGAAAATACATCTGCGATTTACACCAGATTTTAGAAAGTGCATGAGACCTTAGAATGCCTTATCTGAGATTTGGCTTTTTGGCTCTTCAGGCTACTGTCATTTCCAATAATATTACCAATGACAATGCAATTGGAGCAGCTAGATCAGTGAAGAATGAGCACAGAACAGTAGAATAATGTTAAGCTGTGTTTGTAGATCCAAATAAATGCAGGTACCCCATGATTTCCTGATAGAGACAGACTGGTTACTTGGTGCCAATGCAAACAGGCATGCAAATAGATGAGGGAATAGGGATAACCATTAAAGGAGAGCTGAAATTCCAAAGCTGGCATCATCTAAGTAGCTATATTTGAAAAATATTCATAAGGATGTAAACAGCGCCCTTACAGTCAGAGAGCATTTTGTCCTTGTTGCTGAAGTTTTATCATTTTCATCATGCAAACAACAGTGTTCAGTGTCAATTCCCAGCCAGCTCTAAATTTACTCAAGCAGCTAGGAAGATAACATTTCATAAATTACTTCTTCAAAAAAGCTATTTTTAAGAGCAACTATACATAGAAATTCAGCATTTGTTTCGGCTGTAATAACATATAAAAGTTGAAGCCTTGAAATTTATGCTGCACTATGACAGTCAGCTGAATTACATACAGTATAGTAATAAATGTATACAACGAATCCTACTGGATAAAGAATCCTCCAAAAAGATCAAAGCACTTTCTTTGTTGTTCAAGCACAGTGCTGGGGTGCTTTATATATAAAAAATCTGGAAAAATAACTATAAAATGAAGGCGATCTGCTCATTTTGTTCTCTAATAATCCCATCTCTGTAGATCTGAACAAGTGACCTTAGTTCTAAAACAAAATAAGGCCAGGAGAAAAAAACGATTCATTATTCATGTATCCCAAGAGCAGTATGTGTGTAAAAATTTCTACAAACACAAACTTTTATTAGCTTTACAACCATTTGAGCTTATATCTTCTATCATTTCTAAAAGTATCTGCAGCTGTGGGGGATGAATTTGTTTTCCGAGTCAACAGCACACCTGACTGAAGCTCACAATTGGCAATCAAATTGAATTCCCTTGCATCGTTTTTATTGCGCATTAGTAAACATTGTGTTATAATGGCGACAAAGGAACAAGTCATAGTTTATTGTAATTAGTTCTCATTATTTAAAAAAAATTATTTCGAAGAGATGCTTCCCATATCTAAATATTATTATGCACATAGACAAATCCATATTAAATATCTTGATTAGTCTTCTGTGCTTTAAAAATTGCTTATTTCTTATCTACAACACAGTATCACGGTGCAAGATTAGTTTACATTTCTTCTGTGATAGGATGTGACGCACCTTCTGTTCTGCATTCTACTTCACTGCATTTCTGGTCTTGCCCAGTGATAGTATAAGCGGGTATTTAAACGGAATAGCTCACCTTCTTTCGCTGCCTGTGATGCAACTGGAAGGACAGAATGGAGTGACTGGTTCTTTGGCAGCGACGTTCCAGGAACTAATTTGACCTCAATCAGTCCAATTTGCAACTGACTTAGCAATGAGGTGGCACTTTGGTGAGCAGCATAAAGGTGAGAAAATTGTCACTGTTCGACAACAAACACTTATCAAATTTCCAAATGTTCTAGCAGGGAGAATCTATTTAACCACTTCAGCTCTGGAAGGTTTTCCACCCCTTCGTGGCCAGAGCATTTTTTGCAATTCAGCACTGCGCTATTTTAACTGGCATTGTGCAGGTTATGCAATATTGTACCCAAATTAAATTTGAATCATTTTTTTTCACACAATAGAGCTTTCTTTTGGTGGTATTTGACCATTACTGGGTTTTAAATTTTTTGTGATATAAAATAAGACTGAAAATATTGAACAAAATAATGATTTTTTTTCTACTTTCTGTTATAAAACATATCCAACAAAATCAAATTTCATCATAAAATGTCAAATGCCAAAATGTACATATCCCAATAAGTGTACATTCATTGGTTTGCGTTAAAGTTATAAGGGTCAATTCACTAGGAGTTAAATAACGGCTAATCTTATGCGGTACCGACAATTGTGCAATTGTGTTCAATTTACTAAGAATTTGTAGTTAAATACCGAATGTGGTATTTGTTCGATTTATCGGTAATTACCGCATTCGTTTAATGTGGTTATTTACCGCATTAGTTAATGCGGTAATTTACCACATTGAGCTGGTTGCTAAGCAGTGGGCTAGGAAGTCAGGGTGCTGCGTCCTTAACAAAGGATGACTTATCAGCTGTCAGTGAGCTTCTCTGTTCACAGTTGATTGTAAAAAAAAAAAAAAGCTGACAATTAAAAAGTACAGAAAAGCAGTGTGGGGGTCCCCGCCCCCCCCAGTCCATACCACGTCCTTCGTGTCTGGTATGGATTTTAAGGTTTAACACAATGCCATTTTTTTTTTAAATGGTGTGGGGTCCCCCCAAAATCCATACCAGTCCCTCATCCAGGTATGCAGCCTGGCAGGTCAGGAAAGGAGGGGGGACGAGTGAGCACCCCACTCCTGAAACATACCAGGCCATATGCCCTCAACATGGGGGTTGGGTGCTTTGCCCCCCCACCCCAAAGCATCTTGTTCCTATGTTGATGGGGGACAAAGGCCTCATCCTCACAACTATGGCCAGTGGTTGTGGGGGTCGGCAGGCAGGGAACTAATCGGAATCTGGAAGCCCCACTTAACCACTTCAGCCCCAGAAGGATTTGCCCCCTTAATGACCAGGCCATTTTTTGCGATACTGCACTGCGTTGCTTTTACTGACAATTGCGCGGTGGTGCAACGCTGTACCTAAACAAAGTTGACATCCTTTTTTTCCCAAAAATAGAGCTTTCTATTGGTGGTATTTGATCACCTCTGTGGTTTTTATTTTTTGCTCTATAAACAAAAAAGAGCGTACATTTTGAAAAAAAATACAATATTTTTTTACTTTTGGCTATAATAAATATCTCCAAAAAATGTAAAATGTAATTTTCTTCAGTTAAGGCCAGTATGTATTCTTCTACATATTTTTGGTCACTGGAAGTTCAACAAGGCACCTCATGGCAAAGAACTCTCTGAGGATCTGAAAAAAAGAATTGTTGCTCTATATAAAGATGGCCTAGGCTATAAGAACATAGCCAAGAAGATAGCCACGACTCTGAAACTGAGCTGCAGCATGGTGGCCAAGACCATACAGCGGACAGGTTCCACTCAGAACTGGCCTCGCCATGGTCGACCAAAGGAGTTGAGTGCAAGATAAACTTATTTGGTTCCGATGGTGTCAAGCGTGTGTGGCGGCAACCAGGTGAGGGGTACAAAGACAAGTGTGTCTTGCCTACAGTCAAGCATGGTGGTGGGAGTATCATGGTCTGGGGCTGCATGAGTGCTGTTGGCACTGGGTAGCTACAGTTCATTGAGGGAGCCATGAATGCCAACATGTACTGTGACATACTGAAGCAGAGCATGATTGCCTCTCTTCAGAGACTGGGCCACAGGGCAGTATTCCAACATGATAACAACCCCAAACACCCCTCCAAAATGACCACTGCCTTGCTAAAGAAGTTGAGGGTAAAGGTTATGGACTGGCCAAGCATTTCTCCAGACCAATACCCTATTGAGCATCTGCAGGGCATCGTCAAATGGAAGGTGGAGGAGCGCAAGGTCTCTAACATCCACCAGCTCTGCAATGTCATCATGGAGGAGTGGGAGGGGACTCCAGTGGCAACCTGTGAAGCTCTGGGGAACTCCATGCCCAAGAGGGTTAAGGCAATGCTGGAAAATAATGGTGGCCACACAAAATTATTGACACTTTGGGCCAAATTTGGACATTTTCACTTAGGGGTGTTCTCACATTTGTATTCCACGCCAGTTTAGAC
>JAQSEC010004697.1:0-11983 GCA_028564925.1 Lithobates sylvaticus
GAGAAGTTGCATCCAATTATACACCCATATGGGCAAAGAGCATGTTATGACTCACCAGCTCGGAGGTGCAGGCGAAGCTAGGGGCCCCAAAGTATAGGGGCAAATTTCACAGGCTGATATGGGAGCCAGAGTATAATACTCAAGGGTATAGCATAAAACTGTAGGGAAAAACATACATAATGATGGATATAATCAACATGATAAGAACATCAAATCCTGAACAGGGGCACCTACAGGATAAACACAGAGTGCACCTAAAAGACCAACACGTAAACGATATAGGAGAGATCCGGAAATCGGTATACAGGGGTAAGGAATTGATGAGGGAAGTATATATACATACCCAGGGTTTTTTTTTTTTTATATAATCTTTATTTTGAAAATAAACATGTAGACATACAAACAGAACAAAAAGAGAAAACAAAAACAAAACAAAGGCCAGGTAGCAAGTACCATTGGTAACAGGTGTATCGTGTAGCCATTGGGGATCTTACTCGGAGCAAGGGGTAGTTCATGAACTGCGTGTGACTATCTGCCCACCAGAGGCAGTTCACAGGGATGTGTTTATTAGCATATCAGACCCGTGGTATGAGTTCAAACATCATTAGTCCATCCCTGACCTCCCTATCTGGTGGTCCATGTCAGAGACGTGGATCTCCAATCGGAGACCTGACCTTAAGCCTCGGTTCCGGAGTCCCTTTTGCCTACTACGCTCAAATACTGTAGAAGGAACTTGCCTCGAGAAGGGAGAGAAAAGAATAAGGGATAGGTTAAGCAGATAGCTTGGCAGAAAATGAGAGGGAAGAGGGGGGGGGGGGGGTGTTCACATCCGCTGCTATGCTTCTCTAATCTGAGTTGCTGAGGGGCTTCCAGCGCTCCACGGTGTCTTAGTGTCTCTTATCTTACTGCTTTCTGTCTCCTCACGTGGGAGGGGTCCCAGATGGCGGGGGTCCCGAGGAGGTATAGTGTATCCATGTAGCCCAAATGGCGTAGAACTTTTCGTATCTATCTTTGCACTTCGCCATCCATTCCTCCGCGGCCATAATATTATCGACTAGCTTCACCCATTCTGCTCGGGTGGGAATCCTGGGCGTCTTCCAGTGAATTGGAATCAGCCTCCTAGCCGCATTAAGCAGGTGGGGTAGAACAGATTTGCTATATCTGCTGAGAGGAATGGTGGGGAAGTGCAGCAGCGATTCCAATGCATACCCAGGGTTAAACATGGAATGGTCTAGGATGAGCAAGGTTTACAGCTTAGAGAGGGAATGTCAGAAGGTGAGCGGGCTGCAAAAAATTATATATACATATAAACATGTAAATATACATATGCACACATGTGTATATATAAAGGTAAGTATACATGAAGTACATGGTTAAATGTGTGGATAAAAGACCATGTCTGTATATAGAAAAAGGGAGATATTTATTTATTTACCTGGGCCAGCACACATACGCTAGCATAATAGGAAACCAACACAGTTTGTTCCGATTGGCTCAAAAAAGGAAGGTGTATGATGTGTCAAGAGACCTCAAACAAGGCTGTAGGTTGAGAGATATTGAGTTCAAATACTGAAACCTGTAGACAAACAGGTAAATTACAAATACAGCTCAGACACTATGCCTCAGAAGGTAAAATAAGGCAGAAGCTGTTAGGTGTGCACATAGAATGGGGGAAGGGTTTTTTTTTTAGAAACAACCGACACACACCTGCAGAGTAGATGGTTTAGTATGTGCACCTTGTAGAGGCTCCCATCAAGAGGCAGACCGCTGGAATCCATAAGGAAATAAACAATAAAGAAGATTGTAGGTAAAGGTTTTTGCTAACAAATCCACACAAAAAGAAAAGGGATCCATCCAGAAAAAACGTGGAACATACCTGCACACAGTAAGGGGTACAGGCACAGCGCAAGCCAGCAGCACCATAAACTCATCAGGCCCCCAAAAGCACCTAGATCCAATGGGCAAACATGCCCATTTAAATAGTAGTCTCTGGCGCCAGTCCTGATGACGCTGAATGCGTGCGCCGGCCGGCGCCATACAATCAGCGTCATCGGACCCGATCCTCAACTGCGCATGCGCGTCGCGCATGCGCAGTAGAGGAAAAACGGCACATAGTGTCAGGAAGGGTAGAGAGCTAGCAGAGAGCCAGCCGACAGTGCGGACACTGCGGAGACGCAGCGCTACACATGAAGGAGACTCAAAATGAAGCCGTCAAACTTCTCGACCGACCGTTAATGTCCCCAAAGAGTGGGCCAAGAAATCCGCACCGCCATCTGGTGGGCGGATATGGGACCACTCATAGGGGGAGATCGCATATCAGCCTGGAAAAATAAAGCTAACACAAGCCAGAGGCACAGATGTAATTGGAGAGATGACGGGTAAAAAAATAGCTCATAGCATGGGGTATACTAATATGTATGCAAATAATTAAATTTAAAAAAAAGGAATATATATGAAAAAATATGAAGAGAAATATTAAATACAAATAAGAATAAATAGAAATATGCAACCAGCGTGCAGATGGTTATAAAGGGGCCAGAGTATACAAAGATTGACGTGTGTCAACATTAAGAGAACCTAGACAAACCTAGGTCTACAAGGATAGGGAGGGAAGCGGAAAAACAAGAATTAGACACAATAAGGAGAAACATAGAAGGGAAGACACAAAGGGGAAAACAATAAAGGGAGGGAAGGAAAGGGATGGAAAAGGGAGGGGGGGGGTTTGTTTTGGAGGACTAAAGAAGAAGGCCTAAGAAACATAGATGATAAGGCAAAGCCAGGCGCCTAGAAGACCAGAAAGATAAATAAATAAACAAGAGCAAAAAGCAAAAGCCTAAATGCTTGGTTTCAAAGAACCAAGTCAAGAAGGAATATGGGGTAAGCCCAGATTTTGGGCCTACAGATAGAATATTAAGCTTATCTGGACCAAGTCTGACGACGGCCGGAAAGCCAGCAATTTAAACGGGAGGATGTCTCTAGAGAAAAGGCTTATAGGAGTTATTTTCATTGATACCAGGGTGTATGGTGGCCGATAGTCTCTCGATCCATAGAGTTTCCGCCCTAAGCATTTTATTGTCCCAGTCGCCGCCCTGCGGGTGAGGGGGGACAACCTCAAGGACAAAAAAGGAGACTGCACTGTTATCAAATCTATGGTGTAGACCTATGTGTCTTGTTACTGAAGTTAGAATCGGAGCCTGAACAGTAGACGTGATCACGGATACGTTGGCCAAATTCGCGTATGGTCTTACCCACATAGAAAGCTTTACAGGTACATGACATTAGATAAATAACGCCCCGGGTGGTACAGTCAGCATGGCACCGAAGGCGATGCCACTGTCCATTTGGGAGCTTAATCCCTGGTCCTTCGGTAACCCAAGGGCAGCGGCTGCAATTGCCGCATCGATAGGTGCCCCAAATGGATCTGGAAGGTCTAGCTTGGGGAAGGGTATAGTGACTGGAAATAAGGGTATCTCTAAGGGATGTGGCTCGTCTGAACACTAATTCAGGGGTGGGTCTAACATATTTAGAGAGGGTTTGATCCTCGGTCAGTAGGTGCCAATGCCGGGATATTGAAGTACGTAAAGAGTCTTGGTGAGCGGAAAATTTAGTAATAAATTTAACAGTTTGAAATTCAGTGTCGGAAGGTGTTTTGTACAAGAGATCAAATCTTGATCTGGATTTGGCCTTGTTAAAGGCTTTTCTAAGGAGTTATTTGGAATACCCTCTCCTCAGGAGTCTATCTCACAGAAAACCTGCTTGTTCAATAAAATCTTGGTCCGATGAACAGTTCCTCCGTAAACGTATGTACTGTGCATACGGAATACTTCGAATTAAGGAGGAGGGGTGTGCACTCGATGCATGCAAAATGGTGTTGCCGGCACTGGGTTTGCGGTAAAGGTTGGTCGTGATACTGCCTACCGCATCTATTTTAATGACAAGATCTAAAAAAGAAATATGCTCGGAACTGAAAGTATGGGTAAAACGTAAATTGTAATCATTGGTGTTAAGTGTATCAAGAAAAGATAATAAGTCATCAGTAGTGCCTGTCCATATGATCAACAGATCATCTATATAGCGGAACCAATAAAGAATGTGAGTCAGCCATCTATCATAGTGTTCATCTGAGAATATCCATCTTTCCCAACCGCCGAGATAAAGATTAGCAGCATGTGCCCATGGCCACCCCCTGACGTTGAAGATAGACTTTGTCCATAAAGGTGAAATAATTATGTGTCAGAATAAAACGTAACAGTTTCAAAATAAAACGGTTGTGAGGCCAGGTGGTGTCATCCTGTTCATCTAGGAAGAACCCGATCACCCGGATGCCCCGCTCGTGCGGGATGCTAGAATATAATGCCTCTATATCCACTGCAACGAGCAGGGCACCCGGGGGAGCATGGGTCCCCTCCAGATGTCTCAGGAGATCAGAGGTATCCCTAATATATGAGGGTAGACAGGTGACATGTGGCATAAGAACTGAGTCCACATAGCGACTCGCTTTTTCAGTGAGAGATTCATTGCCCGAGATAATGGGGTGGCCAGGAGGATGAATAAGATGCTTATGAACCTTTGGTAAGGCATAAAATGTGGCAATACAGATACATTTTGGGTTGAGATATTCAAACGTTTTAAGATCAATGAGCCCCTGTGAATATGCTTCTATACACAGTAATCGAAGTTCCTCGGAATATGAGGCGACATGGTTCTCATCAATGCAGCCATACCAATGCTTGTTTTTAAGAATGTCTAAACACATTTTTTGATATTGAGGGTGGGACATCACAACGATGTTGCCACCCTTATCGGATGGTTTAATTACACAGTCCTTACGTGACCTAAGAGATTCCAGGGCTTCTATTTGATCCGGGGTAAGGTTGGAAAGAGGTTCAGACCAAGAACGTGTTTTCAAGTCACGGATAGTCAGTTGTAAGAAAGCCCATATCTTGGGACAGGTTAGTAGATCAGGGAAATGACGGGATTTGGGTTTAAATTGTTTATAAGGTTTCATGGTATGGCTGTTTTGGACATTAGGAGAGGCCGAAACCGCCGGGTCAGTGGATGATTCCTCTTATAGAAGCATAAGATCACGGAGGGCCCTAAATTCTTGCATAGTAAAGTTTTTTATTTGTTCTGTAAGCTCAATTTCTAATCGTTTTTGCTTACGTTGGGAATCAAACATAAACTTATAAGTCAACCGACATGCAAACAAATACAAATCTTTAATGGTCTCAGAGACATTGATCGGTTGGGATGGGCAAAAGCCCAGACCAAGCTGGAGGATGGATTTCTGTAGAGGTGTAAACACTAAGGAAGTAAGATTGATAATATTCAAATCAGATTGGTCTAGGTGTTCTGGGAATTCCCCGGTCTGTCTACAGGTTTCAGTATTTGAACTCAATATCTCTCAACCTACAGCCTTGTTTGAGGTCTCTTGACACATCATACACCTTCCTTATTTGAGCCAATCGGAACAAACTGTGTTGGTTTCCTATTATGCTAGCGTATGTGTGCTGGCCCAGGTAAATAAATAAATATCTCCCTTTTTCTATATACAGACATGGTCTTTTATCCATACATTTAACCATGTACTTCATGTATACTTACCTTTATATATACACATGTGTGCATATGTATATTTACATGTTTATATGTATATATAATTTTTTGCAGCCCGCTCACCTTCTGACATTCCCTCTCTAAGCTGTAAACCTTGCTCATCCTAGACCATTCCATGGTTAACCCTGGGTATGTATATATACTTCCCTCATCAATTCCTTACCCCTGTATACCGATTTCCGGATCTCTCCTATATCGTTTACGTGTTGGTCTTTTAGGTACACTCTGTGTTTATCCTGTAGGTGCCCCTGTTCAGGATTTGATGTTCTTATCATGTTGATTATATCCATCATTATGTATGTTTTTCCCTACAGTTTTATGCTATACCCTTGAGTATTATACTCTGTCTCCCATATCAGCCTGTGAAATTTGCCCCTATTCTTTGGGGCCCCTAGCTTCGCCTGTCTCCGTGCACCTCCGAGCTGGTGAGTCATAACATGCTCTTTGCCCATATGGGTGTATAATTGGATGCAACTTCTCTCTCTCTCATATCTCTATATTATTACCTCCTTTGTTGACATGTACCTCTGTGAGTCAGCACATTCCCGCCTCTCCTGTTGGCAGAATCAGGATGGCGTTCTTTAGGCTGTCCCCAGGTACACTGCTTGTCTTCCATAATGTATATGTTATTAACTACCCCATTTCTCTCCCCCCTTTTTTAGAGACAATCATACAGATATACTTCCCCTTATTGTATACTCCTGAAGAAGCGGCTAGTCCGCGAAACATGTTGCGTGCCATCTTGCGACTGAATTTCACTACATTGCTTCCAATATCAGGGACCAATAATTATGTGTTACACTGTGCAATTATAAGGAAAAATTCTGTATCGCAATATTGTCTCTTGATTTTAATTGCCCTTATTTCTCTTTTTTTCATTCATTGTATAAACTTGTATTATTTTGTTGTTGTAATGAATCTTTATATATTTTTCTATACACACTGCTTTGTGAGTCCTTACCAGTACCATGAAAGTCCATAGTTGCCTCAATTGTTCTGCCATCCCCATTTTTCAACATGTATATGTTATTGATACCTACAGTGCCTTGAAATAGTTCTCATGCCCCTTGAAATTTTTTACATTTTGACATGTTACAACTTACAACCAAAAACGTAAATGCATTTTATTGGGATTTTATGTGATAGACCAACACAAAGTGGCGCATAATTGTGAAGTGAAAGGAAAATGATAAATAGTTTTCAACATTTTTTACAAATAAATATCTGAAAAGTGTGGCATGCATATGTATTCAGCCCCCCCTCAGTCAATAGTTTGTAAAACCACCTTTTGCTGCAAAAACAGCTGCAAGTCTTTTTGGGTATGTCTCTACCAGCTTTGTACATCGAGAGAGTGACATGTTTGCCCATTCTTCTTTGCAAAATAGCTCAAGCTCAGTCAGATTGTATAGAGAGCATCTGTGAACAGCAATTTTCAAGTTTTGCCACAGATTATCAATTGGAATTAGCATTCAGTCTCAAGTCTTTTGCAGACTCTTATGCGGCGTACACACGGTCGGAATTTCCGATGGAAACTGTCCGATGGGAGCTTTTCATCGGATTTTCCGACCGTGTGTATGCCCAACGGTCTTTTTCTGTCGGAATTTCCGACGGACTTTGAATTGAGAACCTGTTCTCAATTTTTCTGATGGGAGCCGATGGGAGCTTTTCATCGGATTTTCCGATCTTGTGTATGCAATTCCGACATGCAAAATTCCGATGCATGCTCGGAAACAATTTGACGCATGCTCGGAAGCATTAAACTTCCCTTTTATAGTGCTGTCGAACGTGTTTTATGCCGCTGTGTTATTGACCGTCGGAATTTGGTGTGATTGTGTGTAGGCAACACAGCTTGAGCGGAATTCCGTCTGAAAAAACTCTGACGGTTTTTCCGACGGAATTCCGCTCAAGCTGTGTTGCCTACACACAATCAGAGAATTCCGATCGTGTGTACGCGGCATAACAGGTTTTCTTCTAAGATTTCCCTGTATTTGGCTCCATCCATCTTCCCATCAACTCAAAATAAAAGTGATAAATTCACTATAGTTTGAAGACAGGTTAGCGCATTGCAAATGCATGCATGCATGCACACACGCACATAACTTTTAGTATATATTTATTAGATTAGTGAAGCATGTTCAGTGCTGAAGGACCTTTTCAGATTGCCCCAATAAGTTATACATGGCATTGTAGAGGTACTCCTTTTTGCATAAATGTGTTAATCACATAAAATAATTATGTTATTTTCTTTTTTCTCCTGATAGAGATCATTTCTACTTCAACAGCCAAACCAAGGTCACATTAAACTCACTTCAATTCCAACTGATGCACAAGTTAATGTCAATAGTACAGCTCCATGCCGAGCTGTAGAGTGATGGTAAGACATAGCCATTTACACAAGACTGGACCTTTCATCGTCTCATCGCTTGTGACATAAAAAAAAAAAAAAACATTAAAGTTGCTCTTATCTACAAGCAAAGACAGACACATTTAAAAAAAAAAAAATTCCCATTTCTCATACCACATCGTCTAAAAAAAGTTTTTTGCCTTACGAGGTCACAGAATAATTCCACCTCCTCTCAAAAGGTTTACTGAAAGGTATCCTAATTTACACATCATCCTAAAAAAAAGAAAAGAAAAATCTATACACTGCATATATAATATATACCCATGAGGGATAGGGATACACTTTGGAAAAAAGAGTATGACATATGTATTATTTTAAATTACTGGAAAGCACCAGTTAGAATTCAGATGTCAAAAGTACTGTTTTAAATAAAATATAAAATGTTATGAGCTTACTTGTCAGGGCTGGATTTTCCACACAGGAGTTCTTTAGGCACGAAAGTTCTGGGACCCAAAGCTACACCCTTCCACTGGAAACATGTTTTACATACAAAGCATTTTCTCGGTGTACTAGTTCTAATCTGGTTTATACTTTTATGGTTATCTATAAATAAAAATATGAGATGACTGATTATGAGTAAAAAATGTATAATTAATAACTTACTAACTTCCTTCATGCCTCCGCCACCTCAAGCCTAATGTGCTTAATGGTTAATCTGTTTATGTTACTAGTAATATATAATTATTTATTTATTTATTACAGGTCTTTAGAAAGCATCGGCATCACTTTCTTGTTATCCACTTACAAAGCATAAATGGATCCATACATAAGCTAAACACTAGATATGTTTTCAGGTGCATAAATATTTAATGGTCTGTTTATTAAAGGTGTTGCCTTCAAACTGGGTTCAGGAGAGTATCAAGTTCAGGAAAAAAAATCTCTTAACTTCTTTTGAAGGTAACTGAAGTGTATGTTTTTCTCCACATACTCCCCTCTGGCGAAATCCTCGTTTTTTTCTCATATACACTAATCCCTCTGTCCCTCATGAAGCTTCAGTTGTCCCTCGTTTTGGTCTGATGTGTACATCTCTATACAAAATGTACTATTTTACTGCCAAAAGTGTTATGCTGCACTAAACTTTTTATCCAGCCTCTAGATTACTGCATTTGTTATTTTGAAAAGCCATTATAAGGGAAAAGTAGAGGTAAGAAAAATGCTTTTGTGTTGTTTATCCAAAAAAAATTCTGTATATTAGATCTTTGAGGTCCCTATAACAGGGGACATGACCTTTGCTATTTATTGTCTAACCCTTTCACCGCCAGGTGCATGCAGTACGTCATATGGACCTAATGGCGTGGGTATCACACTCAATCCAGTGGCTGCAGCCACCGGAATTGTGTGTGAAATTGACAGGAAGACTCCTGCCTGTCAGGCTTGTGCATGCCCTGGGACCGGCGCTATCCCCGCCGGGGTGCCCTGCCCTGCTTACCAGGCTCTGCTTGCCCATCGGTGGGCCCGGGATCTCCATGGCAGATTTCCATGGGGAAGACACACTTCTGCTCTTCTCTCCTTCTTCTTTTGACCTGGACCTTTTTCCGGTTCAAGCTCTCTGTGTCCCTGGCTCGCTTTGCCGAGAAAGGTTTTTTTTGCAATGCGATCTGCATTGCAAAACATTTAGTGGAGTACAGGGGAGACATGCAGGGTCTTTTAGACCCTGCATATCTCAATAAATAGAACCTGTCACCTAAAAATCATCACATGACTCTCTATGGCTGCTTTGCTGGTTCTTTCTGTTTTGCGTTTCAGGTGACCAGCTGCCTGCTGTTGCTAGGAAGATTTACCTCAGCTGCTGAGCACTGGATTGGTGACAAATCCTTTGGCGGGAAACATCTAGGCAATGAGTGTAACCTTTTACTTATATCCTCTCCTGTCACTGGGCGGAGTCAGCATTTACCTCAGGTCTGTCAGCTGGACTCACCTCTGGACTCACTGGACTCACCCCTGGATTCTCCTCAGCCTTCCTGCTAGATCTTTTGACCTGCTCTCAGCCCAGAATTGATATTCTACTTCATGAACTGTTTCAAAGGACTAATTTCCCTGGAGGAAAGCTCCACAGCTCAGCGCTCCAATGAGCATGGAGGAGCAGAGTAGGAAAGCTGCTGACTGACAGTCAGCAGCTATCTGCTCAGGGAGGGGAGAGAATGCTGCATCCACCTAGGTAAGTATGATTTCACAATATAGCACACAAACATCCAATTCATTTTGAAAAACACCAACATTTTAATATTATGGTACATCTTGAAAAATACAAAGAAAAAGGAAAAAAAATTGATTTGTAAAATTACAGTTGTTCTCATATTGGTTAATATTCTGAACGGGAGGTTGCAGTTCTGGTGGAAGGCCTTGGGGACGGTGTTGCTGGAAATTTTTTTGATTCATGAAATAATCTTGGGTTACCTGGTGCACCGATGGTGGAGGGAATTGGGGATGGAGACAGATATGGGATCGGTGGATGTGCAGGATTCATCACATTGCCATACTCATCTGAGTATGGGCAGAAGGGAGCGGGATAGTAGGGTTGGGGTCTGGGTGGTGGAGGGGTTGGGTATGAATAGTAGGGACCAGATGGTGGTGGTGGTCCAAAGATAGGTGAGGAGGCATTTGCTGGCTCATTGTGCAGACTAGCATCAAGGAGGTCCATCACAGCCCTCTTCACATTGTTCTTCCGCTCTGGGGGATTTTTTTTTAGGATGCCCACAACCATTATACCAAATCCATAATCTTCAGACTCTAGATCATCTAATTTTTTGTTTAGGCATTCAACTAGGTCCGCAAAGTGGTCGATGTTCTGACCATGTCTTCCTCATGGTGGTCTGCTCGTACTCTGACTTCGAATCCGGCTAGGCCCAGCTGGCACCTCCATGTACAATAAAGCTTGGTTGCTCTCTTGTGGTGCTTACGATTGTTCCACCAAAGAACGCTCCTGCGACTGCAGCCCTTGAGAGTTTTCTGCTTCTTGAGATGCCTCCTGCCCTTCTTCTCTCACTTCCCAACTGGATTGTGTTCTGCATTAAACATATAATACTGTTAAGGCACACCCTTCTTTATATAACTGTATAGTAGCACTTTACAAATATGACAGATGTTATCTCACTCTCTCAGATCCATGAAAGGTCTCAGAAACCCCAGTTCATCAGCGTGGACATAGGGTACCACCCTTTTTGTTTCCGATCCACTCCTGGCCTCTTTGATTTTTGAATCAAAAAATTGAAACAGCTTGAAACAGTCTCGCAAGCTCTTCCATCGATTTTGTAAAATAATCACTGCAAAACATAAATAGGAACATAATCAATTATGTATTTTGTCTTTCAGGTACCTGGCAAACGGTCATTCCCTAGTGAGCCTACATTATTAGTTCATGGTGGGCAGGACAATCAGCTACATCATCTGAGAAACCTGTCAAATCTTATGGAATGTGCTTATCCCCATAGTTATGAAGAAGCTTACACAGAGAATTGGCGGGATATTACAAGACTCTTTGGGAGGCGGTGCAATTTCCCCAATTGCATTGGAGCTATAGATAGGAAGCACGTTTGTGTCATTAAGCCTGTTGGTAGCGGAAGTATTTTCTATAATTACAAAAAATATTGCTCCTTTGTACTGCTTACCGTAGCCGATGCAAACTACTGCTTCACCTATATAGATATAGGTTCCTACGGAAGTAGCTGCGATTCACAGATTTTTTTCAAATTCCTCATTTGGTGAAAGGCTATGAGATAGTCAGCTAGATATTCCTGAGAACTGTCCACTTCCTGGCACAACTGATCCCACACTACCCTATATGTTCGTCACAGATGAGGCTTTTGCGTTGAAAGAACACCTAATGAGGCCTTACTTCAACAGGAATCTGACTACCCCTAAGAAAGTCTTTAATTATCATCTCACAAGGGCAAGAAGGGTGGTTGAGTGCAGTTTTGGAATTCTTGCCAATAAATGGCGGTTGTTAAACATTGAAAACGTAAT
>JAQSEC010004820.1:0-11866 GCA_028564925.1 Lithobates sylvaticus
TGCTTAATAAATGGACATCTCAGTGTTTCAGTGAATTTCTGGTACTGTAATCTCGTAAAGTCTCACGAGATTCCAGTATCAGGGGCAGTTCTCCACTGTTTGAAGCGTTTTGTAGATCACTCCACTCCTCCAAGGGTGAAGCGATCTACTCCGCTTCATGAACAGGCACACAGAGGAGAAAGATCTCCTCTGTGAATGCCGGAGAATGAAGCAGTGAATAGATTTCACTGCTTCATAAAAGGACACCTATGCCAGAAAACACTTTAACACATCAATTTAAATTTAATTTTGAAACAATATAATATTCATAATGATGAGACAAAATATAAAAAGTAATCAAAAAAGTCAGGAAAGCAAGAATGGCCAATGTTGTATGCATATTGTTGAAAATGAAAGACGTCACTGAAAAAAAAGAATTTGAGTGGTGTAAAGATAGAACAGAATTAATAGAAAAGATAGAATATGTAAATAAAGGTATTTCGGCTATAGCTGCAAATGCAGATGCAAGTGTTTTGTGAGTGTGATGAACTGAGGGATGAGATTGAACAACTGGTGACTGAGAATGGTTCATTGGAGCAGAGATTGCATGAGTTGGAGGAAACATGTACTTTGAGGGAACAGTGCATCTGTAAGATAACTGTTAGAATGTGCCCGGCGCGCGCGTTCACGGGCAACGGCAGATTCCCACACGCACCAATGCGCATGCGTGGGCGCATCGCAATGTGTGCATGTGCAGGAGTGCACCCCTAGCCACAATTGGCGCCAGACGGCATATTTAAAGGATGCCCTGACTTCAGAAACGTGCTGACTGGTCTTCAGCTGCGTCCTGATATTCTGAACACTGTTAAACCTGGCTTGATTCCTGTTGCTGAACCTTGGCTTTCCTCAACCCTGCTTTTGGACTCTGATTACTCTGATTACCAGTTCCTGATCCTGGCTTCTCATCTGACCTTGCTTTTGCTTATGCCTTGTTACCTCGCTGCCCGACTGTTGCTGAACCCGGTTATCCACATGACCTTGCTCCTGTCTCCTGCTTTGCTCAACTCTGTTTCCCAGTGCCAGTGCTGGCTGTCCATCCTTTCAGACTTCCTGGGTCCAGTTCCATACCGGATGCTCTGCCTGCACCTCCAAGCCTGCAACTCCACTTACAAGTTCTGCACGCAACATCTACAGGCACTCGTGTTCCTCCTGACCCTAGTCACCATCTGTTCCACCTCCAGTGGGGCTTGGGTTGGAGATACAAGAGAGGCCGACCTCATCATTTCAGACCCCTACCAGGTACATGACTGTACCAGTCAGCCACGGATGGAGTCTGAAAGGGAGGCCTCTCCACCAGAGGACATTTACAGATCTATTTATGTGCTATCAAATATTGTGCAGAAGTTACAAGAGAATCTTAGTCGCATGGAAGAGCGACTTCCGTATGAGGTGAATGTTGCATCGACCTGTGCTCCTCTCACAGTCTTAGATTCTTCTACTCAAACAGAGTCCGGCCTGTTCCGTGAGGCCACTCCCCCTCTGGAACCCAGGGTGCCTATCCCCAAACGATTTTACGGAGATCGCAAGAAGTTTCGTACTTTTCAGAATTCCTGTGAACTATACTTTTCCCTGTTACCCCGAACCTTTGCATCAGAGGACATCAAGGTGGGGTTTATTATCACGCTACTACTGAACGAACCACTTTCCTGGGCTCATCATCTCTGGGAACAACATGACCCCATTCTGACAACTAGGGATTCATTCTTCTCAGCTATGACTCAACTATATGCAGATCCGGTCTACAAGCAAACTGCTGAATCCATGCTAGGCAAATTGCAGCAAGGTCCAAGGCCTGTTGAGGATTACGTAACTGACTTTCGTGTTTGGAGCACAGATACCCAATGGAATCACTCTGCACTTCGCCACCAGTTTCGACTGGGACTTTCTGACACCTTAAATGATGAGCTTGCTAGAGTGGGAGTACCAGCATCTCTGGAAGATCTGATCAACTTAACCATTCTGATCGATCAGCGATTACGAGAAAGACAATCTGAGAAATCTAAAGAAACCCTTTCTGTGACTTCAAGGTCAGACACCCCTGCTTCCTCATCTGTTGTACACCCCAGAAGGAAGGAACAGCATAAGGCACCTCATAGTATTTTTCGAAGACCACCTCTTTCTCCTGCTGAACGTCTTCATCGATTTACAGGGCCATCTGTGTCACTATTGCGGGGAGGCTGGTCACTTTATACCAGGTGTCTCAAACTGGCGGCCCTTCCAGCTGTTGCGAAACTACAAGTCCCATGAGGCATTGCAAGGCTGACAGTTACAAGTATGACTCCCACCGGCAAAGGCATGATGGGATTTGTAGTTTTGCAACAGCTGAAGGGCCGCCAGTTTGAGACCCCTGCTTTATACAGACTTGCTCGGCAAAAACCTGCAGATCTTTTTCCCGTTAGCCTCACATGATGCATCTCCCTGAGAAGGACCGGTCACATGTCTCTCTTTCCATTATACTCCAGTTTTCCGAAAAGACAGTCCCAGTACTTAATAATAGACTCTGGAGCCTGTAGGGGCTTTGTGGACTCAGCATTTGCCTCTCTCCATTAGCTGCCTGTGTGTGCCAAGAGGCAAGAATTTCATGTTTATCTGCCTGATGGCTATGGCATTAAATCAGGCCCTGTTACTCAAGAGACTTTATCTATTCTCTGCCTATTCTCTGCCAGACTTCTTCAGGCCACCACGAACTCCTCCGTATCACCATATCACAATTTATATATATATATATTTTTATTTTTTAATATAAACTAATATATTTTAATATAATTTTTAATATATTTTTTAATACAATTTAATATATTTTTAACACTCCTAATACATATTTTAAAAGGTTTTCTAATGAATTTTTGATATGTGTATATATATATATATATATATGTATATATTTATTTCATACATATCTGTTAATGTGTTTTTAATAACATATATCCATCAGTCTTATTCTTATCTTATTATTATTATTTTTATATATAGATTTAATGTTCCCTTATATATTTATTTTTTATTTTTAATGTTGTTTACACGATGATAATTATTATTACTAATCATTCCCTCCTCCAATAATTTGTTATAGTATCTTGTGGATGTCCCCTTATAGTATATACACATTGTGTTTTCCTTCCTTGCACTATGCCTTGTTTCCCTACATGGTCGAAAATGCTGTACCCAGCTCCAGTGACTTTCTGCCTCATTATTCCGTTCCGGCCACGCCCCCTCCCCTCCCCATCTATCTATATAACTGCCCCCAGCTCCTTGTACCACTATGCTTGAAAAAGGAATGCGGCCACTCCCCCATACAGTGGCTAGCCTATCCCGAAACGCGTTGCATACCGGTGACGTCACAGCCGGGCGACGACGCCGTCTGTTTGCTCTCCAGGCCTCGTTCTCGTCACCCCAGTACACGGCCGTGTCTCCAACATCTCCCTGGCGAGACTGACGGCTTCCTGAGCGATCCCCCGGCGCTGTCCCAGCATTGACGCCTCCTCATTACCCTGTACCCTACCACTGGAACCCCTGCTCTGCAAAATGGGCTCTGTTATGCCCCACTCACAGACTGGACTATTTTAGAAACCTGCATCTGGACTTCTGGGAATTCTTCTCCTCACTACGCTCTGCCACATCTACATCCTTGTGACAAAGATTTAAAGCTGGAAGAAAAGTGAAGTGGATTTGCTACAGATTTGCAGCTTCCCCACCTCCCCAGCCCAGCGTGCAGGACCTGAATGGGACTTCGTATACCTCTATGTGAGTGGATATTGTTGTTTAATAAAATTGAATTTTTTACACGTACTCAGAGGCGCCCCCCTTCTTCTTGTATATTTCTAGCTCATTGGAACCCGCTCTCTGGTTCTCCTGGGAGGCTGCCCTGACTGACCCAACGATACATTTCTAGAGTATATATATGTATATACATATGTTATGACCATCCTTGGACTATCTGGTGATCCTGTATGAGTTATATACATTTGTGCTGAAGCGCCTTTTTTACTTGTATTTTGTCTTTTTTTTTTATATATATAATGTGTGTGTATATACATGTATATATGTGTGTGTGTGTATATACATTTATATATAATGTGTGTGTGTATACATGTATATATAATGTAGGGGGGACTCTTTATTTTATTAACATTAATCACACTGGTGTCTGTCCATGTATTGAGCTGTGATAATTTATCACTGCTTAATAAATGGACATCTCAGTGTTTCAGTGAATTTCTGGTACTGTAATCTCGTAAAGTCTCACGAGATTCCAGTATCAGGGGCAGTTCTCCACTGTTTGAAGCGTTTGTAGATCACTCCACTCCTCCAAGGGTGAAGCGATCTACTCCGCTTCATGAACAGGCACACAGAGGAGAAAGATCTCCTCTGTGAATGCCGGAGAATGAAGCAGTGAATAGATTTCACTGCTTCATAAAAGGACACCTATGCCAGAAAACACTTTAACACATCAATTTAAATTTAATTTTGAAACAATATAATATTCATAATGATGAGACAAAATATAAAAAGTAATCAAAAAAGTCAGGAAAGCAAGAATGGCCAATGTTGTATGCATATTGTTGAAAATGAAAGACGTCACTGAAAAAAAAGAATTTGAGTGGTGTAAAGATAGAACAGAATTAATAGAAAAGATAGAATATGTAAATAAAGGTATTTCGGCTATAGCTGCAAATGCAGATGCAAGTGTTTTGTGAGTGTGATGAACTGAGGGATGAGATTGAACAACTGGTGACTGAGAATGGTTCATTGGAGCAGAGATTGCATGAGTTGGAGGAAACATGTACTTTGAGGGAACAGTGCATCTGTAAGATAACTGTTAGAATGTGCCCGGCGTGCGCGTTCACGGGCAACGGCAGATTCCCACACGCACCAATGCGCATGCGTGGGCGCATCGCAATGTGTGCATGTGCAGGAGTGCACCCCTAGCCACAATTGGCGCCAGACGGCATATTTAAAGGATGCCCTGACTTCAGAAACGTGCTGACTGGTCTTCAGCTGCGTCCTGATATTCTGAACACTGTTAAACCTGGCTTGATTCCTGTTGCTGAACCTTGGCTTTCCTCAACCCTGCTTTTGGACTCTGATTACTCTGATTACCAGTTCCTGATCCTGGCTTCTCATCTGACCTTGCCTTTGCTTATGCCTTGTTACCTCGCTGCCCGACTGTTGCTGAACCCGGTTATCCACATGACCTTGCTCCTGTCTCCTGCTTTGCTCAACTCTGTTTCCCAGTGCCAGTGCTGGCTGTCCATCCTTTCAGACTTCCTGGGTCCAGTTCCATACCGGATGCTCTGCCTGCACCTCCAAGCCTGCAACTCCACTTACAAGTTCTGCACGCAACATCTACAGGCACTCGTGTTCCTCCTGACCCTAGTCACCATCTGTTCCACCTCCAGTGGGGCTTGGGTTGGAGATACAAGAGAGGCCGACCTCATCATTTCAGACCCCTACCAGGTACATGACTGTACCAGTCAGCCACGGATGGAGTCTGAAAGGGAGGCCTCTCCACCAGAGGACATTTACAGATCTATTTATGTGCTATCAAATATTGTGCAGAAGTTACAAGAGAATCTTAGTCGCATGGAAGAGCGACTTCCGTATGAGGTGAATGTTGCATCGACCTGTGCTCCTCTCACAGTCTTAGATTCTTCTACTCAAACAGAGTCCGGCCTGTTCCGTGAGGCCACTCCCCCTCTGGAACCCAGGGTGCCTATCCCCAAACGATTTTACGGAGATCGCAAGAAGTTTCGTACTTTTCAGAATTCCTGTGAACTATACTTTTCCCTGTTACCCCGAACCTTTGCATCAGAGGACATCAAGGTGGGGTTTATTATCACGCTACTACTGAACGAACCACTTTCCTGGGCTCATCATCTCTGGGAACAACATGACCCCATTCTGACAACTAGGGATTCATTCTTCTCAGCTATGACTCAACTATATGCAGATCCGGTCTACCAGCAAACTGCTGAATCCATGCTAGGCAAATTGCAGCAAGGTCCAAGGCCTGTTGAGGATTACGTAACTGACTTTCGTGTTTGGAGCACAGATACCCAATGGAATCACTCTGCACTTCGCCACCAGTTTCGACTGGGACTTTCTGACACCTTAAATGATGAGCTTGCTAGAGTGGGAGTACCAGCATCTCTGGAAGATCTGATCAACTTAACCATTCTGATCGATCAGCGATTACGAGAAAGACAATCTGAGAAATCTAAAGAAACCCTTTCTGTGACTTCAAGGTCAGACACCCCTGCTTCCTCATCTGTTGTACACCCCAGAAGGAAGGAACAGCATAAGGCACCTCATAGTATTTTTCGAAGACCACCTCTTTCTCCTGCTGAACGTCTTCATCGATTTACAGGGCCATCTGTGTCACTATTGCGGGGAGGCTGGTCACTTTATACCAGGTGTCTCAAACTGGCGGCCCTCCAGCTGTTGCGAAACTACAAGTCCCATGAGGCATTGCAAGGCTGACAGTTACAAGTATGACTCCCACCGGCAAAGGCATGATGGGATTTGTAGTTTTGCAACAGCTGAAGGGCCGCCAGTTTGAGACCCCTGCTTTATACAGACTTGCCCGGCAAAAACCTGCAGATCTTTTTCCCGTTAGCCTCACATGATGCATCTCCCTGAGAAGGACCGGTCACATGTCTCTCTTTCCATTATACTCCAGTTTTCCGAAAAGACAGTCCCAGTACTTAATAATAGACTCTGGAGCCTGTAGGGGCTTTGTGGACTCAGCATTTGCCTCTCTCCATTAGCTGCCTGTGTGTGCCAAGAGGCAAGAATTTCATGTTTATCTGCCTGATGGCTATGGCATTAAATCAGGCCCTGTTACTCAAGAGACTTTATCTATTCTCTGCCAGACTTCTTCAGGCCACCACGAACTCCTCCGTTTGGATGTCATAGCTTCCCCCATGTTCCCTGTCATCCTTGGCATTCCGTGGTTGAAGGCACATAATCCTCACATTAATTGGCTTACCGGAGATATCATTCTCTTCTCACTACTGCCAGATGCACTGCCTTCCTGAAAGGACTGCCAACACTACGCCCCTCCTGGGTATCCACCCTGACCATGAAACCTCTAATTTGATCCCTGCTGTCTATCATGAATATCTGGACATGTTTAACAAGGGAGCGGACACTCTTCCTCCCCATAGGACGTATGATTGTCCCATTGAACTTTTACCAGGGGCTGAGATCCCGTTTGGTCAGTTTTATCCTCTCTTCGAGCCTGAACTGGAAGCCCTGCATACTTATATCGACGAATGTCTTGAAAAACAGTTCATCCGGCCTTCTACTTCACCAGCAGGTGCCAGTATTTTCTTCGTTGAAAAAAAAGACCATACCTTGAGGCCCTGTGTGGACTATCGCGTCCTTAACAGGGTCACTGTCAAAAACCGGTATCCCCTTCCTCTGATCCCTGAACTCTTTCAGAGACTCGAGTGTCCTTCAAATTGAACCTGAGAGGTGCTTAAAATCTTGTCAGAATCAGGGAAGAAGACGAATGTAAGACGGCCTTCCGGACACGCTTCGGCCATTTTGAATATCAACTCATGCCATTCAGGCTCTGCAATGCCCCAGCCTCATTCCAGCATCGTGTGCCAAAATTGCAGTAGGAAAGGCCATTGTGAGCAAGCCTACCTAATCCCGACCCATATTTACAGTAAAGTAGGAGGTTGGGAGCGGGATGCGTAATTTAATGGGTACATATATATGCAGAGGCGGCTCTAGGCTTTGTGAGGCCTTAGGCAAAATTTAGACATGAGGCCCCACTCACACCCTTTGCAGGGTTTAAGGAAGAACCCAGAGGCCGAGCATCTTATTACTGCCAATCACATGGGATGAATAGGAGAGGAGGGTCAGCAAGGATTGGCGCAGTACACATCCCACCCATACAAGCAGCAGAAGTAGTTAGTTGCTCCACCTCAAGGTGAATAAGGGTGGGTGGTATGTGCAGGAGGGGGGCACGGGGTGAATAGGGGTGGTGGTATGTGCAGGAGGGTGGCACGGGGTGAATAGGGGTGGGTGGTATGCGCAGGAGGGGGGGCACGGAGTGAATAGGGGTGGGTGGTATGTGCAGGAGGGGGGCACGGGGGGATTTCTGATCTTGGGCAATAAGCACTCAGCGTCACTCCATGAGCATTCACTCTTATCTCAGCAAGCTGCAGCTCCACCTCCTCCCTTGTAAGATTTTTGCAGACAGCGTTGAATCACACTGAGCGGAAGCGCCAGAAAGAGCTGTCTCATCCATGGGTGCCCTGTGGGACAGCCTCAGGGATGGCTCTTAGGCCAATTAGGCAGTTGTGAGGCCCCTGTGAGTGCGAGGCCCTAGGCGGCCGCCTAATTTGCCTAATTAGAGAGCCGCCTCTGTATATATGCATATATTATGGTAATGGGTTGATTTATGTTATGGTATAGTGTGACATATGTGTATTTTAGTTTAGGAATATGGGTGAGTAAGGCCCTCCTTGAGACTCTGTATCTGAAAGCTGGTTAATATGTTGCTCTGAGTGTGTGCTGGTGAATGGTGAGTGAATGGACACCCCTGTCGCCAACATACCGGAAAGGAGAAGACACAGAATGGTGACATGGAAGCTGTCGCTGAAGAAAGACGGTGGTGTGTCACTCAGTGGCAAAACTGCACATGTTGGAAAGCACAACACGTTAAGACCGTTATAGACTGTTCCATAGGAGCTGTTTCTGAAGCACTTGCTGGGAAGCGCAACACGTTAAGACAGTTATGGACTGTTCCATAGGAACTGTTTCTGAAGACATGTTGGGAAACGCAACGCATAATGACAGTTATGGACTGTTCCATAGGAGCCGTGCCTCTGCATTCTTGGGGGCTGTCTGGAATGTAACAAGTTGCACATCAAAGCTTTTTAGCATATCAGAATCTTCATCTGAAAGAAGAACAAGGCTGAACAAACGCTTGGCTCCTGGCCAACTGGTGTGATAGCACTCTGCAAGCAAGCTTCAAAAAGGAACATGGCTGACAAGATGATTGATGAATGTCCTGCTACAGAAGATCAAAGGGCCAGCTAAGAACTGCCCCTAGAGGCCAATACAGCAGGACAGACAGAAATATAATAAATTAAATGCCCTAAACTGCACCGTTACTGGGTGGGGGTTATTAACCACATGAGCGAGGTATTTGGGATCAAGCTGGAGAGAGAAGCTAAGGCGTGCATATTGGGATATAGAAAGGAAACGGAAGAAGAAAAGCAAAACAGTAGCAATCCTAAGATGCTTGTTTCAGGCCAGGAAATTGATTGCAACCAAATGGCAATCAAGGGAACCCCCTACAGTAAGTAATTGGATCAGGACAGTAAATGAGATCTTGTGTAGAGAGAGAACAGTTTATATAAAGAGAGGTAACCTCGAAGAGTTCAAGAGGATGTGGCATCCCTGGTTGGTAAAAATGAACCCATCAGAGTAGAGGACCTAATTATAATGGTGCTCTACCCAGGAGAGTAGGGGAACAGATAAGATTGGTAATAGGTACATAGGAATACATGCATGAATATATGGGGGGGGGAGGGGGGTAGGGAATGGGGATTAAGAGGTAATAATAAGGGAACACGGTTTGATATACAATGGAAGGAGGGGAGGAGGATGTGTACAGGCCATTTATTCTTGGCTATGGTTCTTCTCCTCCTCACCTTTCTTTACTTTTTTCTTTTACTTTTTTTTCCCCCTTCCCTTGGGATAAAATAAATGTGTAAGATCTATTTAACACGCACTTTTAAAAATGTTAAGAGTTTATTTAATTGCTATTCTTTTTGTTTTTTGTTAATGAAGTGTCAAATAATTGTTGAGAAAAATAAATAAAGATGGAAATGTAAAAAAAAAAAAAAAAAAGATAAAGATATTTTACTTCTAATTAATAGAACATTTTTCATTTTTGACTGGACTTCCACTTTATTGGCTGTGTGTTATACAAGCTGTACACTCACTACTTTACATTGTAGCAAAGTGTCATTTCTTCAGTGTTGTCACATGTAAAGATATAATAAAATATTTACAAAAATGTGAGGGGTGTACTCACTTTGTGAGATACTTTATATATATATATATATATATATTTTTTTATATTTTCCTGTGTCTATAGCATATGCTTTGAGTGTATGGTTGACGCATGGAATTATGTGGATAAAAATAATGCATATTGCACAGAGGTTACCTATCACATATTTATTCAGCATACCCATAATGCCGATCAACTATCGTTAGTCACATAGTACAATATGCTTATTGGCACCTGTTCAGATCAGCTTAGTTGTGGGACAACATATTTTGTATATAAAACTTTTTGTTTTTTGGTTCTGTGTATCCGAGGTGCAAGTAACAGTGTTTTTTAGACCCCTTTCACACTGAGCCGCCACCGGTAAAGCGGCGGTATTTTTAGCGCTGCTTTACCGTCATTTTATCGGTGCTATTCGGCTGCTAGTGGGGTGGTTTTAACCGCCCGCTAGCGGCCAAAAAGGGGTTAAATCCGCCTGCAAAATGCCACCAGAGCGGCGTTTTGCTGGCAGTATAGCAGCGCTGCCCCATTCATTTCAATGGGGAGGAGCGGGGGAGGAGCGGTGGAGGAGCGGTGAGTTCACCGCTCCTTTACCGCTCCAAAGAAGCTGCTGGCAGGACTTTTTTCTGACGCCCTGCCAGCGCACCGCTCCAGTGTGAAAGCCCTCTGGCTTTTTTCAGGCACTATGCAGGCAGTATTTTTAGCGCTGTAGCGCTTGAAAAATGCCTGCAGTGTGAAAGGGGTCTTATATTTGTACTATTGCCTGATATAACTGATCTGTGGTATAGTATTGGATTGTATTGCAATTGTACCATCTTCCTCTATTTTGTAAAGCGCTACACAAACTGTTGTAATAATGTTGTATAATAATGTTTAATAATATAATAATAATACATTGGTCCCAAACAAAACCACTGATACAATGAAGACAAAGACACACACTCATCCAGCTTGAGTAATGTATTCATTATTGTTGGCAGGTAAATCCCACCTGCAATGTTATCTGAATAGAGTGTGTACAGCAGAGGCGTTGCTAGGTCTACAAAAGGTCTGGGGCTAGAGCCCAAAGCAGCGTAGTAAAGAAAGTCATACGATTGGGCGGGCATACACAGGTATATAATATACGCGTGTGTGTATAAATATATATCCCCAGAGAGACCCCCACTTACATCAGGGTCCCCAGAGAGCATCCCTTACATCAGGGTCCCCAGAGAGCCCCCCTTACATCAGGTCCCCAGAGAGCCCCCCTTCCCTTTGGGGACCCCTGCAGACCCCTATAGCCCCAAAAGCCACCCCTAGCGATGCCACTGTGTACGGTATGTTCTCCCAATGTTAATGTGAGTTTCCTCCCAAAAAACAAAAAAACATGCTGATAGGTTACTAGGCTTTTTAAAATCTGGCACTACTGTGTAAATGAGTACAGTTGTAAGACATGAAAAAAATAAGCTGCATTAAAAACCAAAAAGGTTAGTGATACTGTTAAAAGTAATAAATACATATGTGCCACAATCAGTCTTTCCTTCAGAAACTGGTATATGTCTTATAATAAGACATTCTTGTTTCTAATAACTATGGCAATGTTCTAGGAGTCACACTGGGGCCAGTGACAGACTTTAGACATGATTAAAGTATATAACTTTCACTGGAGCTGGAAAATTAGAATTGTGCATAGAATAACTGATTGTTATCTTATTTATTTATGATGCCATAAACTTTCCATGTGTGTAAGAAAAATAATTCCCTGAGGGGAATGTATTACAACTGGCTGCATGGAAGTACATCCCAACCTGCAAA
>JAQSEC010004250.1:0-11975 GCA_028564925.1 Lithobates sylvaticus
ACAGCTCAACCGCTTTTCTGCCCCCCCCCCCCCCCCGGCTGCACCTGTAAATGAAGCCTTATGCAGGCCTTAGGTGGTGCGAATTACTTTTCTGCAAACACGGGTTGCAGGAAAGAAATTTGCACGATTCCCCCATCAACACAGACAGTGCTGACAGGCGAATCCCTCCTGCCAAGCCAAAGACAGTGATTATTGCTCGCGGCTATAGCAGCCATTAGCAATAATCTAAAGTAAAGCTGGCAGGCTGGTTGTACCCAAGTTGATGGAATGATCCACTTAGTACATTCAGCCTGCCTATACATGGTTCGAATCTCGACCGGTTCCTGCTGATCTGGCCGGAATTTGAACCGTCTATTGCCGTCCTTAGTTTTCTCCACCCAGGAGAATATGGGTGGTGACCTGACTTTTTTCTGCTGCAGTTAGGAAATAAAGAGAGGTCAACTCCCTGCCCCCAGCTTTTGACTGGTCAATGAAGGAGCAGAAATTAGTAATTTCTCTCCTTTCTCCTTCATGCATCATGTTCATTGTCAGTGCACATGTGCATGCAGGGCACCTACCTAATTGGCCCCAACTACTGCTCCTCCCTCACTCAATCTAAGTATTTATCGGCGTATAACGCACACTTTTTTCCCCTTAAAATCGGGGGGAAATCGGTGGGTGCGTTTTTTACACTGATCCCCACTGTCTGTGAGCCAAAAAATACAGAGCGGCGCTGAAAAATACAGAGCGGCGACGAAAAAATAGCTAGAGTTAACGTGAACTATGGCTCTAGAGTTAGAACTTTCATACATGCATACATGGAAATACTTAACACGTGTGCTGTAATTGTCATTTACGTATGCGTGGGAGCCCTACACACTCATTTGTATTCATATGTGCAAGGAGGGTTAGGATGCTTTAAAAATGTATTGGTGTACTTTTGTCCATTTATTTAATTAAACTTTAATATTAAAAAAAAAAATCAACATTTTTTATTACTTTACTCTATTGCTACTCTATCCTATCAGGACTAAAAGTGATGGAAAACCTCTCCAAAGGGGATGCAGACAAAACAAGAAAAGTAAGGAAGGGATAGAACTTTGAACAATTGTTTTATTGTTGCTTGCGTTTTCCTGTCCTGGTGAAAACCACACCCTTTATTTCTTGTGTAGTGCCTACTGGGGCTCTTTGAATCTTGCCCAGCAAGCACTAACACTTGGCCGCCTTAAACAATGTATTTTTTTCGCTCTCCTCTGCCTGCTTGAGGAGCATCTGCAGGGAGAAAGAGATAGGACTGAACACTGGTTAGTTGCCAGTGCAGCTATAGGGGCAGGACCCACTCCTAGTAGTCAGCAGGACTTAATTGGCCAGGAGATGGTAAATCTCACACATTCCCAATGGAACTTCTCCAGGCACTGTGTGTGAACAGGTGGCCTGAAGGGGAAGCTTTGGGGACCCTCATTGAATCATAGGGGCCACAGGATGCAGAACTCACAGCCCCCCTATTTGTTCTCTGACACCAGTCGGAGGAGTAGAGAAGAGGTTCCCTGGGATTGGCGGCCGGTACATAAGGAGCGCCGCCCCCCCCAGCCCGCAGCGTTGCCCCCCAGCACGCACCATCTGTGTGGCCGTGCACTATGCGGGGCACCGGACCAATAGGTTTCTACCAGGCCCGTCATCCCCTCACAGGCACGTTACTACATCCCGAGTTCCCAATTGGTCAGTTATATATTGCCCTTTTGGGGTGCAGAGCACTGCGCCCCGAGCACACCCACCATGTAATGCCAGTGAATCGGCATCGGCTTCCCGACCATTCAGAACCTGGAAAGAAGTCCAGGTGAAGACAGAAGCTGCGGCTTTGGACAGTCCAGGGAAGCTCCGCTGTAGGACAAGTGCTGACAAAATCCTCCAGTACCCTGGGGATGCTTGGGAGCTGCTGTGAGCCCAGAGGGGCAGGGGCTGTTGCAAGCACAAGTGCAGTGGACTGAGCCTGCATCTGGCTGCCAAGTGTGCTCTGACTCTCAGTGATCCCAAACTGGGGACCGAGACCCAGGGGCAGGGGCAGAGCCTGGTAAAAGATTATCACTGCTTGTGTGACCAGGGACCAGGCTGAGATGAAATAACAGATGTACTAGAGAGAGCTAAGGTCAAGAGTGTGTACTTGAGACAGTGAGCCCAGGAAGAGGTTCAGGATTTTAAGGGAATATGTTGACATTGACACTTAGGTAGAGAGCTGAGGGCTCCTGAACTCTTGGACCAGACTGCATGCTTTGGGTGAGAGCTCCTAAGCCACCTGGCTTTGACAGGAGAAAGAGGGCTACAGAGGATGGTTGCGGAGGCCATGTGGTCAATGTCTTAGTGTGGTGTGTGCTTAAAATTCCCAAAGACCACGTTGGCTATCCCTATCCTTTTGCTACAAGGTTCTGCCACTGATGACATGTTTTTAGAGACTGTAGCTGTTTCAGTGCTGCTTTGTGATGCTGCAGAAAGCAGGCTTAAGAGGTGAAAGGCCCCTTTGCTGGCCTTCGTGGGACCACCACAGTTCTTAGACCACTTGCTGCACTAGTGAGAGGCATTTAATCATCCTGTTCCTGTCTGCTAGTCCAGATCTCGGAATTACAAATACCCGTGTAAGGGAGGTGTAAGTGCTCCACCATGACAAGTGCCCCAATACCGGAATGACTTAATTTTATATGTTAGAATTTATATTATAAGAGATATATATTTTATATCCCAGCCATGCCTGGAGATGGACTCTAATGCCCCGTACAAACGGTCGGACATTCCGACCACAAAATTCCGTCAGATTTTTTCTGGCGGATTTTGTCCGTAGCTTGTGTTGCACACACACGGTCGGACAAAGTTGTCGGAAAATCTGATTGTTCCGAACGAGGTGACATACAACACATACGACGGGACTACGTAGAGGCCAGTAGCCATTAGCTTTTGTCTCCAAATTTCTTCTGAGCATGCGTGGCACTTTGTGCGTCGGAATTCTCTACACGCGATGGGAAAAAGTCCGATCGGATTTTGTTGTCGGAAAATTTTAGATCCTGCTCTCAAATATTTTCCATCGCCAATTCCGACAGAAAAAGCCCGCTAGAGCCCACTGACGATCAGATTTTCCCAACAACATAATCCGATCGGTCTTTTTCCATCGGAATATCCGACCGTGTGTACGCGGCATAAAAGTGTGAACTTATGTTTGCAAAACCAATTTTTGAAATCCTACAAAATGGTTGTTATACAAACATTTTACAATAAAATATCATCCTAAATCAGTTAATACAATCTAAAAAGTCATTGCCTTGGACTTAGTGTAACTGCATGAGAATATGTAATAAATGTAGCTATATTATGTGAACAGTATAATTCAAGTAGCTGTAAGTCTCGGTTCACACATAATAATGATGTGGCTCCCAGCAGGGGTCCTGTGCGTCCTGGTTCATCGTTTCAGGTCCAATTTCAGTCCCAATTTTTGGCTAAATTCAGACCTGAAAAGGACCAAAAGATGCACAGGGCTCCGGAGCCGCATCGGAGATATGTGAACTGGCTCCATAGAGACTGTCACAATCTCTTGCTATTGCGAATTGGATGCAATAGTGTGAACCCAGCCTAAAGGATTTGTGTACCGGTATATTGGCTGTATGATGAGTCCTCCTTAAGCAGCGGCTAACGTTTAAGGGATTTGTGTTCCTGTTTGTAAAATGCATGGCTCTGTATCTCATAAATATTCAGAAAGCTTATCCAAAGTAACACAGTTCTGTACAGTGATATTTTATTTTAATGCTTGATATTTGACAATTTGATATTATCTAATGCAACTGCCATTTTTCAGCTCAAATACTTTGAAAGTTATTTAGTAAATGTATTTAAATGAGATTTCAGATATAGTTTTATTTGTTACAGTGAGGCTTAATTTGTTTTGGTTTTTTATCATTATAATATATATTTTCATGTTACAAGAAGTAACTGTTTCATTGTATGCAGCATAATAAAAACATAGGTATCGCCCTTGGGTCTTTATATGAGGTGTGCACAATTGGCCGATGAAATTGACAAATATAAATACAATAAAATATTTATTGCAGAAAAAAAAAAATCACACATGAAAGAGTAACATAAGCAATTTAGCAATGTTTGATTATATACATATATTAGTGTTGATACCTGAATGGATTATCTAAGACCTCCAAGGTTACTAATTTCTACCTATGCCATGTCCGCCTTCCCACTGTTCCTCGTCAGGGTTTTTTGGTTGGCGCCGCTTCCTCAGCTCCTTTCCAAGCATATATTGCTGCCATCCTCGGTGAACATAGCCACAGGCACCTAGGCTTTGCCGATTGGTGAGTATGGGGTCTTTTCTTGTTCTGCAAGGCCCCTCTTACCATTTGTCCATCATTTATTCATGTGCTACATCACTTTTTTTGGTCATTAATTTCCAAATATATCCTACATGCATCCACCCCTGAAGAGCGAGTCACATCTCGCAAAACGCGTCGGGTGTTTTAGATGTCATGTATACTCATGTATTTCAAATGCAATTCAATCTTTAACCCTGTGCAATATTGAATCAGCTTTGCCTTTGTTTATGTTACACTTTCATGTGTAATTATTTCTGCAATAAATATTTTATTGTATTTATATTTGTCAATTTCATCGGCCTATTGTGCACACCTAATATAAAGTCCCAAGGGTGATACCTACGTTTTTATTGTACTATTAGGGATGGAGGCATGTCACTGGTGACACCAGACTTTTATTTTATTTATATTGTATGCAGCATGTCACATTAATGAGATCCAGGTGCAGGTGTCTCCTTGTCACCCACCAAAGTTAAGGACAGCCATTGGCTCAGCTAGGCGCCCCCAGTTAGGTCTGCCCATAGAGTAAGTTTAATTGGTTTGTGTTTAGCTGTGCAGAGCTTAAAGGGCTTAGACTCTGTTACCTCCTCCTGGGTTCTAGAATGTCCTG
Source organism: Lithobates sylvaticus (assembly GCA_028564925.1). NCBI lineage: Eukaryota > Metazoa > Chordata > Amphibia > Anura > Ranidae > Lithobates > Lithobates sylvaticus. The sequence continues at coordinate 4,954 of JAQSEC010004250.1, forward strand.
GATCGTTTGGAACTTAGAGGATGGAGGAACAGAGCCTATTTATTTCCACCTATCCCTTGGGAGGTCAGGCCCAGACAGTGGGCTATAAAGGTTCAGAGGTCTGGCAGTGAGAAAGCAGTCCAGGGTCCAGATGCCTGGAAGGGACCTCTGTGCTAGGGGCAGGGATGTGGATAAGGGAGTACCACCGGTCTTCCTGTATGGGGCCCAGACCAGCAGGGGGGCCCAGGCAGCTGGGTTTCATCACATGGAACCTATACCCTGTATGGGTCTCTCTGCAGCAGCTGTCTTCTTTTCACCTCCCTCCTGCTGACTTTCAGCTGCTGCGGAGAGAGTCATACAGGGGATCAGTTCCACTGATCCCCCCCTCACTGTGGACCATATATTTCCCCCTGCTGCCCAGGCCCCCTGTGTGCCCCCCTACCCCAGTAATGCTTCCAGCTCCTCTCCTCTCCTTCCCACTGGCAGCTACAAGCACATAGTAGGATCCATCAGCATGGACAGTGGGAAAGGGTCCAGTAAATATGTCACATTTACAAGTACCTTCTGTACCGATCACTCACTGCACTCAACTGAAGCATAGTAAATTGTGTATATTTGGGGGGGGGGGGGGCTTTCAGGTTGGCTGTATGGGGCCTCGTGGATTCTAACAACAGCCCTGGCTGGGGGGGGGGGCTCTGTCCCTGGGCCAAAGGAAGGGCAGAAGGAAGGACTGGAGAGAGCCAGTGGAGGAGCGAAGGAGCAGCTGAAGTCTCATAATCTTTCCAGCTTCAGCTAGGCTTAGCTGAGACTTTCCTGACAATCATGTTTTGGGGCTTTATAGCACTGTATAGCAGAAAGCCTGTGCAACAGCCTCTTGGACCGCATGACTCACCAAAGAGTAACTTCTTTTCATCACACCCCAGGCCTGGATATAGTGGAGCAGCAAGGTGCAATATTCTGCATTCCCATATCCAAGGGATGGATTAATGCTACTGCATAGCCAATGTCATCCTACACCTCTAGTTTGGGTTCAAATCAGTCAGGTGCATCAGCAGTTCTCTAAGGAGAAGCACCTGCATTCATCGGTTGGAACTTTTTGCTTTTCAGTTTAGCTGTGCCATCAATTTCATGGGTGGACAGCATTTTTGACGTTAATATCTAGCAGCTAGAAAAATTAGCAAGTCCTCAAGGTTTCATTCAGATTGCACAGTTCTGGGGATCCCATGCATCTGTAAATTCCCCATCCAAGTTTAACTGCCTAAATAAACAAAACAAAAATCCCCTGGACTAATTCTTGAGTCTGTATGAAAGCTAAAAAATTCCTGTTGCCTGGTTATGTGCAAAGGAGAAGGCCCAAAAAATCTAGCGGCTCCTACAGGAGTAAGCACTGCAAGTATATAAAACTACTAACGGCCTATAAAAGGGGATTACTCTTAATTTATTTAATCATTTAAAGTCTATTGTGTCTTTTAAAAGTTTACAAAATTTAAAAATAATGTTTTACATTTCATTTTTTTTTATTTTGCATAAAATCCTTATATTTTCTACAGGATACACCTACGACACTCAGTTTGTACAGGATTATGAGATTTCAAATAAAAAAGCTCAGCACTTCAGTCTGTTTTTTAGCAGCCTTTCAATAAGGACTTAGAAGAAAAGCACCTACCTCAGGGATATTGTGATTTTTTCTTTGAAGGTGGTCTTGAAATACACGGTCTATTGCACTGGCAATGACATAGAACACATTAGCAAACTCATATATACAGTCTAAAAGTAAATTTATTGAACTTTGTTAAACCTACTTTTAAACTACTCTGAGTGTAATCACATTCTTTTTGCATGTACTCCTTTAAAATTACTCCCAACCAGGGGCGGACTGACCATTCGGCCACTCGGGCACTGCCCGAGGGCCCCCGGGCCACTAGGGGGCCCCATCAGGGTTGCCAGCCTCAGTAAAACCAGGGACAGTATGTAAAAATCTGTGTTTTTTTTTACATCTGTCTCTGAAATGTCCCTTACCGACATCCTTTTGGTCTAAAATTCCCGAAATTATAGCTGCCCCACCTCTCCAGTACCTTCTCAGCCAATAGAAACATGTCTGTGTATACTGTGTGATTGTATACTGTGTGTGTGTGTGTGTATACTGTGTGGCCCCATAATCTCTGATTGCCTGGGGGCCCCATAATCTCCTACTGCCCGGGGGCCCCATGAGTTGTCAGTCCGCCCCTGCTCCCAATTATCCTTGCCTACCAGCTGAGGCACCATATCAGTAGTAATGTTTGAACTGTCTGCTGAACAATACAGAAGATTTGTTTTCCCAATAAACTAAAGCATATCAAAACCCAAGAATATAAATGTAATATATGCAGCTAACCAGTCCTTAGTTGTAGTTGCTGCATTCACTTTCTGTTTTTAGGCAAAGAACATTTTCTGCAAGTACTGAATAATACCTGTTGATCCTGACAGAATTCTGTGTCCTTGTAACTTTCTATGTACTGAACCAGTGTCTCAAACAATGTTATTCGTTTTCTTAACCATCGTCTGTGAACTACTCAACCCCTTCTACCTATATAACAGAGAATGGGAGAAGGGGAGGTTTCTTTGTAGTGCAAATCAGGAGGGCAGCTAAGGGTGAAAATTCTATCCTTCCATAGATATAATACAGCGAGTGAGCGTTTTCACCCTAGGACAAGAAGTGCATTACTGGCAGGATCACCAGATGAAAATAAATAAATAATAAATAAAAAAACGTGAAAAAGATGTAATCACCACATCTAGGATTGGTAAATTGCAATGTATTCATTTCTTTTAAATATTCATGTTTTGGGCTTAAATATGCTTTAGGTATTATGCATATCAGAAGCAAAACAAAAACTCTAATAAAAAATACGGCAAAATCAAATCAACAATTTCTTTTGACTTTTTAAAAAATATATGAATTGGAATACATTCGCAGACTTGCTCTCATAAACTTGGCATTGAGGTAAGAGGTGCAATATATGTGGTGTTATTGGGAGTAAAGGTCTGAGGAGGTAAGAAAAAGACCTGTGTGTACTTACCTGCTGGAGCCACCACCTCTAAGTAAGATGTCATCTGTTAGTTCCTTAAGAAAGTTAAGGCATTTCAGATCATCCTCCCTTAAAAGAAAAAATAAGAAAAATATCAGTCAGTAACAAAAATAATGAGCAATTTTGGGTGCCTGCCACTATATAAAAGTACATTCATATTCCTGTTGACCTGGAAAGGATTAATGGGACCTGGGCCACCCAACATATGCCATGATATAGGTCATCAGGGCTTCAAGGGGCACAACACAGCCACCCCAGACATGTTATTGACTGACAGTAACAAGAATAGTATAATAGAAAGGATCTAGGCCAGCCTTTCTCAACCTGTTCAACACAGAGGAACCCTTAAAATAACTTTCTGGTCTCAGGGAATCTTTTCATCGGATATTCCGATCGTGTGTGGGCCTCGCTGACTTTTTTTTTTTCGAAAATTCTGACGGACCTAGAAATAGAACATGTTTTAAATATTTCCAAAGGAATCAACTCCTATCGGGAAAACCGCTTGTCTGTATGCTGTTCCAATGAACCAAAGACGACGCATGCTCTGAAGCAAGTACGAGACGGCAGCTATTGGCTACTGGCTATTGAACTTCCTTTTTCTAGTCCCGTCGTAAGGGGTTGTACGTCACCGCGTTCTAGACAGTCGGACTTTGGTGTGATCGTGTGTAGGCAAGACAGTTTCAGCGGAACTCTTTCGGAACTCTGTCGGAAAAAACGTCAGTTTATTCAGACGGAAAAAGCGTTCGTGTGTACGCGGCATTACAGAAAGCTAAAAAGATCAATGGTGTCAGTGGGAACTTATCTGAGAGGCAGACATTGATCATTGCTCAAGGAACCTCTAGCAACCTCTGGAGGAACCCTAGTTGGGAAACCGTGATCTAGACTGCTGCCCTCCTTGTCAGTGCAGGCTTCACAGCCGGGCACCCACTGCGCATGCGTGAGCGGCCATGATACGCCGCACAGTCATCTGGGACCTGTCACGTGTGCCGCACCGAGGGGAAGTGATGTCAGTGCCTGGGCACTGAAGGAGGCAGACTACGAGGGACCCCATAGCAATAGGCATTTAGAGGTGAGTAATTTTTTTTTTTTCCAATTATTATTTTATTTTTTTTTGTGATTTTTAAGCAATTTTTTTTTTTTTTTTGGTAGAAACACCACTTTAAGTCAGCTGATCGGCTGTGGCCAATCACACACAGAGTTCTGTGCTTACAAAAACACAGTTGTCTGTACTGTGAACAGTGATCTGGATGTTTCTTCTCCCTGCAGAGCATGAAAACATGCCAGATAGTTGAGTAAAAGCAGCACACATTACACATTGTTAGGCACACAGTTAACCCTTTGATTTACCCTACATGTTAACCCCCTTACAGCCAGTGTCATTAGTACAGTGACATGGTACAGTATTGCCACTGGTTACTGTATCACACAAACCAATTAATCAGCACTTATTGGGATTTGTTTTTACCAAAGACGTAGCAGAATATATTATGGCTAAAATTTATGAAGAAATTCAATTTTTTTAAAAAAAAACATTTTTATTGGATATTTTTTATAACAGAAAATAGAAAATCCTTTTTTTTTCAAGATTTATGGTATTTTTTCATTTATATCGTAAATCACCAAAATAATGCTGTATTTATGTGAAAAAAATTATAAAAATGTAATTTGCGCACAGTGTTGCATGACTGAGCAATTGCTAGTTAAAGTAGTGCAGTGTTGAATAGCAAAAAATGTTCTGGTCATTAGGGGGTAAAACCTTCCAGAGCTCAAGTGGGTAAATAAAAAAAATGAATCAGAAATAAATACACAAAAAAGGAAAAAAAACAAAAACACACAAATACAAAGAACTAAACTAACCCACCCCCCCCAACAAAAAAAAATCACCCTCTAAAAAATAAAAAAAAAGCGAAAAAGTAGAGTAATGCCCCGTACACACGGTCGGAATTTCCGACGGAAAATGTCCTATCGGACCATGTTGTCGGAAAATCCGATCGTGTGTGGGCTCCATCGGACTTTTTCCGTCGGACTTTTTCCGTCGGAATTTCCGACAACAAAATCCGATCGGACTTTTTACGATCGTGTGTAGAGAATTCCGACGGACAAAGTGCCACGCATGCTCAGATCATATTACAAGACCAAACTATTGGCTACTAGCCTCTATGTAGTTACGTCGTACGCAATGAACGTCACCACGTTCTGAATGATCGGATTTTCCGACAACTTTGTCCGACCGTGTGTATGCAACACCAGTGTCGGACAAAGTCCGTCGGAAAAAATCCTATGGATTTTGTGGTCGGAATTTCCGACCGTGTGTACGCGGCATAAGTGTGCCAAAGCAGTTCAATATAGAAAGTTGAAAGTTTTCACTTCTGCACAATGATGCAAACTGCAAAATCATTACATTTTCATTTGGTGGAATACACTGCCCTCACCTCTAGAACCTGCTGCTAATTTGGTTGTTTGAATTACTTTGATACTTCTAGTTTTACACCATCATAAACAGCTCTACGTTGTTTGGGTGTTTTCTGTTCTAGCTTGTTTACAGACAGCCCAATTTCCAGTGATAAATATACTCCATTAGAGGAAACAATAACACACAGCTGAGCGTTAATTGAAGGAATGTGACACATCATTACACAGCCTTAGATGTACTCTGCAATACAGAAGAGAGTGATAATTAGACACGTTCAATGCATTGTCATGTATGCGTAGAAAGGATAGCTACAGACACTGATTCAGTTGGCATTTCAGGGACATCCAGCTCCTGCATGACAGTACTCACAGTTGCAGAGTCCCCGACCAGGCCACGGGCCATGACAGTCTTTCCTTCTCTTCCCATGTCCTCTCTTTTCGCGGGGGGAGTCACCCGGATTGCCTTTAGGGGATGATGTTAGGCCCGATCCGGCCTTCCGGATTTGCCGCGGCATGCGGATGACAGAGTCCTAAAAGCAGATCCACATTAAAGTATCGTGGCTCCTGCTGGGCAGGTGCTAGCTGTGTTAGCGGTTCGCTGCAATGCCCACACCGGACCCATGCACTAATCACTGCAGTAGGTATCCAGCACTCCAGGCACAGGAAACAGAGCCGCTCCATCCCGTTGACCATCCCCAGGGCAAATCCCTTGCGGTGCTTCAATCGAACGCCAGTGTCCACCAGCGTCCGTTCTGGCAGTTCCAGCAACCAGGTTAAAGCTGGCAGTAATTGACCACCTTCCGCCATCTTGCTCCTCCGCCTCGTGTCTGCTGCTAGCAGGGAATGCTGGGTCTCCTCCAGGGCGTAACACTGCCTCCCTCGCTTCCAGACGGGCTTGCACCAGTGGAACTGATAGGCAGACTCCTCCCTGGGCACGCTGCTGTAACCCCTTGTTGAACATGCTGAAGTTTGCAGGCATGCTGGCTCTAGCAGGACACCGTGCCCGAGCAACTGAAGGCAGATGACAGCTGACTTTTCCAGGGGTTTCCGGTAGCAACAGTAAAGCCAACAGCCAATGTCCTACTGAAGGGAACAATTTTAGTACAGTCCTGCCCACAGGCACCCACAGGTTTACCCCAATCACCCCGGGCAACAGTAAACACTCCCTGGCTTGCTTTACTGTTTGTAGCAGGAGTTTGGAGCAACAGTTCAAGATGTCCAGCATTGGCAGAATGCTGTACATATTTGTAATCCACAGTGAGACGTCCAGTAATAGCAGAGCGCTGGATGTATTTGTAATCCATAGGCACAGTTGCCCGGTGTGGTTGCCATGGGTGACAGCACATAGTGAACAGTTCCTGAATTGCAGGATTGGTACAAGTGTTAGTCCCAGCACTGGTTGGGGCAACTGGGTAGCAGGAACAATAAATAGTGACAGTCCTTGCTGGTTGCTATGGACAACGGCACTTGTTAAAGCACTGAAACAGCAGGCAGAGCACACAAGTCCCTCCCCTGAGTTCAATGCTCAATGGTGGCGGAACAAAGTAAAGTTCTCCGTCTTGA
>JAQSEC010003429.1:0-11966 GCA_028564925.1 Lithobates sylvaticus
CAGATTAGGAAGACTGCCTAGCAACAGGGATTTTGGATCAGGTAAAAAATCTTTTTTTTTTTTTTTTGCCAGAATATTAATGCTTTTTTTTTTTTAGGGTGTCCCCCCACTTTAAATTGCTTTTAATTAAATTTTTGGACGCAGTTTTTCTGTTATTATTTGTACTGTGTTTATCCCACATTACTGCAGCCTATTTAGCTTTTTATTAGTTATTTTTAATTAATAATTTTTTTGTGCCAGCGCGGTTTTTCTTTGTACCATCTTCTGGGTTCTTGCAGCCGACCTACTGATGGGCAAGAAAGGGAGGGGCTAAAGAAGCAGGATTTTTCAAAGAAGAAAAAGTGAGTGAAGGTCACCTTTAACCACTTGTCACCTGAGCAATTTTACCCCCTTCCTGCCGAGGCAAATTTTCAACTTTCAGTGCTGTCACACGTTGAATGACAATTGCGTGGTCATGCAACACTGTACCCATGAGACTTTTTTTTTTTTTTTTCAAAAATAGTTTTGTGTCACACAAAAAATTTTTGGGCGAAAAAAAAAAAAAAAAAATCTTTTTCATAGTTTTTTATAAAATTTTGCGAACAGGTAATTTTTCTTCTTCACTGATGGGCACTGCGTTGATAATCAGGACACTGATAATAAATTAAATAAATTCAAAACCGACAGGGGTTATAAGCCTCCTGTACGATAAAAAAAGGTTGCCTTTGGTTCTGAAGGCATAAGGTTTTTTACCTCAAAAGGACATGTTCACCCTTGAGAACAGGTTACCTGTTCTACCCGTTTTTAGGGTGGAACATAGAACATGTTCCCACTCCCACAGACTCTGCCCACTTCTAGTGAGGTTAACTGTAGGGAAAGGGAAAAGGGAGAAATAGCAAATATGGCCACCATTTGCCGGTCAATTAATTTAAGAGATCGGCAACCGATCTTAAACCACATCGGTTATTGTCACCATAGCCATAAGCGTATGTAGAAAAGGGGAGGGGCTGAGACCGATAGAACCGGGCTCAAATAGAGGCTACTTGGGGTGACAAAAAAAATAGATCGAATCAATCAAATTAAATAAATTTGAATTTATTAGTAAAGTTAATATATCTCTTTAAAAAGGAAAAAGAAAATCCATATAAATAGATATCTTATCCCTATTACTAAGGACAAACTGGACAAGACAACCATAGAACAACATTTAACGCACCACAGTGACCAGACAGTTTTGCTAGTCAATTGGAACAAATGTAATTAATATGTTAATTAATCATTTAATAGAGAATCAAAGTCTCGCAGTCAATCACTTATTGATTCATCAATAGACTAGAACTAATGTGGGGGAGATGGCTATAGGCAAAAAATACTTGGTTACAAATGATTTGATCTCTTCACAACCACAATGTTGGTAATGTTTAGAAAGCAAAACAAACACTTCTAGTGACTATTTGTCTCTATTGTTATTTTAATAAGCCTGCCTAGCTGCATTATTCACTGAGAGTTCTGTGAATGAGAAACTACAAGTACCAACAGCCTTTGCGGCTTGGAGCTTGTAGCGCTCAATGAACAACCATGGCGTTGTTGAGCGCTCTGGTACTTCGCTCTTCTTGTAAAAGGTACCAGCAGACAGATACACTGACAAGTCTGCAGGAGTTCTGCATGGAACCCGCGATCTGCTAAAGCTTTACAGGCTTCAAGTAAAAAAATATTTTTTTTTACCTACAAACACATGTGCATTTGTTATCTTTTTTAAAAGGTCAACTTTATGCATTAAGGTAAAAATCCTTCTGCAATTAGCTCCCCTCTTATACTTATCTGAGCCTGATCTCGATCCAGTGATGTGCACAAGATGAGCGTCTCTCTCTCTCTCTCTTCAATGAACAGAGAGGCAGCAGAAGGAGCCATTGGCTCCTGCTGCTGTCAATCACAGCCAGTGAGGGAGAGAGGTGGAGCCAAACCAAACTGTGCGTGTCAATGGACACACAGGGCTGGCTCAGGAGCGAGCATGCACAAGTGCCCCCAGAGCAGACGACTGGCTATGTAGGCACTCTCAGGGACCTGAGAAGAGAACAATCAGAGCTGCTCTGTGCAAAACCATTACACAGAGCAGGTAAGTATAACTAATATAAAATTTGGTGTGTACTAAAGCGCTGATATATAATTTAAAAGCCCCAAATCTATTAGAATAAAATAAGATTACCAAATGGAATGCTGCTACCATTAAAAGTGTTCCCACACTTGGAATAGGTGAAAGATATACAAATGGCGTATAAATGGTGCGCAATTCAACCTTATTTATGTGAGCATAGATCTTTAAAATTAATTATTGCCACAAATGTCAAGTGTGGTCAATAATGCACAAGTGATAAAAATATACACTCTGTGTATACTGTGCTGGAGGTATGTGAAATAAAATATACAAAATAAAATATACAATCCTTGTATATAAAATATTAAGTGGGTATGTGATCCTTGTTAAAAAAGAAATGCCAAACGTGCATAAAAAAACTCTTATTAAATAGGTGGATGTGTTTGTGTTGATAAAATAAAGTAAAGATAAAAATACCAGTTGAACGACGATTCAGTGATAGCAATCAAGATGATTGGGAACTGTGTCCTGTGTTAGAAAGAGTGAAGGAACTCTGGCGTAGCAACAGGTGCTCTAATTGATAGATTAGTACCATACACCAGACAATTAGTGTTGAATACAATCGAATTGCAACAATATGCAGATACACCAGGCGATTACTCTAATTGTAAGGTTAGTGCCATACACCATACAATTGTGTTGTATGCAATCTATTTGCTACGATAACCAGATATACATATACATCAGGCGGTTGATGTTTTAAAAGTGCAGCAGTGCTTTGCCGATGATATCAATTAAGACAGCTGGTTTTGGACTCCCACTGTTTAGGCCGGCTTCACACTGGGGCGGTGCGGGCGGCGACGGTAAAGCAGCGCTATATTTAGCGCTGCTTTACCATCGTTTTACCCGCGGTATGCGGCCGCTAGGGGGGTGGTTTTAACCCCCGCTAGCGGCCGAAAAAGGGTTAAAAGCTGCATCGGTGCTTTGCCGGCGGTATCCCTGCGGTGTCCCATTGATTTCAATGGGTAGGAGCGGTGAATACACCGCTCCTATACCGCTCCAAAGATGCAGCTAGCAGGTCTTTTTTTACCGTCCTGCTAGCGCACCGCTCCAGTGTGAAGGCCCTCAGGGCTTTCACACTGGAGACACAGCAACAGCTGTTTCGGGTCGGTTTGCAGGCGCTATTTTTAGCGCAATAGCGCCTGCAAACCGCCCCAGTGTGAAAGCAGCCTAATAGAAACGAAAAACAAAAACCTGCTAGTTTTGTAGAAAGTATAAAATATAAACTATTGGCACTTTGGTAATGTTATTTATAAATATATAGGAAGAAAAGAAACAAAAACTTCCCTTAGTGTTGCCGGTGCAATTAAAAGGTGATTCTTTGGAATCTTCCTGATGCTCAAGCCGGTTTTAACATGAAAAAGAGAAAAAACAAACGAATACCATTGCGCAATATTGCTGACTATAAACTCCCCATGAGATGCCTAAGTTGTATGCACTCACGTGTACCCGGTGGATATAGTGCAGATAGAAGTTTCAATGGTCAGGCTTTCGCTCCTGGGCTGTCATCCCTTCTCCTCCTTTGCTGAGCTCGTGTATCACACGGCGTCACCTAAGCTCCTCCTCCCGACGCGTTGCATCACAGGTCACGTGACTTTTTCAAGGGAAAGCACACCTCCTGCAGCCTTCTTTCCATAACAGGTGAAACAACTGTGTAACATTATACATGTTCCGACTACCAGATAGTGTATTACTGGAATCACTGTACTTTCCTTTCTGGCTCTCGCCTGTATAGCTTACGACTCATCTTCCGTTGCCCTTACAGCTTCCCTGTACGTCCCACTAGACCTACTGTTTCGACCAGCAATATATTACCCGCGGTTTATACTACAATAGTCTTGGGTTTTCCACTACACTAGACATTTTTGGGAAGACACTATCAATTTCCTATGACATACCTGGCCCCCCTTCATCATTGACAACATGTATCTGATGACTGGGGAGCGCATGTGGTCACTTTTCATTTGAATGTACTTGTCCTTACGACCACCCCGCATTGCTATGCTGGGGTCTCGCCACAGGTATTTTTAGACCGGCCGCACCCTGTTGTGATCCCTCAGGTTTAAGTTCATTTTACATGTTTGGATCCTTATATGCAAGACCATACGGTGGTGTTATCCCATCACATTTTTTTTTTTTTTAAGATACCATAATGTGCCAGCACAACGTAGCTAATGGCATCATATCATATGTACGTCACTGCCTTTCACATATCATACCCTCCGTATTCTACCGGCCACATCTGGTCACCCCCACCCCTTATTGCACCTCCCACATCACCCAGTTATACTTTAAAATTGTACAGGTTTCTGTTTATGTAAGCGAATGCTTACATACTACATAGGTAGCTTATTGCTCCTGTCTCCTTCTTTAGACTCTGCTAGGAGGCTGCAATGGTTCTAACATGCATTTGACCTTTCTTTCTTGTTAGATCAGAGTCAACCCCCTAACAGCGCGGTGGCATAACTTATACTTATATATTTTTCATTATCTTCCCTACTTGCCCGCTGTACCTATCTGGCTTACTCCTACGTGGAATAGGCCAGCCTACTACTTCTCCATTCCCCCCTACCTATCTTGCAAATCCTTACTGGTACCACTTTAGTGCTGCCCTCACCATATCGGGTCCATACGTTGGCCCTGGTGCTGTACGGGTTGAACTTCTGCTACTAATTTTGTGAATAGCATGGCGGATACTAGCTCCACTCCCGGTGGGTTATCAACTCACAATAGCGGAAAACACTATCCTCAAGTGAAGTTTGCCTCAATAAATGTCTGAGGCCTAAACATTCCAGAAAAACGGTTACAATTACTTTATACACTGCAGAAGGAGAAGACTCATAGCATTCTTGCAAGAAACCCATTTCCGCTCTGATAGCATTCAAAAACTACACAATCCTCACTACCCCACAGTCTATCATGCTACTACTGATACCTCAAAATCAAAGGGTGTCGCCATACTTCTGTCCAAACACTGCCCACTGAAAGTATCTGAGATCAAGCAAGATGACAAAAAGGTAGATACCTTTTTATTAAGGGTATGCTTCACGATCATCCAATCACTCTAGCTAACCTTTATGCCCCCAATAAACACCAAGTCCCCTTTTTTAGGGAAACACTTCACTTACTCACTGAATTCTACTCAGGCATTCTCATTGTCAGTGGGGACTTTAACGTTGCTCTCACCCCCACGCAGGACTCTTCCAATGGGTCCACATCTCTGCCTTATAGAGCCCTGAGAGCTATCAAACGACAACTACAAGATTTAACATTACACGACACATGGCACAACACTGCATCCACAAGACAGGGACTACACATTTTACTCCACACCTCATAATAAATATTCCAGGCTAGATCACTTCTTCATTTCCCAAACAGACTTGACTCTACTTTCCAAAGCAACAATAGACCCTATGGTCCTCTCTGACCATAACCCCATAACTGACTGACTATACCGCTCGCACGCACCCCGCACTCGATATGACGCTTAGATAATTCTTTACTGACTGATCTTGAGATTACACAGAAAATAAATACCCGACTTACCCAGTACTTCCGAGAGAAAAATACAGCTGACTCTACTCCTTCAAACACGTGGGCCGCTCATAAATGTGTTCTTCGAGGTGACTTTATCTCCATAGCAGTCCACAGGAATAAAATGAGACGCCATCACATCACCACTCTATCAGCCAAAATTCACTCACTAGAGCGGTTACATAAAGCCTCGCTTGCTAGTCATGCTCTCTCGGAATTACTCCAGGCTAGGGAAGACCTTAGGGAGGAATTACATAGGAGACTTCAACGCAAATATGTATTGACACAAAAACTGTTTTACGAGTTTGGCAACAAATCTGGGAAGTTGCTGGCTAGGGCGTTGCAACTCAAAAAAGCATTCACCACTATACACAAGATCACTGACCCTAGCGGTACTACACACGTATCACCAGAAGCTATAGCTAATCAATTTGTGACTTACTTTTCTAAACTTTATAATCTGTCCCCGACTGATACTTCGACGCAACCATCTCACCGACAGGAAGAAATTTCAGATTTTCTATCTCACTATGGCATGCCCCAAATCTCGACAGCTGACTCGTCATCTTTAAATGAACCTATCTCGATTGAGGAAACTAAAACTGCTTTAAAACAACTCAAACCGGGCAAGAGCCCTGGTCCGGATGGGCTGACTGTAAGTTATTATAAAACTTTCCAGGAGATACTCATCCCCCATCTCACCACTACTTTCAATTCCTTCACCTCCACCGACACGATAAACGGCGACCTATTGGAAGCGCATATCACCCTAATACCTAAACCTAAAAAGGACGAAACCATAGTATCCAATTATAGACCTATCTCCCTTTTGAATGTGGATATGAAATTATATGCCAAAATCCTTGCCAACCGTATTATTCCTATTCTTCCACAATTAATTTCCCTTGATCAAGTGGGTTTCGTCCCTGGCAGGGAAGCCAGGGATAATACCATAAAAGCCCTTCTCATACACCGTTGGCTGTCTAAATCTTCAACCCAAAAAGGTTACTTTTTGTCCCTTGATGTGGAGGTGTTCGACAGGGTGGCTTGGGACTACATGTTGCAATCTCTACAAGCAGTGGGATTCCCCTCCAAATTTCTACAAATTGTGACACTGTATTCACACCCCACGGCACGGGTAAGAGTCAATGGACACCTGTCGGACGCCTTCTCCATATCGAACGGTACACGTCAGGGTTGCCCGCTTTCGCCCATCATCTTCATACTTACCCTAGAACCTTTACTGCGTAGACTGCGAGCAAATCCCGATATTAAAGGCGTTAACATCCGTGATAAACATTTTAAGCTCGCAGCCTACACGGATGACACATTCTCCTCTTCCTCTCAGACCCTATTACTTCCATACCCAATCTTCTTAAAGCGGTAGTAAACCCGCTGACATTTTTATTTAATTTTTTTATACACCTGTAAGGGAAAAGGCATAATGAGCTAGTATGCACGGCATACTAGCTCATTATGAAATACTTACCTTAGAACGAGGCGTCGGTAACTCACCTGGTCCACGCCGAGGTCGCTGACATGTTGCCTCGGCGTGTCTTCCGGGTATCGCGACTCCAGCGCTGTGAGTGGCTGGAGCCGCGATGACGTCACTCCCGCGCATGCGCACGGGAGACTTCTTCCCGGCAGGCTTCGGATTCTGCCGGCCCTTCAGCCGAGAATCCCCCGTGCGCATGCGCCGCTGCAGTCAGCGGCGCATTGCACGGGGAATATCTCCTAAACCGTACAGGTTTAGGAGATATTTTTCTTACCTACAGGTGAGCCTCATTATAGGCTTACCTGTAGGTGAAAGTCAAAATTTTGACTTTACTTACACTTTAAGGATTTTGACCTTTTTAATAGGCTTTCTAACCTACAAATTAATTTTTCAAAGTCTAAAGCCATTAATATATCCCTTCCGTCGACGGCAGTGAATCAATGTAAACTTAAATTCCTCTTCACTTGGGAACTCAAAGCTCTTACATATTTGGGAATCAAAGTGCCTGCTAATATGGAAGATCTATATGATTTGAATTATCTCCCTATTATACGTACTATACAAACTGATCTCCTTAAATGGACATCGGGTCAATTCTCTTGGTTTGGGCGCGCAGCCATTCTTAAAATGAACATACTGCCCCGCATTTTGTACATTTTACAAACTATACCAATTAAGCTCCCCGCCTCGTTTTTCGCGACATACAAGAGATTATGTCGGAACTTCTTATGGGCCTTCAAATGGCAGGTTGTGGCCCCCCCTGACCCCCCGCCTGCCACATCAAACATCTCTCACCGTGGATTGGGTGCCCAGGGTAACCAGGGCAACAACTCAACGGCGTCTGAAATCAATCATATGCGGCTTCCAGCCCCGAATCAATTCAGCGATAGGGACTTTCAACATCCCACAAGTTTTAAAAGAGGAAGGGGCAATAGAAGGGGCTCTATCTCTCGCCCTTCTAACCCTTCACCTCCACCTTGGCGAAATAATGATGCACGCCAGACCCCTCACAATCATGGAGAGGGGTCATATCCTTCAAATAGCAACTATAACTATTTCCCTGCCAGCATTGGGAACAGATACCTTCCCCTTGATGATAATACCGGGGGTAGCTCCTCTGGACCTAATGAGGGTCGTCTCTATTCTCAACCCCCCTATGGCCAACAAGGGGAAAACCGATTTGGTCGGGATTTTCAGTTGGCCAGCAGGGGGAGACACAAGAGAAACGGAGACGCAAGAGAGGGAGCAGAGGGGGGAGGAACCTTCACCCCAAAAAGAAGGAGGACATAGATACAAACGGCATCATAAACCTTAGTACCAAGGAACTCTCCAGGGAGGAACTAATTACTTTAAATAAAGGCCTTAAGTTTGCCCCACCCCGAAACTTGAATAAATTCCAGACCTTCATAGATCTGCAGAAATATACCCGAAAACTCAATATCAAAAGGTATATTTTATCAAACCCCACTAGACAATCCATCAGGGAAGAAAGTGTCATTGCACATTCAGGCATGTCTAATGCCTCACTGTTTAATCCTCCGGGCAATTCTGCACCAAACATCAGTGTATTCCGTGACCTGGTGATTAAAGATCTAAACAATCTAAGAACCAAATCGGTACAACCCCAATTAGATATTAAGGTGGGAATGGAAACACTTTGCCAAAGAAAGGATATAGTGGTACGACCGGCCGACAAGGGGGGAGCCATTGTTATTCAAGACAAGGACTCCTACTCGGGAGAGATGTTGAGAATCCTTTCAGATACCAACACCTATTCCCCTTTAAATGGTGACCCCACAGTCCCATATAAGCGAGAGCTAAAACTCTTGGTTGAAAAGGGCCATAACCTAGGTATTCTAAACAAAAAAGAAAAAGAACATCTAGTTCCCCTTGCCCCCAGGCTGCCGGTTATGTATATTCTGCCTAAAATTCACAAAACTTTGGATAACCCACCTGGCAGACCCATCATCAGTGGTATCGATTCTATTACTTCGCGTATTGGCAAGTACATAGACCACTACTTGCAACCACTGGTGGTGGGTACTCCGTCATATCTTAGGGACACCAAACATGTCCTTAACTTGTTGGATGGGATAGAGTGGAAGCCGACATATATGCTAATCACTGCCGATGTCGCTTCGCTCTATACGGCTATATCCCATAAATTGGGTCATGAAGCCGTAAGACACTTCCTCTATCGGGACTCGAGTATCTCCATCACGCAGTCTAACTTCGTGATGGAGCTACTCGACTTCTCGATGGGGCATAATCATTTTTGGTATGGTGGCAAGCATTATTTGCAGATTAAGGGAGTGGCCATGGGGGCGAAGTTCGCCCCTAGTATGGCCAATCTCTTCATGGCCAAATGGGAAGAGGAGGTGGTTTTGCAGGATAGGTCCCCCCATTTGGTTCTATGGAGGCGTTTCATCGACGACATTTTGTGCATCTGGGATGGTGATGCTGAGTCGGTAACCACTTTCTTGTCTCTTCTTAATAATAATGACAGGGGTATTGTACTCAGTCATGAAAGCAGTCCCACTCAGATACACTTCCTAGACCTAAATATCAACATCGTAGACGGAAGGATTACCACCTCTACCTTCTTTAAATCTACTGACAGAAATGGGTATATCCCTTTAGACTCATGTCATCACAAATCCTGGCTCTCAGCGGTCCCTAAGGGACAATTCCTACGTTTGAGACGGAATTGTTCAAACATTGAGGAGTTCCATAAAGAGGCTTTGGTTCTAAAATCCAGGTTCTTAAATAAGGGCTACAATGGTGAAGTCATAGATCGTTTGATTACTGAGGTGGGACTGAGAGACCGTCAAGATCTCTTGCAAGATAGACCCCCACAGGTTGAAAATCGTGAGGATTTTGGCTTAGCCTTCCTTACGACATATTCCAGCCAGCACTGGGCCATCAAGCGAATTATAAAGAGGCACTGGCCGGTGCTAAAAAATGACCGTCTTCTAGGGCCCCTATTGTCGGAGAACCCACGGGTATTATTCAGAGGTTCATCTAATCTTAGACACTCCATCGCCCCTAATGTACCTGACCCCCCGACCCGCCCCATATTCTTTGGGGACCTCAGGGGTTTCTTCCCTTGTCGGAAATGCAGGGTATGTGGGATTAATACCTTAAGGGATAGGCGACTCACGGAGTTTACTTCTACAGGAACTGGAGTCACATACCCCATTAAGTCCTTCATTACCTGCACCACAAAATGTGTGATATACCTTCTGAGGTGTCCTTGTGGGTTGGAATATGTGGGCCGAACGACTCGAAAGTTACACATCAGATTGGGAGAACATATTGCCAATATATGTAGGGGTTTTGATAAACACAATGTTTCTAAACATTATGACCTTGTGCATAACCGAGACCCTAAAGGGACAACCTTCATTGCTTTGGAAAAGTATGTCCCCCATTGGCGAGGGAGCAATGGCAAGAGGGTGATCTCCCGCTCCGAGACCAATTGGATATACAGGTTGGGGTGCCATATTCCGAATGGCCTCAATGTTGAGTGGGACATCAACTGTTTTATCAATAACAGTTGATGTCCCCCTCATCATTTCTCCCTTACCTTATCTACTGTGAGTTTTATTCTTTTTCACATGGACCTCAGGGAACATGTTTTAATTCTCATTCGCGGTGACAATATATTGTTCATTTTAAACATGCCAATACCCCACCAGTTCATCTCTCTCAAAAGGATAGGTGACGAGATGATAGTGTGTTGATATATATTCCTAATATACTCCCTATCCACCTAACAGCTTTTCATTTTACTGATTTGAACACTGTAAGGGATTGAGCATCTACTGCTTAACATTAGAGCTATTAAAATGCCCAAGAGGCCGTATGGGCAGCAGTAATGCGCAGATGTTTTTTCTACTCATCGCTGAAGGGTATTTTTTAATTTTTAATTTTTAAATTTACTGTACTTAAGTTTGCAAACTTAATTCTCCGGACTTTCTCTTTTTTTAAACAAAACATTTATGAAAATATTGCTTCAATTGGTATGCATGTAACTTCTTAATTGTTATATTTTTATATTTATTTTTACTGTATACATATGTTTAGCCTATGCATGTTATATTCAGTAGCCTTTAGTAAACATTGAGGTACTGTTATTGTTTCACCACAAGATGGCTCTAATCTAACCAGATAAGTCTGGAGGCCGTCTAGTGGTCTACATATGTGTCAATCTCTATCGCTGGGGGAGTATCAGGCCCCCGCCGGCGAGTACTTCCTGTTATTGTTTGCTCCCTTGTGTCTATGGTGACCGCCAATAGCGCAGCGTTTTGACGAACGCTGACTGCTATATAAGGCGCGTGCGCTTGCGTTCGTACGTACCCCTGATGACGTCAGTTGTGACGAAACGCCGTAGGGTTCGTTACGTACGATCGTACTGCGCATGCGCGAGTATTGTCCCATAGACCGAACGGAGCCGCCATTACCTTGCAAGGTTTTTTCGATTTTTTTGTTATGCTATTGTGGCTAATTCAATAAACCCACTGGAAACGTCTACACTATTCGAGTCCCCTTTTGTTTTCTATCTATATCATCCATCCATCCGGTCGTTATACTGCCAGTGACGCACGAGGATTTTCGGCGAACAGCCGCCATTCGTGAGGAGATCCGTTGCCGTCGGATATCGATTCGGACGTGGGATATCCCCAACAGCACCAAGGCTGTTCATCTTAAGCTCAGTTTGACCCCCCTGAATAAGGGCGGTCGCTGGCTTTCTGGTAAGCCTCCCCCCCCCCCCTTCTGCTTTATCTCTGTGGTGATGGC
>JAQSEC010002000.1:0-11906 GCA_028564925.1 Lithobates sylvaticus
CCAGAATAATGTATTTATTTCGTTTTAATCTTTCTTTCTAAGAAAATAAATGTTTAAACAGCTTTGAAAAAAATCCGCCTTTCCCTTTTGGCCTAAAACGATAAGACAAAGCAAATGTAGGTGCCAGGTTTTTGTCACTCCTACCCTTTTACCAGGATTGAGGCCAAATTACCTGAAACTTAGGCAGATTGTAAATGGGATGTCCATCCACATATGTCTGAAATTACATTTTTACTACTCCTTGAGCCTTCGTACTTGGCAGCTCTCCACTCCTTTACTCTACCGCTGGGCTTGTAACTTTTGCAACTGCATTTGGATTCCGCCCTGTGCACTCAGGTCAATTCTACCTCTACATGCAGCTGTCAGTGCTCTATTGCCTACCCTGCTGCTGTGCTTGCCCTCTGTGTTGCTATAAGGGAGATTTTTCAGAAGCAAAAAAACACAATTTTTGTTCGAACCGGCAGCCTGCAGCTGAGGTCTGTGGAGGCAAAAACAGCCCAACTCCAATCATAACTTAAACTATTAAGGAAAACATAAAAAATACCATAATGCTAAAGTTTAGGTTTGAATTTAATTGCAAAGTTACATTGGTCCCGCTTGGAAAATTTAAAGAATTTATATCTCTTACCTGAGCAATCCCTGTGGAACCTGCAAATCCCTTTAGTAGTCACCACTACTACAGTGATAGGCATTACCCTTCAGCATAATAGCCACAGGGGGTTATGCTGTAATGTATTCCCTAATTGCACGAGGTGAAGAGGTGGGGCAGTGATTACTCAATCTCCACATTCTCCAATCAGAGAATGCCTTGTATTCATTGAACAAAATACAGTGTTTACTATGCAGAAGGACAGCTTCTCTGCAATGGACTCAGTAGGGACTAATAAAGTGATTTCAGTTTCCAAAGGGATTACTTTGGTAAGAGATATGCATACTTATATTGGTCAAAGTTGGCCCAATATAATGTAGAAAAAGTCATACCTAACATTCAACTTTGAAGTGGTAGTAAACTCTGTCCTACCACTTGCACAGTTTAGGAGATATTCAGATTGCATGCAGCCAGTGACATTACCGGTGCATGCGCTCTAAAGATCTTCAGAGCCTGCATTGTCAACGGCAGCTCCCGCACACATGCGCATGAGTGACGTCATCATGCCCCCGGCCACTAATGTAGCCAGAGGTCGCGAATACGGAAGGAAGACTGAGGGAAGAGGTTAGCCCTTCCAGCTGTGACAGCGTGGTGCTGGAGGGCTTTGTTCTAAGGTAAGTCTCTCATATTGTGCTAGTATGCAATGTTATAATACTAGCACACTATGACAATGCCTTGCAGGGGATTTTTTTTTCCTTAACTGCAGTTTACTTCTGCTTTAAACTCCACCTGCTGGCTCAAAGTTAAATTTAATAAAAAAAAATAAAACATTTTAGTTCTTGCCAAAATAACTGCATAAATATTAATATATTTTAATATTAAAATATTAATGGAAGTATACAATTTATGTACAAAGCCATTATACATTCCAATTAAAACAGCAATAGGCCATATCTGAGATTCTGCAGGAGTTTGAATACTGTTGGGTTGATTTACCAAAGGCAAATACTCAGTTTGTAAGGGATTTTTTACTTTGTAAGGGAAATTCACCTCAACTTAGTGAATTAGGCTCTTAGAGAAACTAAGCTCTGCTGACTTCCATTATCATATGCAAGTAAAAAGACTAGTGTTTTTTGTTTTTGTTTTCCTTCCATTGGGATTTTTTTTTAGCACATTCACTAAACGATTCCCTTGCTTTTAGCAAATCAACCCCTGTGTCTTAAATTATTTCTCCCTTAATTTGGTTTCACTTATTTTACTTAGTCTGATTTTTGCTTGGAAACCATAGTCATCTAAAGGATGACAGATAATGCTCTGTCAACTGTCTGTCCCCTGTCATTCAGAAAGTGCATAAGGCTATCAAATAATACATCTACATGGAAAAGGTGAACATAAACAACCAAAAATTTGCTATGTTATGAATGGTGTCAGGCAGTATGTGTCATCCAAATGTTGACTGGCAGACTCCAGGTTACCTCTAAACCCCTGACTATGGAGCTGAGGTTTCATCTCAAGCTGGGTAAAATAAAAAATAAAAAAGGTTTAATATGTAAGCATGCACAAACATAATCATTTAAGTCTCAATTTTTAGATTCTGCAGTTTAATAAATAAATGTTTTTAAAGACACCACATTATATCATTTATTTTTGACTGAAAAAAAACCCCCAACTATTTACACCTTTATTCAGTCTAACACTAAATTGTGAAATGAGTTTTCACATTTTATTTTAACCTATTTTCGAATGCTAACCTATTTTTTTTTTTAAATGACGTGTATTCCCTAAATTTTTAGCACTCCAATGACATGATAACCACATTTTTGTGTGTGCACCTTGGGCATTTTGAGACTAATTTACAAATTTGTTTCAAGAGTTAAAATGGGTGCTTTGTTAATAAAAAGCTTTTCCTGAAAAAAAACATAATTTGATGAAAGTTTTTCTTGTTTTCTAACACAAGATTAGCATTAAATTAATGTAGCTATAGAAATGATCCTTAATATAAGTGTGGGAGATGTTATACTTGTAGTTGAAGCTGAACAAGATGGCCTACGCAGAAGGAACATACATGTCTGTCTTTTTGTACACAAAATGTAATTTTTTTTTTTTATATTTCTTTTCTTACAATGCTATCAGTCTTAAGACTGAATTCACACATGTGTGATGAAAGGTATTTTACTGCAGTGTAAAATGCTTGTCACCACAAGGACACAAGCTGTGCTGCAGCTTGCTGCAATAAAATGCAGACATGCGGCATTTTATTACAGCACACTGTACAGAATCGTATGGCACTGTACAGCAGCACAGCGCATCTTATTTGTACTAATAAAGTTGGAAAAAAATGCAAGCTGTGCATGATGTTCTGAAGGATTTTGTCAACAGGTTTCAGCTAATGATTCATGGCAGAGACCTGCTGATCCGCTGTGCCCAATCACAGCCCAGAGCCCTGTGTTGATAAACACACAGGGCTCTGTACAGAGGAAACAATCTGTGTCTGTTTCTTCTCCCTGCAAAATAAACCGATTTTTTAGTAAAAAGCAGCACACATCAACACTTGTTAGGAACACACTTAACCCCTTGATTACCTCAAGATGTTAAGCCCTTCCCAGCCAGTGTCATTAGTACAGTGACAGTACATAGTATTATCACTGATCACTCTATTAGTGATTAGACATGTGCACTGCCGAAAATTTTTTTGTTTTCCTTACTTTTTTTTTGGGGGGGGGGGGGGTCAGTTGTTATTAACGAAATTCGAAAATCCAACAATCAGAAGATTCCAAAATCCAAAAAATAGAGAATTTGAAAATCAAAAAAATTGAAAATCCTAAATAATAACTAACTAACCAGTAATAACTATTACATTCTAGGTATTGGAATTTCCTTTCAAATTTGGCTGTTAGTGAACGTAACGAATGTGAATTTATCCAAAGTTACAGATTATCCAAATAGCAAATTAATAATAATAAAAAATAATAATAATAATAATAATATGTTTTTATTATTATTATTATTTTATTATTATTAATTTGTTACGTTCCATTTGTTTCAATGCGGCATTCAATATTTCAGATAATTTGTAACTTCAGATAAATTCATATTGGTTACGTTCACTAGCAGCCAAATTTGAAAGGAAATTCCAATACCTAGAATGTAATAGTTAGTAATAGTTATTGTAAAAAAGGAATGATTTCGCGCTAAACCGTGGCACTAAGGATTCTGATTAAAAATAAATAAATAAGATATAAATAAATAAACATGAATATGCAATGATAGTGCGCAATAGGCTAATGTGCAATCATACTGGTGAAAAAATGTGGATAAAAACAATCAATAAATAACACACATGATATATAGTGTATCAAAAACCTAACATCCAATAAATAATAACCTACGGATGTATTAATGGTGGTGATTATAAATAGGTGAAATGTCCTGCGGATGAATAAATGCTCAAAGCAACAATATCAATATATGAATAATATTGTCCATGCAGTGAGGTAGATAAGGTGACAATGAATAAGTGTCCGTAACTCCCACAGGCGTCCTGTATATCACAACTGAATCAAACTGAATGGATTTAACCACTCTAAACTTGTTAGTGAAAGACAGCAGGTGGGTGCAGGCAAATGGAATCCCAAACTGATACTCCCTAGCCTCTCACCTTAGGGCCAATTTTTCAGGGCACTGAAAAGAATATGGCTTTATCCAGACTCCTCTCCTCCACTCGGTCCCAAGAATGTGGTTAGGTAATTCTTGTGTCTCCTCGCTGACCTCTCACATTCATAATGGGGGTGAAGAGTAAGAGAAGAAGGTTGGGGGGGGCCCAATAGTGAAGTACGTTTGGGTAAAAATCTCTTTATTGAAAAACAAATTGCATCCTTACATTCATGAAGATAAGATACAGCATACACAGGCAAGTAGCGCCAGTTTCACATCACTTCCGGTATCCTCCGGTATCCTCCAATCAGATCAATCCCTACTGGTTACGTCACGCCCTCGTGACTTCATAGCCCCTGATGAAGTCACGAGGGCGTGACGTAACCGGTAGGGATTGATCTGATTGGAGGATACCGGAAGTGATGTGAAACTGGCGCTACTTGCCTGTGTATGCTGTATCTTATCTTCATGAATGTAAGGATGCAATTTGTTTTTCAATAAAGAGATTTTTACCCAAACGTACTTCACTATTGGGCTCCCCCCCACCCTTCTTCTCTTACTCTTCACCCCCATTATATGACAGGATTGCCCCACTGGAGAACGGTGTGAGGGAGTTTTTCTGCATGAATGTGAGAGGTCAGCGAGGAGACACAAGAATTACCTAACCACATTCTTGGGACCGAGTGGAGGAGAGGAGTCTGGATAAAGCCATATTCTTTTCAGTGCCCTGAAACATTGGCCCTAAGGTGAGAGGCTAGGGAGTATTAGTTTGGGATTCCATTTGCCTGCACCCACCTGCTGTCTTTCACTAACAAGTTTAGAGTGGTTAAATCCATTCACTTTGATTCAGTTGTGATATACAGGACGCCTGTGGGAGTTACGGACACTTATTCATTGTCACCTTATCTACCTCACTGCATGGACATTATTATTCATATATTGATATTGTTGCTTTGAACATTTATTCGTCCGCAGGACATTTCACCTATTTATAATCACCACCATTAATACATCTGTAGGTTATTATTTATTGGATGTTAGGTTTTTGATACACTATATATCATGTGTGTTATTTATTGATTGTTTTTATCCACATTTTTTCACCAGTATGATTGCACATTAGCCTATTGCGCACTATCATTGCATATTCATATTTATTTATTTATATCTTATTTATTTATTTTTAATCAGAATCCTTAGTGCCACGGTTTAGCGCGAAATCATTCCTTTTTTACTTTCACTTGTGGTTTAGTGTTCACCATTAGGTTTTGCAGCTTTTCTAAGAATTTTATTCTATTATTTAGGCACTTTTAGTACACTTTTTTGGGATTTTACACTGGTTTATACGTGTCACCCTTGTGGTATAGTTATAAGAAGCGCGAAGGTCACCCCCTCCTTTTCATAGTAATAGTTATTATTACTAGTTAGTTAGTTATTATTTCGGATTTTTGGGTTTTCGAATTTTCGGATTGTAATTCCTATTTTCGGATTTTCGTTCTTTTGAATATTTGTATTTTCATTCTTATTCTTGTATTTCCAAATTTCCAGATTTTCTCATTTTTAATTTTCGAATTTTCAAATTTCGAATTTTCAAATTTCAAATTTTCCGATTTTTTACATTTCAAATTTCCGAATATTTGAATTTTCGTAAACATTCGTTAAACGGGTTTTCATTCATTTGTATATTTCCAAATTAATGAATTTGTCAAAATTTGTCAAAAAAATATTTCGGAACGAAACTAATTGCATGTATCTACTGGGGATTTCAGTGTCAGTTAGACAGTTTGTCTACCTCCCACCCAGTTTCGGTTAGTGTCAGATTTCTCACTGCATCACAGTCCTACTATAAGTCGCTAATCACTAGTATAAAAAATAAATAAATAAAAATCCCAGTATATCTTTATACCATAGATTGTAGATGCTATAACGTTCACACAAACAATCACAATCAATATACACTTATTGGGATTTTTTAACATAGTCATGTAGCAGAATACATTTTGGCCTAAATGTATATAGAAACAAGATTTTTTTTTTTTTTATTGGATATGTTTTACTGTATAGCAGAAATATTCATTTTTTTTATTTTCAAAATGTTTGGTCTTTTTTCGTTTATATAATATAAAAAAAAAAAAAACAAGTGGGGATCAAATATCACCAAAAGAAAGCTCTATTTGGGTGAAAAAAAAATATATACATTTAATTTGAGTACAGCGTTGCATGACCGTGCAATTGCCAGTTAAATCGGCTGCTAATTAGCAAAAAACAGCTCGGTCATGAAGGGGCTAAAAACCTTCCAGAGCTTAAGGCCCCTTTCACACTGGGGCAGTGTGGGCGTTGGCGGTAAAGCAGCGCTATATTTAGCACTGTTTTACCGTCGTTTTAGCCGCGGTATTCCACGAAAAAGGGTTAAACCCCCCCAAAGCGCCGCTTCAGCGGCGCTTTGCCGGCGGTATTGCCGGCAGTATTGCCGCGGTATTACATTGATTTCAATGGATAGGAGCAGTATAGGAGCGGTGAATACACCGCTCCTTCACCGCTCCAAAGATGCTGCTAGCAGGACTTTTTTTACCGTCCTGCTAGCGTCCTGCTAGCGCACCGCTCCAGTGTGAAAGCCCTCCGGCTTTCACACTGGAGTTAAAGGACCCGCTTTTTTCAGGCGCTATACAGGCAGTATTTTTAGCGCTGTAGCGCCTGAAAAATGCTTCAGTGTGAAAGGGGCCTAAGTGGTTAATCTACATATGAAAAAAAATAGTAAAAACAATGGAAATACATTATTATATTACTTTCCTGCAAGTGTCATGTTACACAGAAAAGGCTGCATTTTGACAGCTGCTCCTGCTGTGTAATACAAAGCAATTCCTGGATGTCATTATGACAGCCAGTAATTGCCAATAATAGTGGCAGGGGGGATTTTGTCAAGGGGAGAGGATGAGAATCTATGAGATGTTTTGTTTTAGGTTGTATCACTTACATTCAAAGTCCCCAGATGGTTTAAGTTGTTTCAGCCATTTGTGTTTTGACTTTTTTCAGTGTTATATTACTTTGCTTCATTTTGTAGGAAATGCTGGCCATGATTCCTAAGAAATATCTTGTCTAGCTGCATCAGAGACTAGCAAATACCCCGTAGGAACTCTCTCCTCCTTGTTATTGCTTGACTTAGCACACTTTCTGGCATTTCCGGATGCCCGGTGTGCATGGGTAATAGTCCCCATGCAAATCAGAAGATGAGCATGCATGACTTTGCATAGTATCGGTGCACGCAAAAACTTTCTTTAATCAGTCAAATGTGCACGCCAGGTGGAATCAATTGTTTTTTCACATGTCCAAATTTTAGAACTTTTTAGTGAATCGGGGCTTTTACCTGTCAGTAACTCCCAGAATCTTAAGACAGAATGGTCATATAGACTTAAACAATGTATACAAATTTCATAGACATTATGCCGCGTACACACGAACGGAAATTCAGCCAGCAAAAGACTGATGAGAGCTTTTGGTCGGAAAATGCGACCGTGCGTATGCTCCATCTGACTTCTGCTGGCCGAAATTCCAGCCAGCAAAAGATTGAGAGCATGTTCTCAATTTTTAGGGTCGGAAAAAGTTCTGAACGGAAATTCCAATCGTCTGTAGCAATTCCAACGCGCAAAATTCCTACGCATGCTTGGAAACAATTCGATGCATGCTCGGAAGCATTGAACTTAATTTTCTCGGCTCGTCATAGTGTTGTACTTCACCGCGTTCTTGATGGTCGAAAGTTCAGCAAATTTTTGTGTGACCGTGTGTATGCAAGCGAAGCTTGAGCGGAATTCCGTCAGAAAAACCATCCAAGATTTTTCCGACAGAGCATAAAACATTCTTAAATATCAGGATAAAAGGTAGCTTTGAGAAATAGGCCTGTAAACCTCATTAAATATTTGGAACTCTGTTCCTTGTTATTAAAAAATACATATGCCTCTGGAGCAAAGACTATGCATATAAAAAATAGCCATGGAGTTTATTGTGGAATAATAAATATTAAACTAACCATGGTGAAATAGAATTCATTATTTATAATATAAACTATAAATGATAACACTAAATATGACCTTATGGTTAAATTATTTCATGGGACGCCATAAAAAAAGCACATTATGTGAACAAACTACGTTTTACCTTTCCTAAAGTAGTAAACTGAGTGTCAGAAACCACGAAAACAGACCGAGACAGAAGTACAGTTAAATCACACTTGTTTAATAATAAAAGTAAAAAGAACAAACGTAGTCAAAACATAGCCAAAGTTCAGTAACCGGAACGGATAGTAGCCAAGCCAGAAGTAAGGGATCCAAGTAGTGGAACAGTAAGCAGGATCTGGAGCCAGAAGGGATGTCAGCAAAGCCAGTCTTGAAACAGGAACATAGGAGATGTTTCTTGTGATGTGACCAAGGCGAAGAGCTCCTCTGGACTGGATGGCTTAAGTAGGCAGGACTGACGAGCAGGATATCAACAACAGCTGAGTAACTGTGGAGAGAGATTGGAGCTGGCAATTAGCTGACAGCTGAGCGGCCAGCTCAGAGAAGGAAGGACTGAACCCAGCCCTGACACTGAGGTTTCTCTGAATTTGTGAGTGTAATATCCTAAAGCTAAACATATCATTGTACATTTAAAGAGATACACAATATTGCCAAAAGTATTGGGATGCCTGCCTTTACACACACATGAACTTAAATGGCATCCCGGGTTGGGGTCAGTGCTATGTGCAGGCCAGTCAAGTTCCTCCATTCCAAACTCACTCCTCCATGTATGGACCTTGCTTTGTGCACTGGTCCAAATCATTTGGTGGAGGGGGGATTATGGAGTGGATTTGTTTTTCAGGGGTTGAGCTTGGCCCCTTAGTTCCAGTGAAGGGAACTCTTAAGGCGTCAGCATTCCAAGACATTTTGGACAATTTCATGCTCCCAACTTTGTGGTAACAGTTTGGGGATGACCCCTTCCTGTTCCAACATGACTGTGCACCGATGCACAAACAAGGTCCATAAAGACATAGAGGAGCGAGTTTGGGGGGAGGAACTTGACTGGCCTGCACCTCAACCCGATGGAACACCTTTAGGATGAATTAGAGTGAAGTCTGCGAGTCAGACCTTCTCGTCCACATCAGTGCCTGACCTCACAAATGTGCTTCTGGAGGAATGGTCAAACATTCCCATAGACACCATCCTAAACCTTGTGGACAGCCTTCCCAGAAGAGTTGAAGCTGTTATAGCTGCAAAGGGTGGGCCAACTCAATACTGAACCCTATGGACTAAAACTGGCATGTCATTAAAGTTCATGTGTGTGTAAAGGCAGGTGTCCCAATACTTTTGGTAATATCGTGTATATTAAAGTGAACCCATCACTATGCCTGTTTGTGGAAAGGTAACAGATTCCTTGATAGCCAACCTCCTCTCCTACTGATACTTACCTTGGCTATGCTCCTCTGCTGACCTTTTCCTGTATGAGCTCAATTTTGCTCTGTGTCAGAACTTATACAGGCCTTAGGACCTTTCCAGGTCCTATGGCTTGTATAGAGGGAAAGGAAGGGGAAGGATCTCATGCTCTTTCGGTGAGAGCATAAGGGAGGCAAGAATCTAAGCCAGACAGGCAGGTTATCAGGTACACTTGTTACTTGCCATGAATAGTTGAATGTTCAAAGTAAAAGGTTTTCTTTAAAACTGCATACCGGGAAATATGTAACTGTATCAAAAGCAGGACATTATTAGAATGATATATGCCTTATTTGAACATGCTTTTCAATGTTCTAAAATGCAATATATATATATATATATATATATATATATATATATATATATATATATATATATATATATATATATATATATATATATATATATATACACACACACAGGGAAATGAAACTTGAATCTTCAAATAGGAACAGAATATTTGTTATACTAATATGCCAGGAATTGCTAGTCTTCATGTAAAGAAATAATTGAAGATGAAAAGGTCAAGATCCATCTGAAGTTACTCTATTTATGTATAGATCGAGTTACTTTTATCATGACAGTTGGAAAGAAAATCTTCCATGACACTGCAACCAAGGAAAATGCAGGGTTGTTTACCATAAGGCACCGACTGGACACAGCCTTGAAAAACTAAAGGGGGGCGGCACCCATTTTTAAAATACAGAAGCTGTTATCTGTAGGGGTTAGGTCCTGTTTAGATGAAATGGTGGCCCCGAAGGCTCTCCTGTGACCCAGAATCAGCTGACAGCAGTCTAAAGCCCAATGTTGGCTGATGTCACAGAGACACTCCAGACTTTGGAAGGAACCCGACAACAATGTCAGGATCCACCCAAATGCCTGATTGGCAGCTGGCTCAGGCTCTCTGAGTGCCTGGGCTAGCCTCTCTCTTCCCCTCCCCAGCCCAGTGCACAAGGGAGTGCTAAAACCTGCTGTCGGCTGACATCACAAAGTTCCACCTAGAGCCCTGAGTGACAGCTGGCTTTGGCTCAGCCTAGAGCTGAAGCCAGCTGCACCTGTCCCCTCTACAGGCTGATACTCCACTGAACTGCTGCCATAGAGGTGAGTATGTTTTTTTTTTCCTTCACTTTTCCTTTAAGCAGACCTTATGGAAAAACAATGCCCACACTTGAAATGCTCAGGAATAGCCGATCAGTGCATCAGAGCTAAGGGCCTTATGACTGAATCAACTATGAACGTTTTTTCTAGATTGTGAGGGTGAAGATATAAAAAAATTGTTCTGCTTTTATTTCAAGTTTTTTTACAACATTTATGCACAAATATTTCCCAGTTGAGCCTTTGGCTAATCATTCAGTATCCGCAAATGGTGACAGATGAGCAGCAGTTGCAGTAACTTATAGTTTAAATCACCAACAACGCAGAAGAAGAGATTATTCCCAAGGTGACCTAGCCCATTTCCAATCTACTTTTTTCTATCTAACCTAAACTGCTAAAATCATTCCCTCTTCTTTACTACTACTGGATGGTGGCTCCTGAAGTTCTGGTCTTAGCTGTGGCAAAAGGGGGTTTATTCTGCTGTAGCCAATGACAGGTTGACTTGGCCTTGTGTTTTAGATCATTGTCATGTTGGAATGTCCAAGTACATCCCATGCGCAGCTTCCTGGTTGGTGAATGCATATGATCCTCCAGTATTTTTTGATAACATACTGCATTCATCTTGCCAACAATTTTGATCAAATTTTCTGTGCCTTTGTAGCTCACACATCCCCAAAACATCAGCGATCCACCTCCGTGCCTTTCATCATAGGCTATGTTGACTCTTCTCCAAATATAGCGTTTATGGTTGTGGCCAAAAAGCTCAATTTTGGTTTCATCGCTCCAAATTACTTTGTGCCAGAAGGTTTGAGGCCTGTCTTTGTGCTGTTTGGCGTATTGTAAGTGGGATACGTTGTGGCATTTGAGTAGTAATTACTTTCTTCTGGCGATTCTACCATGCAGCCCACTTTTCTACGACTGCCTCCTTATTGTGCATCTTGAAACAGCCACACCACATGTTTTCAAAGAGTCCAGTATTTCACCTGAAGTTATTTGTGGGTTTTTCTTTGCATCTCGAATAATTTTCTTGGCAGTTGTGTCTGAAATTTTAGTTGGTCTACCTAACCGTGGTTTGGTTTTAACAGAACCCCTAATTTTCCACTTCTTGA
>JAQSEC010001998.1:0-11125 GCA_028564925.1 Lithobates sylvaticus
ATGTGGCACGGATGGACATGGATAGGCGGCACAGATGGCATGTATAGGCGGCACGGATGAGCATGGATGGGCACTGATAGGCTGCATGGATGGGCACTGATAGGCGACACGGTTGGTCACTGATAGGCAACACGGATGGGCACTGATAGGTGGCACGGATGGGCGGCATTGTAGTGTAATGTAATGAATAGTACTGATGGATGCCAATCAGTGCAAACAATAATGCATGCCAATCAGTGTTGCCCATTGTGGGCACTGATTGGCATCCATTGTGGGCACTGATTGGTATCCATTGTGGGCACTGACTGGCATCCCTGGTGGTCTAGGGTGGCATACCTGGTTCTGGGCATCCCTGGTGGTCTGGTGGTGTCCCTGGTGGTCCAGTATGGGCATCTGACAGACGCGAGTGTGGAAAAGCCGATCAACAGCTCTTCCTATTTACACTGTGATCAGCTGTGATTGGACACGGCTGATCACGTGGTAAAGTGGTAAAGAGTCTCCGTCGAGACTCTTTACCGAGATCGTACGTCCATGTACATGAGCCCTAATGCTGTTAGTTTTATGTTTTTGTTGCTTTGTCAAATGTTAAAAATGTATTAAAGTGACAGGTTAAAAAACTATAAAAAAAAAAAAAAAGGACCTGCAGTAAAAAAAGAGGGTTTATAGTTATGTGTCCCGCCACCCATTCTGCTGCCTCTTCACGTATGACATGCTTCTGGGTATTTCCAATGCATGGTCCCCTGGCACGCTTTGTGGTTTTCTCCGGGCCCCCACAACATGGCACCAGACTGATGGAGAGGTCAGCAGAAGGAACCACAGAGCTCACAGGAAGTATTGGGTGTGAAAATTTTGCAGGTGATTGTAGCAAACAGAGCCTGAAGACTGAAAGGACGGGTGGTGGGACAGAAGATTCAAAACGCTCTTCTTTTAGGTCCTACTTTGCTACAATGTTTAATCCAGCAACAAAGTTGGTTTAACTGCTTTTGCCCCGGAAGATTTTACCCCCTTCCTGCCCAGAGCATTTTTTGCGATTCGGCACTGCGTCGCTTATAACTGACAATTGCGCGGTCGTGGGGCATTGCACCCAAACAAAATTGACGTCTCTTTTTTCCCACAAATAGAGATTTCTTTTGGTGGGTATTTGATCACCTCTGCGGTTTTTATTTTTTGCGCTATAAACAAAAAAGACTGAAATTTTTTTTATTAAAAAATACAACATTGTTTACTTTCTGCTATAAAACACATCCAATAAAAAAATCTTAATTTCTTCATCAATTTAGGCCAATATGTATTCTGCTACATAGGTAGAAAAAATCCCAATAAGCATATAATGATTGGTTTGCGCAAAAGTTAAATGGAATATTTATGATTTTTATTTTTTTACTAGTAATGGCGGCGATCAGTGACTTATAGTTGGACTGAGACATTGCGGCGGACACAGTAATGCCACGGTCGGAAATTCCGATGGAAAATGTCCGATGTCGGACCATGTTGCCGGAAAGTCCGCCCATGTGTGGGCTCCATCAGAAAAAATTTGAGATCCTGCTCTCAAATTTTCCGACAACAAAACCCGATCGGACTTTTTCCGATCGTGTGGAGAGAATTCCGACGGACAAAGTGCCACGCATGCTCAGATCAAATTACGAGACCAAAGCTATTGGCTACTAGCCTCTACGTAGTTCCGTCGTACGCAACGAACGTCACCACGTTCAGAATGATCGGATTTTCCGACAACTTTGTCCGACCGTGTGTATGCAACACCAGTGTCGGAGAAAATCCGTCGGAAAAAATCGAACAGATTTTGTGGTCGGAATTTCCGACCGCGTGTATGGGGGCTTAGAATAAAAAAGAGCCGAGTGCAGCAAGGCCGTGCCCGAAGCGTGGCGAGCGCCCCCTCTAACTTTGTGCAGCCCTGTGTCCACTTGGATGGTGGGGCTTGCACCTGGACTCACGGCACAGGCGCCGTTCATCTTCAGGATTTTCCGAATCTCTTTGTCCTCCGTACTGCACCTGTGCAGTACGGCCTGGACACTATTCGATAAGCAGAAATTTTTTGACAGAACACCGGCGGCTATAGCCGCTCGCTGTATCACTTGGCCCCCGCCCCCCGGCGCGCCACGTCATTGGTTGTGATTGACAGCAGGGCGAGCCAACGGCTGCACTGCTTTCAAATCATCCACTCTAGCCAATCAACGGCCAGGGTGAGCGGCGAAGAGGATGTCGGGGGCGATCGCGGGACTTTCGAGGGGTCAAGTAAGTATATAACGAGGGGCCTGGGGGGCCGGCAGTGTCAGATGTTTTTTCACCTTCATGCATAGAATGCATTAAGGTGAAAATAATGTTTACCTTTACAACCCCTTTAAGTTAGAGCAAGACTTCCAGAATAACTGAACGGGAGCAATAAAGAAGGAAACGGGGGGGGGGGGGGGGGGCACTATTTCACTAAGCAAATGCAACTCTGTACAGATCTCTTAAATTCCTTGCTGAAGCTGTCGACAATGAATAGGTAAAGCATTGGTGTGAGACAACAGTTAATACAGGTAAAGCATGTTGTGAGCATGAGCAAAGTCTGTAGGATTTCCTCTCGGAATCTTCCTTTCTCCAGAATCATTCCATTCCGTATATGATAGGGCATCCAGCAGAAGAAGAACGAGGCTATGACAATGCTTATCAACCTATACGGCTTCTTAGACTTGGGCTTCTGCTCCAGTTTAAGTTTGAAGGCTATGCGGAAATAGCAAAGGACCATAACAGAGAATGGAAGGAGAAAACTCATCGATAGGTGGAAGAAGTACAGAACCCACTGGGTCGATTGTTCAAGCTTCTCTAGTTGACCTTCACCCCTAGAGATGGTGAACTCCGCACAGCATACCGTGATGTTCTGGTCTCGTTCTACATTACAAAGTATGAGATATGGAGAGCTGCATAGGACAGCCAACCCCCACAGTGCCAAGCAAACCATATACGCGCGGTGTGGTGTTACATGTTTTCTGTGCCAGACTGGGTGAAACACCGAGAGAAAACGTTCAATGCTTATGGCCATGAGAAAGAAGACGGCTGCATGTGCACACATTTCTACCAAGGCATTGTTCATCTTACACATGAACGATCCTAAGGTCCAGTGAGGATTTCTCAGAACGTAGGCTGCTATAATGGGCATGTCCAAGGTAAAAATAAGATTGGTGATGATGAGGTGGAGGAACCAAGTGGTGTTGACACTCTGCACCATCCTGAACCTGAGCACCCAGATGTAAAGGGAATTCATAATAAGTCCAAACAGAGATGTGAGGATCAAGATTAAGGCTGATATTAAATTCGGAGTGGTCACTTCGGGGTAAGATGTTCCAACAGATATGTTCACATGCCGGTCTATGATGGTATCATCTGCATAAAAGAAAATGTGATAGAGAGGGTTAAAAAGGATACTGTAGTGTAAAAGCTAAAATGGGTTAAAGCCCATCTATTGGTAAATTCAGACCCCCTTTCCCATCCTACTCCAATCCACTCCACTTCCACCCATTCACAAATTAAAGACTAGAGATGTGCAGGATGCAAAAATTAGTTTTTTTTTTTTTAGTTTCGGATTAGTTCGTTATTACTTTCGTTTTGTCATGTTCGTTATGATAGAATGATTCGTTTTCAGAATTATTTTCGTATATTCAGATTCAGTTCGTATATTAGTTATTTTCGAATCGATTCAAATTTCGGAAGATGGCTATATTCGTTCTATTCTATTTTATTCTAATCTACTCTATTTTTCCTATTCTATTCTTTTCTATTCTTATCATCATCTTAATTCACTTGTATACTTTACTGTATATATTGCAATATGTTTCCATTTCAGATTCATATTCAAATTAATTTTCACATTTTTAGAAATTGGAATTGATTTTCCAATTTTTTTTATTTCAAATTCCTTTTTATATTTTTCAAATTATTGTTGATTTGTTGAAATTCATTAGTATTGTGATTCTGAAAATCCAGATACATCCGATTCTCCTAATAATAAAAATGATGTCAACCACCGGTCAGGGTTGTGGGGATGAGCCCCTTCTCCTCATCAACACGGGGACAAGGTGCTTTGGGGGGCTACCCCCAAAGCACCCTCCCAAAGTTGAGGGCATGTGGCCTGGTACGGTTCAGGAGGGGGGCGCTCTCTCATCCCCCCTCTTTTCCTGTGGCCTGCCCAGGTTGCGTGCTCGGATAAAGGGTCTGGTATGGATTTTTTTGGGGGAACTCCACGCCAGTTTTTTTTTTTTTATTTGGCGTGGAGTTTCCCTTAAAATCCATACCAGACCTGAAGGGTCTGGTATGGATATTTGGGGGGAACCCCACGTAATTTCTTTTTTAAATTTGATGCAGGGTTCCCCTTTTTTTTTTTAATATCCATACCAGACTGAAGGGCCTGGTAATTGAACTTGGGGGGACCCCCACGCTTTTTTTTTTTTTTTTTATCAAATGACTTTCAATGACTGTTCTCTGTATTACGGGAGCCGACAATTCATTATAGCCGCGAGAACTTTTAAATGCCTTTTTTTACTGCAGAAACTTTGTGCAGGGACAGTTCTAAGCACGGGAAACATGCGCCCCTTTACATGCATACTATACACACTCCCCAGGTACGAAATTTAAAAGGAATATTACACTTTTATTGTTTCACTTTAAGCATTATATAAAATCACTGCTCCCGAAAAAACTGCAAATTTTAAAACTTTTTTTTGCATTGATACATGTCCCCACGTTTCTGATAATTTGGATCCGAAATTCGTAAACTAGATTTCGTATTTCGTACAGAATTCGTATGCATAAAAATTCGTATTTCGGATTCGTACGAATGTACGAACTTCCGGGAATTCGTATGAATTTTTCATTCATACGAAACTAATTGCACATGTCTACTAGCTAGAAGGGTAGACTTTAGTGGGGGCATGTCCAATTTTTTTATAGTTTGGTGATCCTGCTACAGGCAAGAAACACATCAGCAGCGACAGGTAAGCCTTCCACTTATGTCACTGGCCCAAATGCGGCAGAATGGCCTCTGCTAGCCAGAGGGGAGTGAGGGGATGACATAAGCACTGTTCCCTGCAGCATACCAGCATTTTCTATGATCCTAGGGGTTGTGTGTCCTAGATGCTCTGAGCCCACAAGACTTCAGGGTAGCTGTATAGCTATATATATATATTAATAGTATATATTTATATATATATAGGTATATAATATATATATATATATATATATATATCTTTATATATATACCTATATATATATATATATGACTGGGTCAGAGCAACTCCAAAACTGCCGGTCTGCAGTGGTCAGAACCGACCAAAGGTTGTCCAAGCAAGGAAAACCGGCAAGCCGATGTCAAGTCATGGGCGGCCAAGGCTCATTGATGCACGTGGGGAGCGAATCCTGGCCTGTGTAGTCTGATCCAATAGAAGAGCTACTGTAGCTCAAACTGCTGAAAAAGCTCATGCTGGTTCCGATAGAAAGGTGTCAGAACACACAGAGCATCTCAGTTTGTTGTGTATAGGGCTGTGTAGCCACATACTAGTCAGGTTACCCATGCTGATCCGTGTCCACAGCCAAAAGTGCCTATCATGACCACTTGAGCATCAGAACTGGACAATGGAGCAATGGAAGAAAGTGGCCTGGTCTGAGGAATTCAAGAATGGCTTGAGGAACACAACTACTAGTTTGAGGTATTGACCAAAGGTGTTCTATCGGGTTGAGGTCAGGACTCAAGTCAAGTTCCTCCACCCCAAAGAATTTAGACGAAATGGCACACACCACTGTAGATCAAAATCCTTTTTTTTTTGGACAGCCCAAAAACTACAGCAATCAGAATGCTGGGTAGACGCGTTTTGCACACTTCACGTGCGCTTAGTCATTACCTCCATCCCAAACTCACTCATCCATGTCTTTAAGGACCTTGTTTGTCCAAAACAAGGTCCATAAAGACATGGATGAGTGAGTTTGGGATATAGGAACTTGACTGGCCTGCACCTCATGTCAGAAACCATGAAACAGAAGTACAGTTAAATCACAATTGTTTAATAATAAAAGTAAAGAGAACAAAGGTAGTCAAAACATAGCCAAAGTTCGGTTTCCGGAACGGATAGTCAGACAAGCCAGAAAGTCAGGAAGCCAGGAATCAGTGTAATGGAACAGCAAGCAGGATCTGTAGCCAGAAGGAACTTCAGCCAAGCAAGTCTTTAACAGCCACACAGGAGAGAATCTCTGTGATGTTGACCAGGTGAAGGCAGAGATCATCTGGGCTGGGTGGCTTAAGTAAGCAGGACTGACGAGCAGGATATCGTCAACAGGTGAGTCACTGTGGAGAGATAGGAGCTGACAAATAACCGAGAGCTGAGCGGCCAGCTCAGAGAAGGAAGGGCCTCAACCCAATAGTACACATTTGGGATGAATTTAGAGCGGAGACTGCGAGCCAGGCCTTCTCGTCCAACATCAGCGACTGACCTCACAAATGCGCTTCTGGAACAATGGTCAAACATTCCTATAGACACACTCCTAAACCTTGTGGACAGCCTTCCCAGAAGAGTTGAAGGTGTTATAGCTGCAAAGGGTGGGCCAGCGCAATATTGAACCCTACAGACTAAGACTGGGATGCCCATTAAAGTTCATGTGCGTGTAAAGGCAGTGCTTTAGTTAATATCCACTTGCCGACCGCCGCACACCGATATACATCGGTACAATGGCAGCGGTGGGCAAATGAGCGTACCTGTACGTCCCCATTAATTTGCGGGGCTAGTGGGTGGACGTCCACCGCGTACAGCGTCACCGTGCCCGCAGGTCCCGCGGACTTGATGCCCACCAGTGTCCCGCGATCGTGTCACGGAGCGGCAGAATGGGGTGATGCCTATGAACGGGGCTGAAGCCGATATAGTGTGTGTGTGTGTGTGTATATACATTATATATACATATAAAGGATGAGATATCCAAATAATGCAAATTCCTTTACTTCAGGGAATCCATAATGTATAAAAAATCAAAGCACCAAGCAACTGTACAGTTTCAAGCAAAAAAAAAAAAACATGCTCTCTCTCTATTTTTTGTACGTTATGGATATGAATTTGCATTTTTTAAATATCTCATCCTTACTTGCTGTACATAATAATCGGCGGTAAAACGGGAGCCTGCTGCTAATGTGATTATCCAGTCTGGCAAATGAAGATTTGTAAAAGTGCAAGTGTGACTCGTCTTTGTCTATATATATATATAGATTTTTTTTTTATTATTAATTTTTTTCTGGAAATGGCATCTAACATTCTGAGGATCTGAAAAGCAGGACTTCCTATTTAGGAGAACAGGGGTAATTTAGGGAGTTTATATAGCAAAAGATTAAAATACCAATGATTTAATACCACTAAAATAAAGCTCTGTCACCAAAATTTTTATATATATTATTAATTATTAATAATTAATAAAAATGACATACAGTGGAACCTTGGATTACGAGCATAATCCGTTCCAGGAGAATGCTTTTAATCCAAAGCACTCGCATATGAAAGCGAGTTTCCCTATAGAAGTCAATGGAAACGAAGATAATTTATTCCGCATTGACTTCTATTGCATGCAATACCGCATGTGGCCAGAGGTGTGGGGGGGGCGGAGAGCCTCGGAAATACTCAAGGACAACACAACTGAACTCGGAAACACCCGGGAACGGAGTATTTACGAGTGTTTCCAAGTATTTCCGAGTGATTCTGAGTATTTCGATATGGCTCCGAACCGTTCCAAGTGTCACCGGCGCCCCCGCACCTCTGGCCAAAATGCGGTACTGCACACCCCATTGGCTTGACTCCTGCTCATTTTGCGAGACAACACTCGCAAACCGAGTCAGAATTAAAAAAAATATGTTTCTCGTCTTTCAAAACGCTCGTTAACCGCGTTACTCGTAAACCAAGGTTCCACTGTACCATTTATTTGGGTCCTGTGCTGCATGATGGAGTAATGGTCAGTCAAACTATCACATCACTGAAAACTGATACATTACCTAGTAATGAAGGGATATATATGGGCTGATACTGAAGTGGCTAACCACTTCAGCCCTGAAAGTTTTTACCTCCTTAATGACCAAGAATTGTTTTGCGATTCGCCACTGCGTTATTTTAACTGACAATCGCGCGGTCGTGCCAAGCTATACCCAAACAAAATTGACGTCCTTTTTCCCCACAAATAGAGCTTTCTTTTGGTGGTATTTGATCACCTCTGCGGTTTTTATTTTTTGCGCTATAAACAAAAAAAGAGCGACAATTTTTGAAAAAAAAAAAATATATATTTATTTTTTACTTTCTGCTATAAAACATATACAGCCCAGGCTGCAGTTAAACTGCAGTGACATGTCAGTGTCACTGCAGTTTAAAAATTTGCGCCATTGGCCGTTCTCGCAGCTTTTGACCGCCTTCGGCCTTTCTCGGCAGCCTTCAGCCTTTCTTGGCAGCTTTTGGCCGCCTTCGGCCTTTCTCGGCAGCTTTCGGGAATGGCCGAAGGCGGTCAAAAGCTGCGAGAACGGCCAATGGCGCCAATTTTTAAACTGCAGTGACACTGACATGTCACTGCAGTTTAACTGCAGCCTGGGCAAGGCTGCAAATGTCACTATAGAGGCTGCAGATGGACGCTGCAAGGCTGTAAATGTCACTATGGAGGCTGCAGATGGACGCTGTGCAAGGCTGCAAATGACACTAAGGAGGCTGCAGATGGATACTGCAAGGCTGCAAATGACACTAAGGAGGCTGCAGATGGATGCTGCAAGGCTGCAAATGACACTAAGGAGGCTGCAGATGGATGCTGCAAGGCTGCAAATGACACTAAGGAGGCTGCAGATGGATGCTGCAAGGCTGCAAATGACACTAAGGAGGCTGCAGATGGATGCTGCAAGGCTGCAAATGACACTAAGGAGGCTGCAGATGGATGCTGCAAGGCTGCTAATGACACTGACAAGGATGCAGATGGACGCTGTGCAAGGCTGCAGATGGACACTGATAAGGCCGCATTGATGGGCATTTAAATGTACGTTTTTTTCCTTTAAAAAGTTTTTTTCCTTAAAGTTTTTTTCCTTAAAGTTTTTTTCCTTAAAATTTCCTCCTAAACTTGGGGTGCGTGTTATACGCCGATAAATATGGTAGTTCTTGAATTGTTATTTAATTTTTACTAATATTGCGGCAGACAAATCGGCCACTTAACTGACACTTTTTTGGGAACCAGTGACACCCAATACAGTGATCAATTCTAAAAATATGCACTGTCAATGTACTAATGACACTGGCAGGGATTAACATCAGGGGCGATCAAGGAGGTAAATGTGAGCCTAACATGTGTTACTGTGTCTGCTGTTTTTACTAAGCAATGTGCTGTTTTTTACTTCCTGCATTGCAGAAAGAAATAAAACAGCACATTGCTGCCTTTAGAAGAGGACTATGTATTCATACCCCTTGAAATTTTCCACATTTTGTCATGTTACAACCAAAAACAAATATGTATTTTATTGGGATTTTATGTGAGATAGACCAACACAAAGTGGCTACATAATTGTGAAGTGGAAGGAAAATGATAAATGGTTTTCAATTTTTTTTTACAAATAAATATCTGAAAAGTGTGGGTGCATTTGTATTCAGCCCCCTTTACTCTGATACCCCTAACTAAAATCTAGTGGAACCAATTGCCTTCAGAAGTCACCTAATTAGTAAATAGAGTCCACCTGTGTGTAATTTAATCTCAGTATAAATACAGCTGTTCTGTGAAGCCCTCAGAGGTTTGTTAGAGAACCTTAGTGAACAAACAGCATCATGAAGGCCAAGGAACACACCAGACAGGTCAGGGATAAAGTTGTGGAGAGGTTTAAAGCAGGGTTAGGTTATAAAAAAATATCCCAAGCTTTGAACATCTCACGGAGCACTGTTCAATCCATCATCCGAACATGGAAAGAGTATGGCAGAATGCAAACCTACCAAGACATGGCCGTCCACCTAAACTGACAGGCCGGGCAAGGAGAGCATTCATCAGAGAAGCAGCCAAGAGGCCCATGGGAACTCTGGAGGAGCTGCAGAGATCCACAGCTCAGGTGGGAGAATCTGTCCACAGGACAACTATTAGTCCTGTACTCCACAAATCTGGCCTTTATGGAAGAGTGGTAAGGAGAAAGCCATTGTTAAAAGAAAGCCATAAGAAGTCCCATTTGCAGTTTGTGAGAAGCCATATGGGGGACACAGCAAACATGTGGAAGAAGGTGCTCTGGTCAGATGAGACCAAAATTGAACTTTTTGGCCAAAAATCTAAACGCTATGTGTAGCGGAAAACTAACACTGTACATCACCCTGAACACACCATCCCCACCGTGAAACATGGTGGTGGCAGCATCATCTGGGGATGCTTTAGTGCGGGAACAGGGAAGCTGGTCAGTGTTAATGGGAAGATGGATGGAGCCAAATCCAGGGCATTCTTAGAAGAAAACCTGTTATGCCGCGTACACGCGATCGGAATTTCGGCCAGCAAAAGACCGATGAGAGCTTTTGGTCGGAAAATCCGACCGCGTGTAGGCTCCATCGGAACTTTGTTGGCCGAATTCCCGCCAGCAAAAATTGAGAGCATGTTCTCAATTTTTCCGATGGAAAAGGTTTCTATCGGAAATTCCGATCGTCTGTATGTAATTCCGACGCGCAAAATTCCGACGCATGCTCGGAAACAATTCCACGCATGCTCGGAAGCATTGAACTTAATTTTTTCTCGGCTCGTCGTAGTGTTGTACGTCACTGCGTTCTTTGCGGTCGGAATTTGGTGTGACCGTGTGTAGACAAGACAGTTTGAGCGAAATTCCGTCGGAATTCCGTCGGGAAAACCATCAGAGCTTTTTCTGACGAGAAATCCGATCGTGTGTACGCGGCATAAGAGTCTGCAAAAGACTTGAGACTGGGGTGGAGGTTCACCTTCCAGCAGGACAATGACCCTAAACATACAGCCAGATGCTACAATGACATGGTTTAGATTAAAGCATCTTCATGTGTTAGAATGGCCCATTCAAAGTCCAGACCTAAATCCAATTGAGAATCTGTGGCAAGACTGGAAAATTGCTCTTCATCCAATCTGACAGAGCTTGAGCTATATT
>JAQSEC010001493.1:0-11975 GCA_028564925.1 Lithobates sylvaticus
AATCAAATACCACCAAAAGAAAGCTCTATTTGTGGGAAAAAAAGGACGCCAATTTTGTTTGGGAGCCACTTCGCACGGCCGCGCAATTGTCAGTTAAAGCGATGCAGTGCCGAATCGCAAAAAGGGCCTGGTCCTTTGGCTGCAAATTGATCCGGGGCTTAAGTGGTTAACTGGCAATTGCTCGGTCATGCAACAATGTGCGCAAATTAAATGTATATATTTTTTTTCCACACAAAGAGAGCCTTCTTTTGGTGGTATTTGATCACCACTGGGTTTTTTTATTTTTTGCTATATAAACAAAAAAAGTTAATACATTTTTTTATTTTCATTTTATTTTTTTCATACTGTCATCAGAGTAGTTCATACTGTCACTGTACTACTCTGAGTGGGTGATCAGGGATTTTTTTTACTTTGTTTTTGCTTATAACAGTGATTATCACTGTTATTAGCAATAGTTTTAACTGTCATGAATGGCTTTCATTCATGACAGCTTGCTTACCATTGTGATGCTATGATTGGCTACCGTTAATCACATGGTGCAGGGTGCCAGGTACCATGTGTTAGTAAGTAAGCTGTCATCAATGTAAGCTATTATTGACAGTTTTGCTAACATGTGATCTCTATGATTGGTCAAAATGATCACAAGATACCCCAGCTGTTGCACTTTCAGAAGTCCAGGGGCAGGGCTCCCACTCAGATCTTAGCTCCTACTACAGCCGATCCCTCCCGAACATACAGGCTGAATGGGGCGGGTCAGAGTGCCAGTGGAGCTCTCGTACCTTCTCTGCTAGGGTAGCACAGGCTCATGGTGTAACTGCTTTTTGGAC
This sequence comes from Lithobates sylvaticus, assembly GCA_028564925.1. Classification (NCBI taxonomy): domain Eukaryota; kingdom Metazoa; phylum Chordata; class Amphibia; order Anura; family Ranidae; genus Lithobates; species Lithobates sylvaticus. The sequence goes on from JAQSEC010001493.1 coordinate 828, forward strand.
CCTACAGAAAGGACAGGACCAGGGGCAGCTGCCCCATTTGCCCTGCAGTAAAGATGGCCCCGCTTGTTATCTCACCTGCACTATACCAGATGCCTAAATCTGTGATATGGTGTGCGTGTGTATTAGTCACCTTGTTGTATATTACAATGTAGTACAGTAAGTGAACCTGTTTATTGCAATAGAGTTTATATACATTTGCTGCTATTGAAGTTAACCCTGTCCCTTCTGGTCTGGGATCCTATAGCTAGTTTTAGCTTAGTAGCTAAGCTTAACCAGCATAGGTTAGAGCTAGTTTAGGAATCCAATGGCCACTTCTGTAGTTTAGGGTGATCAGACATCCCCGGTTTCCGGGGACAGTCCCCGGATTGAGGACACTGTCCCCGAACCAAGCCTGTCCCAGGTTTTGTCCCCGGATTGGATTTGAACAGGGGCTGGGGCAATGACAGTCAGTGCAGAATAAAAAAAAAATCTGAATTACATTTCATTTATTTTTTTCCATTATCTGTGCCCCTTTCTGATGATCATGTGCTGGTCGGAGCGGGGAGAATATTTCTTCAGTTTCGGGTGCATGACCATTCCGCTCCTGCTCGCATGTTCTTCTGCCTTGGCTCAAGTCCTGGCCAGCCACTTGCCCATCTCCTTGCATTCCCTGATGGAGTGATCTTCCTCCGCTCCCCACCCAGTAGTAGCCGGGGCCCGGAGAGTAACGCTGGCCATACACCGCAGTGCATACAGGTGTGTTAGTAAAGCAAATGAATATTTGCTTTGCTAACACAGAGCCGCCTCTCAGCCAATCAGGAGGCCCAGATGTAATACCAGGCACCTGATTGGCAGAAGGTAGAGGTGATCTCATTGGCCGCCTAGCAAAGCAGGAAGAAGACACGCACGGAGGACGCATGGAGGACATTGAGCCATCGCTGTGCTACCCGTCCCACAGCTCGCTGCCTCTCCCGCTGCCTGGCCCACCACCACGATGGGGTAAGTTCTGGGCAGACAGCGGGTGGGGGGGCACAGTGGCTGCATATTATGGGCACAAAGGCTGCAATTAATGGAGTATAGTTGGCTGCATTTGTGGGGCACAGAGGCTGCATATGATGGGCACAGTTGGCTGCATATTATGGGCACAGGTGGCTGCTTTTGATGGGCACAGTTGGCTGCATATGACGGGCACAGTTGGCTGCATATGACGGGCACAGTTGGCTGCATATGACGGGCACAGGTGGCTGCATATGATGGGCACAGGTGGCTGCATATGATGGGCACAGGTGGCTGCATATGATGGGCACAGTGGCTGCAATCGATGTTTTTGTTTCAGTATTTTTCAGTTCGTTTGCCCCCCCCAAAAAAAATTTGAGCACCAGCCGCCACTGATCTGGATGTATCTATAATTATAGCTACAGTATATCTACCCAGGTAATTGTGCACAATTCCACCAGCACTATCGTTGGGCCCTATGCTGATTAATACCTGTTGTACATTGGATGTACAGTATGTACTATTAATCTTTTCTTATATAAAGCTTGTATTATTTCTACACTGGTGTGCATCTACAGTATATACTTATGGTTAATGTTATATGTTAGTTGCAGTAGATCCTCTTCTCCAAATTACTTTTATTAGGTTAATGGTTAATTTCCCAGGAAGAGAATCCCCTCTGTACACAGAGGCCCTGTCCTGGGTGGGGGCACTGCCAAATTATTATCAGTCCCACACTTCCACTTAGCAAAGGTTTTGGTTCTCTTATTTACCTGCAGGTTTAGTGCAATATCTTGTTTGGGGAGGGCCATTTCTCATAATCCCTCCAAAAGAGAGGTACACTGACTTAATTAAATCTGTGAAACTGATTTAGTAATTACAACAGCTATTCCCATTTGCAAAAGTCTTCAGAAAAAGGACCTGCTGATGGATCTCAGGAATAAGGATGATCTCCGACGTGTTCGCATACGGCACGTGCAGAGCCCACCAGGAAGTCGGCACTGCAGAACGCTAATCACAGGCAGTGAGACATTGTCCCGATGCGCGGCTGCAGAGATTGGGAAATGTTTCACTGCCTTTGATTAGCGCAGCGCAGTGACGACTTCCTGGCGGGTTCTGCACGTGCCGTATGCGAACACGCCGGAGCTCATCCTTACTCAGGAATACTATTTATTTTCCATACTGCGTTACAGAGAAGATTAAACCCTTCAAACAATGAACCTGTTCCCAGAGGAGTTTGCACTCATCATGTTAGGCCCTGTACATGTTGGCTTCAGGTTGTATAAGAACACAGCAGACAGCAAGCTGTAACAAGGCATTTTCAAAACTTTTAGCCAAGCTGTAAGTAGCTTTGTTGAAGCCTTTAAAACACCCTTCAGTTCCATGAATATGTTAGACTTAGATCTTATTTCGAGTGGCTGGACAGTGCAGATAAGCAGAAGGCATGCAGTTTTAAAATGACCTCTTTGAGGTGCTTGTGCATGCCCTGTACCACGCACAAGCACCACAATGTGTTGTGGAAAATTTTATGAAGATGCTTTAGATGTATTTTTGTCATAAGAGTCCCCCAGTTTTCGTTCTATCCCAGCCTGCTCTAAAGAGCTGACTGGGACAGACTGACGCTGGTTGAGACCTGTTAGGTAGTGGATAACTTCCTGGGATTGGAAAGAGGTGTTCGCGGAGTAGGGGTATTGTCCGTCAGCGAAGGATGAGCCCGGTGTTCGATTCGAACCCATGTTCGAATCGAGCACCGGGTGTTCGCTCGCTCGGCGAGCCCAGAACTATTGGGGCCGCTCGCATCAAATTCGTGTGATGCGAGCGGCCCCGCAATGCATTGCGGCCCGCGCAGTGCAATGCTGGCTGATGATTGGCCAAGCATGCACTGTGACCCCGCATGCTTGGCCAATCACAGCGCCGGCAGCGAGGAGAGCCATAATTGGCTACAGGCAGGATGCCTGTAGCCAATTATAGCTCAGGGGCTTTAGTACACGCCCCACGGTATAAGAGGCCGCCGCGCCGGCGGCCTCGCATATTATGTTTCAGTCAGTGTCAGCGTGTCAGTGTGCTGCTGACTGCTGACAACAATATGTGCTCTATTTCTGGGGATATGTGTGTGCATGCTGTTAGAACAGCATTGCAGTATCACATCTGGGGGGTGTCTATAGGTGGCCTGTGAAGGGGGCAGGTTTCCTGTGCTTAGAACTTTCCCTGCAAAAAAGTGTCATTTTTGCAGGAAAAAAGCTATTTAAAACCACTCGCGGCTAATGAATTGATGGCTCCTGTAACACAGAGAACTGTCATTCATTAATAAAAAACAAAAAAAAAAGCGTAGGGGTCCCCCCAAATTCAATAACCAGGCCCTTCAGGTCTGGGATGGATATTAAGGGGAACCCCAGCCAAAAAAAAAAAAAAAAATGGCGTAGGGTCCCCCTCAAAATCCATACCAGACCCTTGAGGTCTGGTATGGATTTTAAGGGGAACCCTAGCCAAAAAAAATGGCGTGGGGTCCCCCTCAAAATCCATACCAGACCCTTATCCGAGCACGCAACCTGGCAGGCCGCAGGAAAAGAGGGGGGGACGAGAGCGGCCCCCCCTCTCGCCTGAACCGTACCAGGCCACATGCCCTCAACATTGGGAGGATGCTTTGGGGGTCTAAGACCCCTAAAGCACCTTGTCCCCCATGTTGATGAGGACAAGGGCCTCTTCCCCACAACCGTGCCCGGTGGTTGTGGGGGTCTGCGGGCGGGGGGCTTATCGGAATCTGGAAGCCCCCTTTAACAAGGGGACCCCCAGATCCCGCCCCCCCCCTGTGTGAAATGGTAAGGGGGTACAAAAGTACCCCTACCATTTCACCAAAAAAGTGGCAAAAATGGTAAAAATGACAGGAGACAGTCTTTGACAATTCCTTTATTAAAATCTTCTTTCTTCTTTCTTCATCCTTCGGTTTCTTCATCTTCTCCTTCCTTCATCTTCTTCCATCTTCTTCTTCCATTTTCTTCTTCCTCCGATCCGCTTCTTCTTGCGCTGGTCTTCTCGTCCTTCTCGTCCGGCATCTTCTTCCGTCGGCGTCGGTGTCGGTGTCTTCTTGGGCCGCTCCGCGCAATGGGAGGCTCCCGCTGTGTGAGGCTCCGCTCCATCTGACAGGTCTTTTATAATGGAGGGCACCTGGTGACCCCGCCCCCTCTGACGCACAGAGACGTCATGGGGAATTCCATGATGGCTTTCCCCATGATGTCAGAGGGGGGCGGGGTCACCAGGTGCCCTCCGTTTTAAAAGACCTGTCAGATGGAGCGGAGCCTCACACAGCGGGAGCCTCCCATTGCGCGGAGCGGCCCAAGAAGACACCGACACCGACGCCGACGGAAGAAGATGCCGGACGAGAAGGACGAGAAGACCAGCGCAAGAAGAAGCGGATCGGAGGAAGAAGAAAATGGAAGAAGAAGATGGAAGAAGATGAAGGAAGGAGAAGATGAAGAAACCGAAGGATGAAGAAAGAAGAAAGAAGATTTTAATAAAGGAATTGTCAAAGACTGTCTCCTGTCATTTTTACCATTTTTGCCACTTTTTTGGTGAAATGGTAGGGGTACTTTTGTACCCCCTTACCATTTCACACAGGGGGGGGGCGGGATCTGGGGGTCCCCTTGTTAAAGGGGGCTTCCAGATTCCGATAAGCCCCCCGCCCGCAGACCCCCACAACCACCGGGCACGGTTGTGGGGAAGAGGCCCTTGTCCTCATCAACATGGGGACAAGGTGCTTTAGGGGTCTTAGACCCCCAAAGCATCCTCCCAATGTTGAGGGCATGTGGCCTGGTACGGTTCAGGCGAGAGGGGGGGGCGCTCTCGTCCCCCCCTCTTTTCCTGCGGCCTGCCAGGTTGCGTGCTCGGATAAGGGTCTGGTATGGATTTTGAGGGGGACCCCACGCCATTTTTTTTGGCTAGGGTTCCCCTTAAAATCCATACCAGACCTCAAGGGTCTGGTATGGATTTTGAGGGGGACCCTACGCCATTTTTTTTTTTTTTTTTTGGCTGGGATCCCCCTTAATATCCATCCCAGACCTGAAGGGCCTGGTTATTGAATTTGGGGGACCCCTACGCTTTTTTTTTTTCATTTTTTTTTTATTTTTTATCAATGAATTTTTTTTATGAATGAGTTTCAATGAATCACTGTTCTCTGTGTTACGGGAGCCGTGAATTAACATTAGCCGCGAGTGATTTTAAATAGCTTTTTTACTTTCAAAAATGACACTTTGCGCAGAGACAGTTCTAAACACGGGAAACATGCGCCCCTTCACAGGCATACTATAGACACCCCCCCCAGGTACGAAATTTAAAGGAATATTACACTTTTATTGTTTCAATTTAAGCATTATTAAAATCACTGCTCCTGAAAAAACGGCCGTTTTTAAAAAAAAAATTTGCATTGATACATGTCCCCTGGGGCAGGACCCAGGTCCCCAAACACTTTTTATGACATTAACATGCATATTAGCCTTTAAAATGAGCACTTATAATTTCGAACGTTCGCATCCATTATAACTAATAGGGTTCTAAAGCTCGCACGGACTTTAGGTCCGTTCGCGGGTTCTGGTGCGAGCCGAACGGGGGGGTGTTCGGCTCATCCCTAATTGGGGGCATATGTTTGCTCTGCAAAGGTCTGTTGTGGGTGGATGTGTGCTCATTGTCTCTGCTGTGTCTGATCAGCACATGATTGAGATTGGCAGCGTACATCTGCAGATAACCTTCCATCCACAGGGAAGGTAGCATAATCCAGGTATACATTGTTCTCTGGAACAATGTATATTAAGGATTTCTATCAACGGAATTGTAGTCATTGGTTATTGAATCATTTAGTCAGTTTGCGCATGTCGGTTTGCTAAGTCTATTTGAATGTATACCTGTGATTGGTTCTTTTGAAGGAATACAAATGTCTGATTGGCTGTCTGTGAAAACACCACCTTTCTCTGTATTGTCACATCTTGTATTGTTAATTAGAGATGTAGCATCCCTGCGCTAATATGGAAAAGGTGAAACGAGAAATGGGAGAGGTGCAGCGAACACCGAAAGGGTCAAACTATACCCACAAATGGAATGGAAAAAATCAATAGGTGGTGTCGCGCTCCTAAACTGATATCACTAGTAAAATCGCATAGAAAGTCGCATGACGCTGCTAGACTAAAATTATGCAGAATAAAGTGACTATAGTGCAACAATGGCTAAAAACATCAGTACATCAATAAATAAATACAGTGACTGTGACTGTAGTGCAATCGCATAAAAGTCGCATGAAATTCATGAACTAAAATTATGCAAAATAAAGTGACTGTAGTGCAACAAAGGCTGAAAAAAAAAAAAATCGATAAAATAAATAGATACAGTGACTCTCTGTGATGCATCAATAAAAACGGAGATAGAGATTATTGTGCAGCGGATCAGAAAACAATAGTTCAGATGGCTGTTGTGCATGAATAGCTAAAAACAGCGAACTGACATAGTGATGCGACTGTAATTGTGAACCAAATGGTGGGTCAAAATAAATATAAAAGTATAACACGGAAAATAGCAAATGAAGGTGATTGTGACAAAATAATAAAATCAACATATATGAGTGAATCGATCAATCCTTATTGGACATCAAGAGGCAAGGGGGCACACGCAGTCTCGACCTGCTAAAGGAGGTCAGTCCGATTATGGCCTGGGCCCAGGCGAACTTGTCGAATCTAACGGCAGTTTATCTCCCCGGAGTCCAGAATGTCCAGGCGGACTTTCTTTCAAGAGTTTCCCTGGACAACAACGAGTGGTCCCTCCACACAGAGGTGTTCAGTTGGATTCTGTCTCTGGGAGTAACACGGAGGTGGACCTCTTTGCATCACCCTGCAATGCGAAACTCAAGAAGTATTACACGAGGAATCGTTGTCCCAGGCTTACGGAATAGATGCTTTGACGGACCAGTGGAGGTTTCTCAAGACGTATGCCTTTCCCCCAGTTCCGGTCATTCTCCGTTTTCTATCAAGACTCCGTTGGAAGAAGCCGAAATAATAGCGGTAATTCCGTACTGGCCCAACAGGCCATGGTTTCCTCTCCTGACGCAACTCAGTTGTCGGGACCCAGTCCCTCTTCCTTCCAGGCCAGATCTCCTGCTACAAGGAGCGTCGCTTCACCCATGTCCATCCCATCTCCACCTGATGGTTTGGTGGTTGAAAGGGAAAGGTTAACAGCTTTGGGGTGTCCGAATACAGCAATTAAGACCTGATGAGTGCCAGGAGAGAGGGTACTAATAGAGTATACCAAAGAATCTGGTCAAGATTCGTGAGTTTCATCTCTCCACTGTTGGAGGTTCATTCAAAGATCCAAAAATTAATCGGACGTTCTGGGTTTCCTTCAGACAGGCCTGGAGTTGCCCTTGGCCGTTAGTTCTCTTAGAGTTCAAGTCTCCGCGATTTCTGCATTCACAGGCATTGCCTGGGCAAAACATCCTCTCGTCAGGCAATTCTTCAAAGGAGCAACAAGACTTAGACCTCAAAGGAGGCCAAGATTCTCCAAATGGGATCTTCCCCTCGTTTTGAAGAATTTCGGACAAATGGATCAAATTGTCCATCAAAGACCTTTTTCTCAAGACAGTATTTCTGGTGGCCATAACATCTGCCAAGAGGGTATCTGAGATCAGCTCTTTGGGTTTCAAGGAACCCTTTATCACCTTTTTTCCTGATCGAGTGGTCTTGATCCCCATGTTGGGGTCAAACCCCAAAGTGACATCCGTTTTTCATGAGAACCAGGAAATCGTTCTCCCGACCTTTCATTTGCCTGAGGATTCAAGCATCCATCCTCTTGATGTCGGAGAAATCCTAAGATTCTACTTGGAAGCGACAGCTCCCTTTCGGAAATCAGATTATCTCTTTATCTACTTCCAGGGGAAGAACAGAGGATTGCGTGCTTCCTCCAGATCCATCGCAGCCTGGATTGTCCAGGCTATCCAAAGGGCATATACGGCTAAGGGTCTGGTCCCTCCGGAGGCAGTGACGGCTCACTCGACTAGGAGTATCTCTACGTCTTGGGCGGCTTCCCGACACGTGTCTGCAGAAGTGATTTGTAAAGCAGCATCATGGTCATCGATAAATACGTTTATGACGCACTATTGTGTAGAGCCAGTGGCTCTTTCCTCAGTTAATTTTGGTTTGAATGTCTTATCTGTTGACGGTGCCAATTAAAACCTTTTTCTTTAAACCAGCAATATTTCCCACCCGGGAGTGTATGGCTAGTTATTTCCCATACGTAGGCTGCCATGGAGGTCTGTCAGGAAAACGGAAAATTTATATCAAATACTTACCGTAATTTTCCTGTCCTGATGGACTCCATGGCAGCCGGAGTTCCCTCCCATTGCTGGAGTAGGCTAAGTTATGGAACACGGTACCTAGCTGGGAGCAAAGATTTATGGGAGTGGGGTCCTATGAGGTAGGAGAGGCGGGATTAACCCATACGTTGGCTGCCATGGAGTCCATCAGGAAAGGAAAATTATGGTAAGTATTTGATATCAATTTTCGTTTTTCAATCAGCGAGTGCAGAGCCAGTGCTGGACTTTCTTATTAGACAGCCCAGCATGCTGTCTAATTACTCTTATTAAATGCTTGCTTGTAAAATAGAAATTTTAAAAAAGTAATGCAAATTATGACATAAAATACTAGTTTTTAATATTTGTAAGCTTGGAAATATTAAAAACAAAATTCTGTAGATCTTCTGCTTTTTTTTAAAATAATGCCAGGCATTGTCTTATCTAGGGATGAGCCGAACACCCCCCCCGTTCGGCTCGCACCAGAACCCGCGAACGGACCTAAAGTCCGTGCGAGCTTTAGAACCCTATTAGTTATAATGGATGCGAACGTTCGAAATTAAAAGTGCTCATTTTAAAGGCTAATATGCATGTTAATGTCATAAAAAGTGTTTGGGGACCTGGGTCCTGCCCCAGGGGACATGTATCAATGCAAAAATTTTTTTTTAAAACGGCCGTTTTTTTTCAGGAGCAGTGATTTTAATAATGCTTAAATTGAAACAATAAAAGTGTAATATTCCTTTAAATTTCGTACCTGGGGGGTGTCTATAGTATGCCTGTAAAGGGGCGCATGTTTCCCGTGTTTAGAACTGTCTCTGCGCAAAGTGTCATTTTTGAAAGTAAAAAAGCTATTTAAAATCACTCGCGGCTAATGTTAATTCACGGCTCCCGTAACACAGAGAACAGTGATTCATTGAAACTCATTCATAAAAAAAAGTCATTGATGAAAAAAAAAAAAAAAAAAATGAAAAAAAAAAAGCGTCGGGGTCCCCCCAAATTCAATAACCAGGCCCTTCAGGTCTGGGTTGGATATTTAGGGGGATCCCAGCCAAAAAAAAAAAAAAAAAAAATGGCGTAGGGTCCCCCTCAAAATCCATACCAGACCCTTGAGGTCTGGTATGGATTTTAAGGGGAACCCTAGCCCAAAAAAATGGCGTGGGGTCCCCCTCAAATATCCATACCAGACCCTTATCCGAGCACGCAACCTGGCAGGCCGCAGGAAAAGAGGGGGGGACGAGAGCGGCCCCCCTCTCGCCTGAACCGTACCAGGCCACATGCCCTCAACATTGGGAGGATGCTTTGGGGGTCTAAGACCCCTAAAGCACCTTGTCCCCATGTTGATTAGGACAAGGGCCTCTTCCCCACAACCCTGGCCGGTGGTTGTGGGGGTCTGCGGGCGGGGGGCTTATCGGAATCTGGAAGCCCCCTTTAACAAGGGGACCCCCAGATCCCGCCCCCCCCCTGTGTGAAAAGGTAAGGGGGTACAAAAGTACCCCTACCATTTCACCAAAAAAGTGGCAAAAATGGTAAAAATGACAGGAGACAGTCTTTGACAATTCCTTTATTAAAATCTTCTTTCTTCTTTCTTCATCCTTCGGATTCTTCATCTTCTCCTTCCTTCATCTTCTTCCATCTTCTTCTTCCATTTTCTTCTTCCTCCGATCCGCTTCTTCTTGCGCTGGTCTTCTCGTCCTTCTCGTCCGGCATCTTCTTCCGTCGGCGTCGGCGTCGGTGTCGGTGTCTGCTGGGGCCGCTCCGCGCAATGGGAGGCTCCCGCTGTGTGAGGCTCCGCTCCATCTGACAGGTCTTTTAAAACGGAGGGCACCTGGTGACCCCGCCCCCCTCTGACGTCATGGGGAAAGCCATCATGGAATTCCCCATGACGTCCCTGTGCGTCAGAGGGGGCGGGGTCACCAGGTGCCCTCCATTATAAAAGACCTGTCAGACGGAGCGGAGCCTCACACAGCGGGAGCCTCCCATTGCGCGGAGCGGCCCAAGAAGAGACAGAGACACCGACGCCGACGCCGACGGAAGAAGATGCCGGACGAGAAGGACGAGAAGACCAGCGCAAGAAGAAGCGGATCGGAGGAAGAAGAAAATAGAAGAAGAAGATGGAAGAAGATGAAGGAAGGAGAAGATGAAGAATCCGAAGGATGAAGAAAAAAGAAAGAAGATTTTAATAAAGGAATTGTCAAAGACTGTCTCCTGTCATTTTTACCATTTTTGCCACTTTTTTTGGTGAAATGGTAGGGGTACTTTTGTACCCCCTTACCATTTCACACAGGGGGGGGCCGGGATCTGGGGGTCCCCTTGTTAAAGGGGCTTCCAGATTCCGATAAGCCCCCCGCCCGCAGACCCCCCACAACCACCGGCCAGGGTTGTGGGGAAGAGGCCCTTGTCCTAATCAACATGGGGACAAGGTGCTTTAGGGGTCTTAGACCCCCAAAGCATCCTCCCAATGTTGAGGGCATGTGGCCTGGTACGGTTCAGGCGAGAGGGGGGGCCGCTCTCGTCCCCCCCTCTTTTCCTGCGGCCTGCCAGGTTGCGTGCTCGGATAAGGGTCTGGTATGGATTTTGAGGGGGACCCCACGCCATTTTTTTTGGCTAGGGTTCCCCTTAAAATCCATACCAGACCTCAAGGGTCTGTTTTGGATTTTGTGGGGGACCCTACGCCATTTTTTTTTTTTTTTTTGGCTGGGATCCCCCTTAATATCCATCCCAGACCTGAAGGGCCTGGTTATTGAATTTGGGGGGACCCCTACGCTTTTTTTTTTGTTTTTTATTAATGAATGACAGCTCTCTGTGTTACAGGAGCCATCAATTCATTAGCCGCGAGTGATTTAAAATAG
>JAQSEC010000651.1:0-11964 GCA_028564925.1 Lithobates sylvaticus
ATTCTCAGTGAAGTCACTACTTTCTGGTAAATGGATAGGCTGCTTTCAAAGTGATGTCACCGGTCTCTAGTGAATGGATAGGTTGCATTCTCAGTGATGTCACCGGTCTCTAGTGAATGGATAGGCTGCATTCTCAGTGATGTCACCGCTCTCTAGTGAATGGATAGGCTGCATTCTCAGTGATGTCACCGCTCTCTAGTGAATGGATAGGATGGATTTGTTCTTTTCGTTTTTGGCACGTTTCCCTCTATCATTCTGAATTTTGATACGAGTTGATTTGGTCTTCCTGCAGCTCTTCCACTCCCAGCCCCACTAAGCTTTTTATGAAGACCAACCAACAAGGGATCATGTGACTTTGATTTTGAATGTTTTTATAACCTGCAAGAGAACCATCATCTGTATGGAAAAAACCTGGACGTAGCCACATCGGATCCCACTTTTGTGTCTTCTTCATATACAGTTTTCTGGTAAGTCAGGGAGCCACCACATTCTCCATATAGAGTGGCTCTCATTGGGTCTATCACTTCCATATAACATCTGAGACTGAAGTCACCGGTCCCCGTATACACACACTATATACACACACTATGTCCGCTGATATAGTGGAGCACAATCTGATCATACTGCACTCCACGCAGCTCAGTAGAGAGTTAATCAGGAGGACAGTCTCAGTGTGCCTGGCTAATAAAAGCCCATTATTTGCGCTGAGTAATCTGGTTTGGCAAGTGGCCCGAAGCGTTTACCAGACTAAATACAGCATTGTTCTCAAAATATACCCTGTTTGGGTCACACGCTGCTGGTAATGCCTAGAGACCGACAGTCCCTGTCTGCTTCTGTGTCCAAAATCTCAATTCTGCGAGACCATCCTTGGGGCCAAAGAGCCCTTTCGTCATCCATCCATGACAGAATTCTTCCGTGCCCCATTTACAAGTCCTGGGTAAATAAACAGCATTAGTTCATTCAAAAATGGGGGGGGGGGGGGGGGGAGCTCAGGAAAGAGACACAGCAAAACCGGAAGATTTTGTGGAACATATTTTTGAAGAGGACTTCATAAAAAGTCATTCATATGTGGGAATTCAGTGGCGGTGCGTGCATAGAGGGCGCAGGAGCGCCGCCCACCCTCTCCTGCACCGCTCTATCACCAATAGATAGATTCATGCATTGCATGAATCTATCTATTGTCACCGCTGCCGCCCCCTATTCAGGTGTCCGGCCCCTGATCGGGCGCCGGGCATCTGAATTACAGTGGGGGGGGAAGGGGGGTGTTTCTGGAAGCGCCCTATTAGAGCTGTAAGCTCTAATAGGGGACCTTATTAGAGCGGTGTGCTCTAATAGGCTTCCCTAAGTGTAAACAGCGGGCGCACTGCTGTGCGTTCGCTGATTACACAGTATTGTGTTAGAGAAGCGAATACATCGCTTCCCTAACACAGACCCGCCTCTCAGCCAATCAGGTTGCCAGGTCTGTTACCTGTCACCTGATTGGCTGAAGTCACAGGCGCTGTGATTGGACGCTAGGCGTCCAATCATAGCAGAAGACAGGAGGAGCGCGGGAGAAGAAGACATCCGACGATGAGACACCGCTCGTCGCCTGACGCCGTCACCAGCTGCACACCGGGACAAGTGCAGAGGGCAGGCAGGGGGCACAGTGGCAGCACTTGAGGGGCACAGTGGCAGCACTTAAGGGGCACAGTGGCAGCACTTAAGGGGCACAGTGGCAGCGTTTGGAGCACAGTGGCAGCACTTGGGGCACAATGGCAGCACTTGGGGCACAATGGCAGAACTTGGGGCACAGTGGCAGCACTTGGGGCACAGTGGCAGAACTTGGGGCACAGTGGCAGCACTTGGGGCACAGTGGCAGCACTTGGGGCACAGTGGCAGCGTTTGATGGGCACAGTGGCAGCACTTGGGGCACTGTGGCAGCATTTGATGGGCACAGTGGCAGCATTTAATGGGCACAGTGGCAGCGTTTAATGGGCACAGTGGCAGCATTTAATGGGCACAGTGGCAGCATTTAATGGGCACAGTGGCAGCGTTTAATGGGCACAGTGGCAGCGTTTGATGGCACAGTGAGGCTGTTTGTTTGCGCCCCCCCAAAAATTTTGAGCACCAGCCGCCACTGTGTGGGATATAATGCTTATTTTGTCTATGTAGCGGCCATAACCCCGAAGGGCGGCCTTGACTTTTCTGGGCTTACCAATTAATACTGTGGGAAGTGTGGATTCTCTAGTGTCCATACAACTCAGCTCCCAGGCTCTTACCGAGCAGCCAGCTTCTTGGCCCTCCTCCGAAGAGTCCTCCCCTGGTCGCTTGTACGAGTTGCCGTGTCCCTCCAATACCGAGAGCCAGGGCCGGGACAAGGGGTGGGCAGGAGGGGCGGCTGCCCCTGGCGCAACGGTTTATTGCAGGGTTGGGGGGGGGGCACCCTGACCCTAACCCTTAGGGAAAAGGTGGCGCAGTTTGGCTTTTTTTTTGCCCTGGGCGCTGGGTGACCTTGTCCCGTCACTGCCGAGAACACACCGGGACGCCTCTGAATCCTCCTTCAGTTACTGGTCCTTGAACTAGCCAGTTCCGAGGCTCGGGAACAGACGGATCCCCACCCCAGACCATGAGGGCCTCTGGGGCTGGTCAGGGTGACCATGCCTGCGGGGGAAAGCAGACGCTCCTGGGTCCCGGGACCCCTCACAGGGCCGGTCCGGACCGGAACCAGGAACAGAAGAGCAAGCCGAACCCTGATCACATGACTTCAGCATCTTAAATACCCCTTCCCAGACTACACAGCGGGGCCAGACGCGCCCACTGATTGGCACCGAAAGATTGGTACCTAACACGTCCAACCAGGCCTGGTTCTCAGCCTGTCACAGGTGCCTCACTGCTCCTATGACCAGGCAGAACTCCAGTACAGCCCAGCCAGACTGATGCCAAAGCAAAAAGACCTGTAGAATTAACCCCCAGAACTCTGTTACAGTTCTGGAAAACTAAATTTACACTGATGGCGCACACTTTGGCAAAGTGTGGGTGCTACAGGGGGTCATAGAAAAAATACCTCAATCCAGGCCAGTTGGGTCTGGCAGACTTCCCTACGCCAGTCCCGGCAGACGACCAATCCCCCAAACCCACTCCTTTTCTCTGGTTGTATCACCGCCCCTCTGATGGTTACATAGTAGGGGAGGATGAAAAAAGACACAAGTCCATCAAGTCCAACCTATGTGTGTGATTATATGTCAGTATTACATTGTATATCCCTGTATGTTGCGGTCGTTCAGGTGCTTATCTAATAGTTTTTTGAAACTATCGATGCCCCCCCCCCCGCTGAGACCATCGCCTGTGGAAGGGAATTCCACATCCTTGCCGCTCTTACAGTAAAGAACACTCTACGTAGTTTAACCACTTAATCCCCGGACCAATTTGCAGCCAAAGGACCCGGCCCCTTTTTGCGATTCGGCACTGCGTCGCTTTAACTGACAATTGCGCGGTCGTGCGACGTGGCTCCCAAACAAAATTGGCGTCCTTTTTTTCCCACAAATAGAGCTTTCCTTTGGTGGTATTTGATCGCCCCTGCGGTTTTTATTTTTTGCGCTATAAACAAAAATAGAGCGACAATTTTGAAAAAAATTGAATATTTTTTACTTTTTGCTATAATAAATATCCCCAAAAAATATATAAAAAAACTTTTTTTTTCCTCAGTTGAGGCCGATACGTATTCTTCTACATATTTTTGGTAAAAAAAAAAAAAATCGCAATAAGCGATTATTGATTGGTTTGCGCAAAAGTTATAGCGGCCGCGGTCACGGAGCTCAGGACAGGGTGCGCGCGACCCACGGCTGGGCTCTTAAAGGGCCACGTACAGGTACGTGGTTGTGCCCAGTCATGCCATTCTGCCGACGTATAGCGGCGTGAGGCGGTCCTTAAGCACTTAAGGTTAAACCTCTTTTCTTCTAATTTTAATGAGTGGCCACGAGTCTTGTTAAATTCCCTTCTGCAAAAAAGTTTTATCTCTATTGTGGGGTCACCAGTACGTTATTTATAAATTGAAATCATATCCCCTCTCAAGCGTCTCTTTTCCAGAGAGAATAAGTTCAGTGCTCACAACCTTTCCTCATAACTAATATCCTTCAGACCCTTTATTATCTTTGTTGCCCTTCTCTGTACTCGCTCCATTTCCAGTACATCCTTCCTGAGGACTGGTGCCCAGAACTGGACGGCATACTCCAGGTGCGGCCGGACCAGAGTCTTGTAGAGCGGGAGAATTATTGTTTTATCTCTGGAGTTGATCCCCTTTTTAATGCCAATATTCTGTTTGCTTTGTTAGCAGCAGCTTGGCATTGCTGAGCCTATCATCTACTAGGACCCCAGGTCCTTTTCCATCCTAGATTCCCCCAGAGGTTCTCCCCCCAGTGTATAGATTGCATTCAGATTTTTGCCACCCAAATGCATCATTTTAAATTTTTCTACATTGAACCTCATTTGCCATGTAGTTGCCCACCCCATTAATGTTCAGATCTTCTTACAAGGTTTCCACATCCTGCGGAGAAGTTATTGCCCTGCTTAGCTTAGTATCATCTGCAAATACAGAGATTGAACTGTTTACCCCATCCTCCAGGTCATTTATAAACAAATTAAATAGGATTGGTCCCAGCACAGAACCCTGGGGGACCCCACTACCCACCCCCGACCATTCCGAGTACTCCCCATTTATCACCACCCTCTGAACTCACCCTTGTAGCCAGTTTTCAATCCATGTACTCACCCTATGGTCCATGCCAACGGACCTTATTTTGTACAGTAAACATTTATGGGGAACTGTGTCAAATGCTGTTGCAAAATCCAGGGACACCACGTCTACGGGCCTTCCTTTATCTAGCTGGCAACTCACCTCCTCACAGAAGGTTAGTAGATTGGTTTATTACTAAAATCTTGTATATAGTCCCTTATCATCCCTTCCAAGAGCTTACATACTATTGATGTTAGGCTAACTGGTCTGTAATTCCCAGGGATGTATTTTGGGCCCTTTTTAAATATTGACTTTTCTCCAATCTGCTGGTACCATTCCAATCAGTAGACTGTCAGTAAAAAATTAGGAACAATGGTCTGATAGTTACATAGTAGGTGAGATTGAAAAAAGACACAAGGTCATCATAATGTCAGGGTTCAGGCTTGGAGACCAGTATCTATAGCAGTAGAGAGGATTCCATCGACCAGCAGGATAGGTACACAAGCAGGTCACCCTGTCAGATGACGCAAGCTCATCTGAGGTGCAAGGTCTAAGCAGTTACCGGTATTCACCAGAGCTCCTGATGGTGGGGATGGGCTTTGCTGCGTGTTAGTACCAGGTCGCGGTCCTCAGTATCTCCCCACCAGGAGGTGAGCAAACGGAGGTCCAGTAGCAGATATAGCAGGTAGGGATCAAGCAAAAAGGTAATTAGTAAACAAGCCAAAGGTCAGTAACAAGTGGTTGCAGGTTGGGATCAAGCAGAAGCGTACTTGAGGAACAAGCCAAAGGTCGGTAACGAGTGGTGGCGAACATTTGGACAGCAGCAGGAGTGACCAAAGCAAGATATTGTCCGGAGTGAGTACAATCATTTGGCAAACAGGAAGTGCAGAGACATGGCTTAAATCAGAAAGTTCATGGGAGGAGCCAAGGGTTCAAAGTTCAAGAGAAATTAGGTTCAAGGCAGAACCATTTAAGCATTTTCTGAGGGAGCTACCCAGCAAGCAGCTCAGCAAGAAGAGACATTGGCAGACACAGAAGGGATGCAGGTTCCGACCCAGGTCCTGACACATATACAATTCAGGCACAGTGGGCGTTGGCAGATTTTTTATTTTTTTTTGGGTCAGCTTAGACTTGGTCTTTACCATAAAATTTAGAAGGTGAACAGGTGTTGCCATTTAGAAGAGATACCCTAAACCAGGGGTCTCCAAACTTTTCAAACAAAGGGTCAGTTTATTGTCCTTCAGACTTGAGGAGAGCCGGATTGTGGCCAGCATGGGCAGAACATGTCACGGGCCCGGCATGAGTGAGAATAAATATGGCCTTAGGGTTGGTGGTCAATAGGAGTAGTAGTACTGCCCCTATCAGTGGGAGGAATAGTATCCCCTCATTGGTATCAGTAGAAGAAATAGTGCCCCATTGAAATCCTTTGAGAAAGCCACGTGGGCGTGGCGATACGCGTGAGGAGTCAGAGTCAGGTGACCTAAGCACGATCTCGGCCGGGGTCGGGCTTTGTTAATACCGCTGCCGTTATTTGTAATTATTAACTGTAAGTTTATTTTATCCTTAAATAAAAAATTTTTTTTGAATTCTGCACAATGGAATGTCTCCCTCTTTCTGCCCCTATGTCTGCGGGACCTATGGAGAGAATCTTAGAGGGCAGTAAGGACACGTATCTGGAGAAACCATAAGGAAGTGATTTGTCTCCATTTCTTCTTGTTACTGAAAGGCGGTTATCTTCTTGCCTGAAGGTAAGAGGCTGGGGAAAACATTTTTATCTGCACTTTCTTGCATGGAAGAGATTACCACCACCACACGAAGAGTACACTCTGAGTAGGAGGAACCACCACACAGGAGCTGTCGATTGTATCGTGTATGGGAGCTCTATTATTAATGGCAATCCTGATTGCATTGGACACTTTATTGTAGTATATTCATTTTAAACACACTGGACATTCATTTATTAACACAGTTATAATTTGATTTTTTCATTCTTAGATGGTTGTGTTTGTCTCTCTTTCACATGCCTGTTTGCACATTTTTGCATTTTTTTCATTAATTGGATTCACCCCATTTTTTGCACCTATCAATTTTTGCAATTATTGCATTTTTTGCATTTTGCACATTTATTTAGCACATAGTTACAGTGGTGTGAAAAAGTGTTTGCCCCCCTTCCTCATTTCCTGTTCCTTTGCATGTTTGTCACACTTAAGTGTTTCGGAACATCAAACCAATTTAAACAATAGTCAAGGACAACACAAGTAAACACAAAATGCAATTTGTAAATGAAGGTGTTTATTATTAAAGGTGAAAAAAAATCCAAACCATCATGGCCCTGTGTGAAAAAGTGATTGCCCCCTAAACCTAATAACTGGTTGGGCCACCCTTAGCAGCAACAACTGCAACCAAGCGTTTGCGATAACGTGCAATGAGGCTTTTACAGCGTCCTGGAGGAATTTTGGCCCACTCATCTTTGCAGAATTGTCCTAATTCAGTTACATTAGAGGGTTTTCGAGCATGAACAGCCTTTTTAAGGTCATACCACAACATCTCAATAGGATTCAGGTCAGGACTTTGGCTAGGCCACTCCAAAGTCTTCATTTTGTTTTTCTTCAGCCATTCGGTGGTGGACTTGCTGGTGTGTTTAGGATCATTGTCCTGCTGCAGAACCCAAGTTCGTTTCAGCTTGAGTACACGAACAGATGGTCGGACATTCTCCTTCAGGATCTCTTGGTAGACAGCAGAATTCATAGTTCCTTTTATCACGGCAAGTCTTCCAGGTCCTGAAGCAGCAAAACAGCCCCAGACCATCACACTACCACCACCATATTTTACTGTTGGTATAATGTTCTTTTTCTGAAATGCAGTGTTCCTTCTACGCCAGATATACTTGGACACACACCTTCCAAAGAGTTCCACTTTTGTCTCATCGGTCCACAGAATGTTGTCCCAAAAGTCTTGGGGATCATCAAGATGTGTTGTGGAGAAATTGAGACGAGCTTTGATGTTCTTTTTGCTCAGCAGTGGTTTTCTCCTTGGAACTCTGCCATGCAGGCCATTTTTGCCCAGTCTTTTCCTGATGGTGGAGGCATGAACGTTGACCTTAACTGAGGCAAGTGAGGCCTGCAGTTCCTTGGACGTTGTTGTGGGGTCTTTTGTGACCTCTTGGATGAGTCGTCGCTGCGCTCTTGGGGTAATTTTGGGCGGCCGGCCACTCCTGGGAAGGTTCACCACTGTTCCATGTCTTCGCCATTTGTGGATAATGGCTCTCACTGTGGTTCGCTGGATTCCCAAAGCTTTGGAAATGGCTTTATAACCCTTTCCAGACTGATAGATCTCAATTACTTTCTTTCTCAATTGTTCCTGAATTTCTTTGGGTCTCGGCATGATGTGTAGCTTTTAAGGATCTTCTGGTGGACCTTACTGTGTCAAGCAGCTCCTATTTAAGTGATGCCTTGATTGTGAACAGGTGTGGCAATAATCAGGCCTGGGCGTGGCTAGAGAAATTGAACTCAGGTGTGGACAACCACAGTTATAGTATGTTTTAACAAGGGGGGCAATCACTTTTTTCACACAGGGCCATGATGGTTTGGATTTTTTTTCACCTTTAATAATAAACACCTTCATTTACAAATTGCATTTTGTGTTTACTTGTGTTGTCCTTGACTATTGTTTAAATTGGTTTGATGTTCCGAAACACTTAAGTGTGACAAACATGCAAAGGAACAGGAAATGAGGAAGGGGGCAAACACTTTTTCACACCACTGTATTTGTGTACCATTCAGAAAAATAATTAATTTATATATCCATTCCTTATTAATTCACGCATCGTGTTGTGCGTTTTCACCACCATTATTTATACACTTCATCATTTATTCATGTTTATTTTATTTATCTACTTCACCAATTTATGCTATTTCCTCATTTTGGATTGATCTATTTGAATTATCTCATACACACTGATATAGCACGGTCCAATTCACTGTTGCTATATATACTGGAATATTGATATTATTAAGTAGACGCTTCTGTGGAACCATTCTTTGGAGTTTCCTCCCCCTTAGGATTGGTTTCTGGGCCTGGATGAAAGCGCCACATTTTCCTCAAAAAAAAAAGAATTTTAAATAATTATATTAAGTATTCGACTTTTATATATTCATATTATTTATTCCAATTCCACTTAATTTAATTGTAGTGCATTTTAACTGTGATTTTTGGTATTGTTCATTTATCTTGCAAGCGCCACATTTTTTACTTTTTCATTTACTATTGGTGTGGGAACACTTTAATGGTGGCTGCGGCATTTTTGTTTTTTACGTAGACCTTTATATTGATCCCCTCCCCCCCCCCCTTGGTGGTTTGCGCATTTGGTCTCCCCCCTGTACGCATAGTGCCCCATTGTTGGTGCCAGTGGGAGGAATGGTGCCACATATCGGTGGGAGGAATAGTGCCCCAAGGCCCGGATAAATGCTAGCAAAGGGCCACACTTTGGAGACACCCTGCCCTAAACTATGCCTAAAATTGAGGATTTCCTCATCACTTTCTGTCTTGGTGACAATGGTCAAAAGGACAATTAGAGAGCATGCATCTCCCCTGCAGGAGCACAGACAGCAATAAGAACCCAACAGAGGGTCAAGTTTGGGTAGGCCAAGGGTCGACAAATTAATATGGAATTCAGCAGCCAGTTTGTCCAATCCAGGAGCCCTGCTCTATTGAGAAAAACTAGAGGACACCTCAAAAGTTAGGCAACAGCTGTCATTTTTAAGGAGCATAGGTTACCTGGCTCCTGGGATTTGTCCAACCTTGATTTAGACGGTATGTCCATGCTGCAACACCACTCAATAATGGTATCTGGTAGATAATTAGAGGTCTTCCACATCTTGTATGCTTTGACACAAATCATCTGAAACTAAGACCTGTATTGTATAAGGGACAATAATGGTGACCCTGATGTAAGGGGGAAATGTTGTAAGGGGGGCTCATTTACATATCCTTTTTTATTCAGTTTGTGAATATCTGTAAAGTATTGGGACGCCTGCCTTTACACGCACATGAACTTTAATGACATCCCAGTCTTAGTCCGTAGGGTTCAATATTGAGCCCACCCTTTGCAGCTATAACAGCTTCAACTCTTCTGGGAAGGCCGTCCACAAGGTTTAGGAGTGTGTCTATGGGAATTTTTGACCATTCTTCCAGAAGCGCATTTGTGAGGTCAGGGACTGATGTTGGACGAGAAGGACTGACTCGCAGTCTCTGCTCTAATTCATCCCAAAGGTGTTCTATCGGGTTGAGGTCAGGGCTCTGTGCAGGCCAGTTAAGTTCCTCTACCCCCAAACTCGCTCATCCATGTCTTTATGGACCTTGCTTTGTGCACCGGTGGGCAGTCATGTTGGAACAGGAAGGGGCCATCCCCAAACTGTTCCCTCAAAATTAGGAGCATGAAATTGTCCAAAATGTCTTGGTGTGCTGACGCCTTAAGAGTTCCACTGGAACTAACACTTGGGCAGCCAAGCCCAACCCCTGAAAAACAACCCCCACACCATAATCCCCCTTCTCCCCCACACCATAATCCCTCCTCCGCCAAATGATTTGGACCAGTGCACAAAGCAAGGCCGGTGTCCCAATACTTTTGGTAATATAGTGTATCTCCAATCCAGCAAGGCAACATACACAAGCTCCTTCATTGGCCCTAACATCTCCCCAGCTTCTTCCTAGTTTGGGGTCCTCGTGGTTTTATTAGGCTGGTGTAGAACGATGCAATTCCCACGCATGTGAGTTTATTAATCCCGATACCCAGCAGATGCCAGAATTGTACAGCTTAATGTACAGTACAAAGAAGATTGAGAGGCTTAGATAGGCGAGGCGAGATATAGAATGTCTCTTCTGTAATAATATACCTCCCTGCTGGCACTGGGCACAGTTCTGCTTTCAGAAAAAAGATAATAGACTGCTAACTGCAGGGGCCCCCACAGGATAACTTTCAAAGGGCCACATGCGACCCCTGGATCTCAGGTTGGGCACCAGGCCCTTACAGAGAACCAGGGGCGGACTGACAACTCATGGGGCCCCCGGGCAATAGGAGATTATGGGGCCCCCGGGCAATCAGAGATTATGGGGCCACACAGTATACAATCACACAGTATACACAGACATGTTTCTATTGGCTGAGAAGATACTGGAGAGGTGGGGCAGCTATAATCTCTGGATTTTTAGACCAAAAGGATGTCGGTAAGGGACATTTCAGAAACAGATGTAAAAAAAAAAACACAGATTTTTACATACTGTCCCTGGTTTTACTGAGGCTGGCAACCCTGATGGGGCCCCCTAGTGGCCCGGGGGGCCGAATGGTCAGTCCGCCCCTGCAGAGAACCTTCAGGCGATTACCCCCACAGGGACAGCACTGCAATGCTCAGAACGTAGAAATAAATACTATAGATGCTGGAGGTGCTTCCACATCCATCGCCCTTCTAGTCTAGAGGGTAGACATGTGCAATTAGTTTTTCGTTTTTTTTAGTTTTACGTTTTTTTTCGTTATTTTCATTCGTTCGTTTTCGTACGAATGATTCGCTAAAAATTTTACCGAGTAACGAATTGTTCGAATCGTACGAATCCGATTAACGAATCGAACGAATCCGAAAAACAACGAAAATCCGAAAAAAACTAATTAGAAACAACGAATGTACGAATGAAGAAAATCCGAAAAACTAAAAACGGGAACAACGAAAATGAACGAAAAAATTCGTACATTCGTAACTTTTTTTTTTTTTTTTTTTTCGAATCGTAATTTTCCGTGTCTCTTACAATGGCGCTGCTTAACGTGCTTCGAATGGATTGAATGAAAAAATTCGTACATTCGTAACTTTTTTTTTTTTTTTTTTTTTTCGAATCGTAATTTTCCGTGTCTCTTACAATGGCGCTGCTTAACGTGCTTCGAATGGATTGAATGAAAAAATTCGTACATTCGTAACTTTTTTTTTTGATTCGTAATTTTCCGTGTCTCTTAAAATGTAACAATAGCATACACATTACATAAAATTATGAATTATGCTCCGATTACGAATCTACGAATGTTACGAATGTACGAATAAATACGAATGTGTCCGAATTTCGAATAAACGAAAATTAAACTAACGAAAAAACAAATCAACGAAAAAATAACTCTTACGAATGTACGAATCGTTACGAATACGAACACCGACGACTTACGAATTTACGAATCGTTACGCATCAACGGAAACGAAAAAAAAAACGAAACG
>JAQSEC010000165.1:0-11976 GCA_028564925.1 Lithobates sylvaticus
ACTGTCTGAAACATAATATGCAATTATGGCTCTCCTCGCTGCCGGCGCTGTGATTGGCCAAGCATGCGGGGTCACAGTGCATGCTTGGCCAATCATCAGCCAGCATTGCACTGCGCGGGCCGCAATGCATTGCGGGGCCGCTCGCATCACACGAATTTGATGCGAGCGGCCCCAATAGTTCTGGGCTCGCCGAGCGAGCGAACACCCGGTGCTCGATTCGAACATGGGTTTGAATCGAACACCAGGCTCATCCTTAGTGAGAAGCCATGTGGAGGACACAGCAATCATGTGGAAGAAGGTGCTCTGGTCAGATGAGACCAAAATGTTACCTTTTGGCCTAAAAGCAAAACGCTATGTGTGGGGAAAACTAACACTACACATCACCCTGAACACACCATTAACATCGTGAAACATGGTGGTGGCAGCATCATGTGGTGGGGATGCTTTTCTTCAGCAGGGTCAGGGAAGCTGGTCAGAGTTGATGGGAAGATTGATGGAGCCAAATGCAGGACAATCTTAAAAGAAAACCCGTGAGTCTGCAAAAGACTTGAGATTGGGGCGGAGGGATTTCACACTGGAGCGGTGCCCTAGCAGGACGGTAAAAAAAGTCCTGCTAGCAGCATCTTTGCAGCGGTGAAGGAGCCGTGTATTCACCGCTCCTATACCGCTCCTACCCATTGAAATCAATGGGGCAGCGCAGCTATACCGCCGGCAGCGATGCTTTGCGGGCCGGTTTTAAAACCCTTTTTCAGCTGCTAGGGGGGGTTAAAACTGCACCGCTAGTGGCCGAATACCACTGCTAAAACTACGGTAAAGCAGCTCTAAATATAGCGGTGCTTTACTGCCGACGCCCGCACCGGCCCAGTGTGAAAGGGGCCTTAGTGGGTAGAGGGGGTGGGGAACGAAGCAGAGAGTTAAAGGTTGAGAAGAGCCAGTGGTAACTGTCTGACAAGGTATTAATAAGAGACAAAGTAAGCTTGTTTGGCAGCATGGAGGAAGGAATTGTATTTTAGGTGTGCAGATTTATATAGGGTGAAGTCTTGCAGGCATTTAGTTTTACGAAACAGTCGTTCAAGAGCACGGCAATGTCTCTTAAGATTTCTAGTGTTGTCAGTTTGCCAGGGAGACCCATCATCTGATTAGCTAAGAGGAGAAGTGATCCTATTGGCTGCCAAGGAGGAGGAGCGAGGAGATGCAGGGGAAGCTGCCCCCTGCCGCCCGAAGGAAGCGCTGCCCGCTACCTAGATGGGGCAAGTGCGGGGCTGGTGACTGACCGAGAGGGTGGCGTCAGGTGGATTGCCGCCCCCCCCCCCCAAAAAAAAATATATACCACCAGCCGCCACTGGTCATGTGACGGGTGGGTATTGATTAGGAAAAAGGAACTTAGATGTTTTCTTTTATTAAAATAATTACAGAGAGGACCTCCACATACAGAAATAGAAGGGACAATGTACATTACACAGTGTGTGTTTAGTATCACTTTTAGCACAATTAACATTTCTAGCTTTCCCCAACAACATGACACGGCTTCACTTTTCAAATTCAGTTCCACTTCAAAGCAAAACTCCAGAAAAATATAATGTTTTAGTTTTAGAACGAATGAGGAAGAGGTAAATCAAGGCGCTCTCTCCGTGGTAGACCACATGCACCGGGATTTGCTGTTGACTAACGAAAAGCAGAACTGCCCCGGGTTCAGAAGTTCAAATGCTGAACCCGCAGCCCATTAAAAACCAATGGCAGTCAAAATAAAATAGGCCATTTTGTGGGCTGATAGGTGAGGGAGTGTAAAAAAAAAATAGCATGGTGTTGGGCATTGCCCTGGGGAACACGTATCAATGCAAAAGTTTGGCCAGGAATGGTGATTTTTTTAAATGCTTAAAGTGAAGCATTAAATGTGTTCAATTCCTTTAAAGAACATACCTGGGGGGGTCCTAATCCTGTCTGTGAAGGGGTCCATCTCTGTGAAGGGGTCCATCTCTGTGATATATAGAAAGAGCTGACATTTGCAACAGAAAACAATATTTAAAATTGGCAGCAAATTATATTTCATTGCCGGCTTCTTTAACCACTTCCTTACCGGGCACTTAAACCTCCCTCCTGCCCAGACCAATTTTCAGTTTTCAGTGCTGACGCACTTTGAATGACAATTTCACGGTCATAAAACACTGTACCCAAATTAATTTTTTATATTTTTTTTTCCCCACAAATAGAGCTTTCTTTTGGTGGTATTTAATCACAGATGGGGTTTTTATTTTTTGCTAAACAAACAGAAAAAGTGAATAAATCATGTTTAACCGCTTCCCGACCGCCCACTACACATATACGTCAGCAGAATGGCACGGGCAGGCAAAACCACGTACCTGTACGTGGCCCTTTAAATGCCTGCCCGTGGGTCGCGCGCGCGCTGCCAGCGGCACGCTCGCGACCCGGTCGGGAGCTCCGTGACCCCGGCCGCGGGACCAGCGGACCCGATCGCCACTGGTGTCCCGCGATCGGGTCACGGACTATCGGAGCTGAAGAACGGGGAGAGGTCTGTGTAAACAAACCTCTCCCCGCGCTTCCTACTCTGCCTGTCATTGATTGGCTGTTCCCGGTCATCAGGAAAGCCGATCAATGACGTCAGACGTCAGCCCCGCCCCTAATGTAAAAAAAACACACACACGTCAGAGCCCATAACCCCTCCCCTCCCCCTAGTGGTTAACTCTTTCACTACAACTGTCATTTATACAGGAATCAATGCATTTAAATAGCATTGATTGCTGTATAAATGACAATGGTCCCAAAAATGTGTCAAAAATGTCCGATGTGTCCGCCATAATGTCGCAGTCACAATAAAAATCGCTGATCGCCGCCATTACTAGTAAAAAAAAAATATTAATAAAAATGCTTTAAAACTATCCCCTATTTTGTAAGCGCTATAACTTTTGCGCAAACCAATCAATAATCGCTAATTGCGATTTTTTTTACCAAAAATATGTAGAAGAATACGTATCGGCCTAAACTGAGGAAAAAAAAAAGTTTTTTTTATATATTTTTTGGGGATATTTATTATAGCAAAAAGTAAAACATTTTGCATTTCTTTCAAAATTGTCGCTCTATTTTTGTTGATAGCGCAAAAAATAAAAACTGCAGGGGCGATCAAATACCACCAAAAGAAAGCTCTATTTGTGGAAAAAAAGGACGCCAATTTTGTTTTGGAGCCACATCGCACGACCGCGCAATTGTCAGTTAAAGCGACACAGTGCCGAATCGCAAAAAGGGGCCTGGTCCTTTGGCTGTCAATTGGTCCGGGCTGAAGTGGTTAATAGTTTGTTATAAAATTTTGCAAACAGGTAATTTTTCTGCTTCATTGATATGCGCTGATGAGGTGGCACTGGTGGGCACTGATAGGCTGCACTGGTGGGCACAGATAAGGTGGCACTGATGGGAACAGATAAGTCAGTACTGATGGGCACAGATAAGATGGCACTGATGGACCCTGATGGGTGGCATGGATGGATGGCATGCATGGGTGGCACGGATGGGTGGCATGGATGGGCACTGATATATGGCACTGATAGATGGCACTGATAGATGGCACTGATGGGCACTGATAGTTGGCACTGATGGGCACTGGTAGGTGACACTGATGGGCACTGGTAGGTGACACTGATGTTCAGCACTGTTCAGGCACTTATTGTGGGCACTGACAGGTGGCACTGACAGATGGCACTGGGGGCACTGACAGGTGGCACTGTGGGCACTGACAGGGGGAGCTGGTGGGCACTGACAAGTGGAGTTGGTGGGCACTGGTAGGCGGCACTTGTAGGGGGCACAGGTGGGCACCGTGGAGCCGGGCACATCGTAGTGATCAGGACTAATGTCCCTCTCACTGCCGCCGGTGATCGGCTTTTCGCGAGGAAAAAAAAATTGCAGATTACCGGCTCTGTTGATATAACATGATTAACTGTCATTGGCTGACAGCTGATCACGTGGTAAGGGGTCGGGATCGACCCCTTACTCGGATCTGTGATCCAGCGAGTCTGCGATCCTTTGGGGGGTGCGCAGGCCGCTCGTGCACTGGGCGACGTCATAGGACGTAGTCTCGGCAATGTAGATCCGCGTTGTAGCCGTCATTCGGCTATAGCGCAGATCTCAGGAGGTTAAAAAAAAACAAAAAAAAATCCCCAAACCTCTCCAAAGGTCTGCTATGTATTTCCTGGACCTTTGGAGGAGTTTGTGTGCTTTTTTTCAAGCCAGCAATGAAATATCATTTACCAGTACACACATAACGTATTTGCCGGTGTATGAGGCGACCCAGCGTATAGGACGACCCCCTAATTCTACATGTTTTTATGATGTTTTGCCTGCACTCACCGTTTAAGACGACCCCCCGTTCCGCGGCTTCCGACGCTTCATATGGTTTTTCTTCGTTCTTGCTGGAGCCATTTCCTTCTTCCTTCTTGCTGGTGCTGGAGCCAATCACGGCGAGCGATGTATTCTATTAATGAATACAAAGCCTGCTTGGATTGGCAGAGGCTGTAACATCATCAGCCCGCGCCACTCTGACTCTCAAAGCCAATCCGAGCAGGCTACTGTATGTAGCCTGCTCGGATTGGCAGAGGTTGTTACTCCAATCCGAGCAGGCTCTGTATTCATTTGAATACATTGCTCACTGGGATTGGCTCAGCGGTATATACTGTATGTAGCCGAAGCTACATACATTATTACCGCACATCCAGCAGGCATCCCAGCAGGCATCCCAGCAGTTGACCCGGCGTATAAGACGATCCCCGATTTTTGGCCAGTTTTTTTAAGTGTAAAAGGTCGTCTTATACGCCGGAAAATACGGTACCTAGGAATAGAAATCCCTACAAATCTAAACGATCTCTTCAAACTCAATTATTCACTCATCCTAAAAGAATCAAAAGATGATATCAAAAAATGGAACTCGCTAAAAGTTTTGTGGTTTGGCAGAGCTTCAGTAATCAAGATGACTATACTTCCTCGCTTTCTCTATGTTATGCAAACAATCCCCTTTCATGTATCTTTATCTTTATTTACGTCTTTCTGACAAGCACGCTCAACTTTCATTTGGAAAAGTAAACCTCCAAGAATAAAATTTACTAGGCTTAACCTACCCAAAAACAAAGGAGGTATAGCGCTCCCTGATATACGCAAATATCACCAGGCAGCCCTCCTGGCAAGAATAGTGGACTGGAACATCCATCGAACAGTCGAAGATTGGGTTTCATTAGAACATATACAATTCTCCCAACCTATTAGATCTTCTTCTTGGATCCACCCAAAACATCACCCAACTGCTGCCAAATCTCACCCCCTCATTGGTTCTTCTCTAGAGACTAAGGATGGGCCCGGTGCTCGATGCGAACCCACGTTCGCATCGAGCACCGGGCGTTCGCTCGCTCGGCGAGCCCAGAACTATTTTGGCCGCTCGCATCACGTTCGTGTGATGCGAGCGGCCCCGCAATGCATTGCGGCCGGCGCGGCCGACGCAGTGCATTGCTGGCTGATGATTGGCCAAGCATGCACTGTGACCCCGCATGCTTGGCCAATCACAGCCCCGGAAACTCGAAGAGCCATAATTGGCTACAGGCAGGACGCCTGTAGCCAATTACAGCTCAGGGGCTGTAGTACACGCCCCCCCCTATAAAACGCCGCCACGCCGTCTGCGCCGGTCACATGCTGTTCCGGCGCAGATTGAGCAGGCTGTTTCTGTGACACTCTGCTGCATTTAGATAGATAGAGAGATTCACTTGCAGAGATTGAGTTAGATAGATTCAGTTACAAAGATTGATTGACAAAGAGGGGCTTGTAGTGTGCTCGTGGCAGGCAGGCAGAGCTCCTATATTTTGTTACCAGAAGCACCTATAGGACTTGTAGTGTGTTCGTGCAGGCAGGCAGAGCTCCTATATTTTGTTACCAGAAGCACCTATAGAACTTGTAGTGTGTTCGTGGCAGGCAGGCAGAGCTCCTATATTTTGTTACCAGAAGCACCTATAGGACTTGTAGTGTGTTCGTGGCAGGCAGGCAGAGCTCCTATATTTTGTTACCAGAAGCACCTATAGGACTTGTAGTGTGTTAGTGGCAGGCAGGCAGAGCTCCTATATTTTGTTACCAGAAGCACCTATAGGACTTGTAGTGTGTTCGTGGCAGGCAGGCAGAGCTCCTATATTTTGTTACCAGAAGCACCTATAGGACTTGTAGTGTGTTAGTGGCAGGCAGGCAGAGCTCCTATATTTTGTTACCAGAAGCACCTATAGGACTTGTAGTGTGTTCGTGGCAGGCAGGCAGAGCTCCTATATTTTGTTCCCAGAGGCACCTATAGGACTTGAAGTGTGTTAGTCCCATTACACACACAGAGCTATATTTTCTTCCCAGAAGCACCTATAGGACTTGAAGTGTGTTAGTCCCATTACACACACAGAGCTATATTTTCTTCCCAGAAGCACCTATAGGACTTGAAGTGTGTTAGTCCCATTACACACACAGAGCTATATTTTTCTTCCCAGAAGCACCTATAGGACTTGAAGTGTGTTAGTCCCATCACACACACAGAGCTATATTTTGTTCCCAGAAGCACCTATAGGACTTGAAGTGTGTTAGTCCCATTACACACACAGAGCTATATTTTCTTCCCAGAAGCACCTATAGGACTTGAAGTGTGTTAGTCCCATCACACACACAGAGCTATATTTTGTTCCCAGAAGCACCTATAGGACTTGAAGTGTGTTAGTCCCATTACACACACAGAGCTATATTTTGTTCCCAGAAGCACCTATAGGACTTGAAGTGTGTTAGTCCCATTACACACACAGAGCTATATTTTCTTCCCAGAAGCACCTATAGGACTTGAAGTGTGTTAGTCCCATTACACACAAAGAGCTATACTTTGTTCCCAGAAGCACCTATAGGACTTGAAGTGTGTTAGTCCCATTACACACACAGAGCTATATTTTCTTCCCAGAAGCACCTATAGGACTTGTAGTGTGTTAGTGGCAGGCAGGCAGAGCTCCTATATTTTGTTACCAGAAGCACCTATAGGACTTGTAGTGTGTTCGTGGCAGGCAGGCAGAGCTCCTATATTTTGTTCCCAGAGGCACCTATAGGACTTGAAGTGTGTTAGTCCCATTACACACACAGAGCTATATTTTCTTCCCAGAAGCACCTATAGGACTTGAAGTGTGTTAGTCCCATTACACA
Organism: Lithobates sylvaticus; assembly: GCA_028564925.1. NCBI lineage: Eukaryota > Metazoa > Chordata > Amphibia > Anura > Ranidae > Lithobates > Lithobates sylvaticus. The sequence goes on from JAQSEC010000165.1 coordinate 7,204, forward strand.
CACAGAGCTATATTTTCTTCCCAGAAGCACCTATAGGACTTGAAGTGTGTTAGTCCCATCACACACACAGAGCTATATTTTGTTCCCAGAAGCACCTATAGGACTTGAAGTGTGTTAGTCCCATTACACACACAGAGCTATATTTTGTTCCCAGAAGCACCTATAGGACTTGAAGTGTGTTAGTCCCATCACACACACAGAGCTATATTTTGTTCCCAGAAGCACCTATAGGACTTGAAGTGTGTTAGTCCCATTACACACACAGAGCTATATTTTCTTCCCAGAAGCACCTATAGGACTTGAAGTGTGTTAGTCCCATTACACACACAGAGCTATATTTTGTTCCCAGAAGCACCTATAGGACTTGAAGTGTGTTAGTCCCATTACACACACAGAGCTATATTTTCTTCCCAGAAGCACCTATAGGACTTGAAGTGTGTTAGTCCCATCACACACACAGAGCTATATTTTTCTTCCCAGAAGCACCTATAGGACTTGAAGTGTGTTAGTCCCATTACACACACAGAGCTATATTTTGTTCCCAGAAGCACCTATAGGACTTGAAGTGTGTTAGTCCCATTACACACACAGAGCTATATTTTCTTCCCAGAAGCACCTATAGGACTTGAAGTGTGTTAGTCCCATCACACACACAGAGCTATATTTTCTTCCCAGAAGCACCTATAGGACTTGAAGTGTGTTAGTCCCATTACACACACAGAGCTATATTTTCTTCCCAGAAGCACCTATAGGACTTGAAGTGTGTTAGTCCCATCACACACACAGAGCTATATTTTGTTCCCAGAAGCACCTATAGGACTTGAAGTGTGTTAGTCCCATTACACACACAGAGCTATATTTTGTTCCCAGAAGCACCTATAGGACTTGAAGTGTGTTAGTCCCATTACACACACAGAGCTATATTTTCTTCCCAGAAGCACCTATAGGACTTGAAGTGTGTTAGTCCCATCACACACAAAGAGCTATACTTTGTTCCCAGAAGCACCTATAGGACTTGAAGTGTGTTAGTCCCATCACACACACAGAGCTATATTTTTCTTCCCAGAAGCACCTATAGGACTTGAAGTGTGTTAGTCCCATTACACACACAGAGCTATATTTTGTTCCCAGAAGCACCTATAGGACTTGAAGTGTGTTAGTCCCATTACACACACAGAGCTATATTTTCTTCCCAGAAGCACCTATAGGACTTGAAGTGTGTTAGTCCCATCACACACACAGAGCTATATTTTGTTCCCAGAAGCACCTATAGGACTTGAAGTGTGTTAGTCCCATTACACACACAGAGCTATATTTTGTTCCCAGAAGCACCTATAGGACTTGAAGTGTGTTAGTCCCATTACACACACAGAGCTATATTTTCTTCCCAGAAGCACCTATAGGACTTGAAGTGTGTTAGTCCCATCACACACACAGAGCTATATTTTCTTCCCAGAAGCACCTATAGGACTTGAAGTGTGTTAGTCCCATTACACACACAGAGCTATATTTTCTTCCCAGAAGCACCTATAGGACTTGAAGTGTGTTAGTCCCATCACACACACAGAGCTATATTTTGTTCCCAGAAGCACCTATAGGACTTGAAGTGTGTTAGTCCCATTACACACACAGAGCTATATTTTCTTCCCAGAAGCACCTATAGGACTTGAAGTGTGTTAGTCCCATCACACACACAGAGCTATATTTTCTTCCCAGAAGCACCTATAGGACTTGAAGTGTGTTAGTCCCATCACACAGAGCTCCTCTATTTTCTTTGCATAAGCACCCACAGGACTTCTAGTGTGTTAGTGGCATCACACAGAGCTCCTATATATTCTTCTCAGCAGCACCCACAGGACTTCTAGTGTGTTAGTGGCATCACACAGAGCTCCTCTATTTTCTTTGCAGAAGCACCCATAGGACTTCTAGTGTGTTAGTGGCATCACACAGAGCTCCTATATATTCTTCTCAGCAGCACCCACAGGACTTCTAGTGTGTTAGTGGCATCACACAGAGCTCCTCTATTTTCTTTGCATAAGCACCCACAGGACTTCTAGTGTGTTAGTGGCATCACACAGAGCTCCTCTATTTTCTTTGCATAAGCACCCACAGGACTTCTAGTGTGTTAGTGGCATCACACAGAGCTCCTCTATTTTCTTTGCATAAGCACCCACAGGACTTCTAGTGTGTTAGTGGCATCACACAGAGCTCCTCTATTTTCTTTGCAGAAGCACCCACAGGACTTCTAGTGTGTTAGTGGCATCACACAGAGCTCCTCTATTTTCTTTGCAGAAGCACCCATAGGACTTCTAGTGTGTTAGTGGCATCACACAGAGCTCCTATATATTCTTCTCAGCAGCACCCACAGGACTTCTAGTGTGTTAGTGGCATCACACAGAGCTCCTCTATTTTCTTTGCAGAAGCACCCATAGGACTTCTAGTGTGTTAGTGGCATCACACAGAGCTCCTATATATTCTTCTCAGCAGCACCCACAGGACTTCTAGTGTGTTAGTGGCATCACACAGAGCTCCTCTATTTTCTTTGCATAAGCACCCACAGGACTTCTAGTGTGTTAGTGGCATCACACAGAGCTCCTCTATTTTCTTTGCAGAAGCACCCACAGGACTTCTAGTGTGTTAGTGGCATCACACAGAGCTCCTCTATTTTCTTTGCAGAAGCACCCATAGGACTTCTAGTGTGTTAGTGGCATCACACAGAGCTCCTATATATTCTTCTCAGCAGCACCCACAGGACTTCTAGTGTGTTAGTGGCATCACACAGAGCTCCTCTATTTTCTTTGCAGAAGCACCCATAGGACTTCTAGTGTGTTAGTGGCATCACACAGAGCTCCTATATATTCTTCTCAGCAGCACCCACAGGACTTCTAGTGTGTTAGTGGCATCACACAGAGCTCCTCTATTTTCTTTGCATAAGCACCCACAGGACTTCTTCTAGTGTGTTAGTGGCATCACACAGAGCTCCTCTATTTTCTTTGCATAAGCACCCACAGGACTTCTAGTGTGTTAGTGGCATCACACAGAGCTCCTCTATTTTCTTTGCAGAAGCACCCATAGGACTTCTAGTGTGTTAGTGGCATCACACAGAGCTCCTCTATTTTCTTTGCAGAAGCACCCATAGGACTTCTAGTGTGTTAGTGGCATCACACAGAGCTCCTATATTTTCTTCTCAGCAGCACCCACAGGACTACCGACTACAATGGCTGGAAGACCGCCAAGGGGAGGCAGAGCGTGCAGAGCCAAGAACACAGGGCAGGCAGGCTCTGTTTCTAGTGGACGTGGCCGTGGACGTGGACGTGGTCGTGCATCGTCATCAGCACGTGGCCATGGGACACGCGCGTCTTTGTTTTCGGCAGCTGGACATGTGGAGCCGCATCATGCTGAAGGCTTGGTAGAATGGATGACCAAGCCCTCCTCATCCTCCTCATCCTCTCTCACCCAGGCTCAGGGTACTGACAGAGCATCATCAGCCACCCCTTCCCTAGACCCACCATGTCCTCCTGAGGAGTCCCCCGAACTCTTTGAGCACAGTGTTGGGTACATGCTCCAGGAGGAATGGCGACCTGCCATGCAGCTCGTTGGCAGGCACACATAAAAGACCCACACCAAAGAACTAAGCGGACCTCTCCTTGCTCCTCCTCAGCTGGGATCTCCATCCCCACTACACCTTCAGTCCTCTCTGAAAGCTGCTCTGAGAGGACTGAAGGTGTAGAATTCGGTGTGTCACAACCAAGTACTTGCAGTACACCGACGTCCGAATGCAGCAGGCAAATTTCCCTGCCCCAGCTGCTGGACCGTAGAAAGAAGTACACTCCCAGCCATCCACATGCCCAGCGGTTGAATGCTAGCCTTGCTAAATTGCTAGCACTTCAACTGCTGCCTTTTCAGTTGGTAGACTCGGCCCCCTTCCGTGAGTTTGTTCAATGTGCGGTTCCTCAGTGGCAGGTTCCCAAACGCCACTTTTTCTCGCGGAAGGCGATTCCGTCTCTCTACCGGCATGTGGAGGGCAATGTCCATGCCTCGCTGGACAGGGCGGTCAGCGGAAAGGTGCATATTACCGCTGACTCATGGTCCAGCAGGCATGGACAGGGACGGTACCTTTCTTTCACGGCCCATTGGGTCACTCTATTGGCAGCTGGGAGGGATGCAGGACAAGGTGCAGTAGTGTTGGAGGTTGTTCCGCCACCACGCCTCCAAAACGCGACTACTGCTACTGGTTGTGACACACCTCTCTCCTCCACCCCCTCCTCTTCTTCTTCCTCCAGTGCTCTGTCCTTGGAACCAGCGGTGCTTCCGTAGGCGTACAAGGGGCTACGCAAGTACGCAGGCAAAAAGATGCCATGCCGTGCTTGCGCTGGTGTGTTTGGGGACAGGAGCCACACTGGGCCAGAGGTTCTGGCAGCTCTGCAGGGGCAGGCCGAGAGGTGGTTGACGCCACGTCAGCTTAAGCCAGGAATGGTCGTTCTGACAATGGCACCAACCTCCTCTCCGCCCTGCGACAGGGGCAGCTCACCCATGTGCCCTGCATGGCTCACGTCCTCAACCTGGTGGTGCAGCGGTTCTTGGGCAGGTTCCCAGGCTTACAGGATGTCCTGAGGCAGGCCAGGAAAGTCTGTGTGCATTTCCGCCGATCTTATAATGCCAGTGCTCGCTGACTGAGCTGCAAAAGGAGCTGAACCTGCCCAAGAACCGCCTAATATCTGACATGCCCACGGTGGGGAAATCAACGTTTTGGGCCCTGCTGCAGCTGCACCG
>JAQSEC010000074.1:0-20257 GCA_028564925.1 Lithobates sylvaticus
GATGTATTCTGGTACAAACGGTAAATATAGAAACTGTGACGTAGCATCGTAGATAAGCTCTACGCGTTTCGTGGTTACATTACCACTCATCAGGAGCAGATGCATAGTTTGGGGGATATCTATAAAAGAAATGCCAAAGATTGTATCATGTTAAAAAAGAGATGTAAAACACAGAAGAAGGAGGGGGAGCATAAAAGGTCCCAAGCACTCTCACCTATCTGTAGTATGTAAATAGGACTGGTTGGTAGTATCAATAGTAGAGGACACTTTGAAAAGCGTTGTCCACGGGAGCTGAGACGGTAACATCAAAGGCACGGGCGGTGGCACCGGCAACCAAGTTACACACAAACAGAAATGTCCAGTATGCAGCTGGGAGATGGGTGTTTAATATTGTGCGTGTTGCATGATATCTGATTCCCCAGAATGTCTATGGAATTCAATATTGAAATAGTAAATTAGTTGCCCAATTAGTGAGCTGTAAAAAAGCACCCAGATGAGTGTGAAAAGGAAATATTCCCAAAAATTAAACAGGGTGTAATCAGATAATAAATGTGACTCTAAAGTGAAAAGACCCGGGTGGGAAAAGAAAAAAAGTTTTAGGTGAAATTAATAATGTGGGGGTACCTGTAAGGGTGTGTTGAGGGGAGTCCAGTGAAGTGCAGCAATATCTGTAACGAGTGAATGAAGTTAAAGTGTGATCTGAGTGTGTGTATGGTATAAGTACCAGCCGTGGACCAATGATGACCGGCAACGTCACACAGCGTAGTGAGGGAGGAGCTGTGTCGCCGCCCGAGCAACAATGTGTGCTCAGCGTTTTGGCGCCAATACCTCCCTCATGGAGTACACAGAGTAGGCAAACACGTTGGTGATGCGGCGTCATAAATTACGTCACTCACTCGACGTGTGGGTGTGGCGTCGACCCACAGCGAGACCTGCCCCGCTCCCCAGTAATAGGAGGGAGGAGGGGGAGGACAACGAGACAAAGCCTAGCCCCACCTAGCAGAGCTAGTCCCTAGATACAAAAGAAACGTCTTGGCAGAGATAAGTCACAGATTATGGTTAAAAACAAGTATAATGGTTTAGTGATGTGCTTCCATCCCCGATAACATGAGAAAAACATGGGCTAAGACTGAGCTAGAGCCAGGCTGGGACTTTATATGAGGCAATAATAAATTATATACCTCCATCCCCGATAATTTGAACAAAAGAGAACAGTTTGTGGGACTTTGTGTGAAGCACATTACTAACTCAGAACTGAACCAATTAAAATAAATATAATTATTTATTACAAAGGGTGAACATGCACATCAAAAATCAAGTAACAAGTCAATGAACATGATACAGCATTTAAAATAGAGTAACAAGTCAATGAACATGGTACGATATGGTAATAGGTCTCAATGAGTAAAATCTGAACAGTTCATAGTAAATGACAATTATCTCAACATAGTTGGGTAGAAATAATAAAGGTATCAAATAGGTAAAATGATACAGTATAATATTAGATCTCGATGGATAAAGTCTGAACAGTTCATGATTTGGAACAAATATCTCAACATGATTGAAAAATAATGATAGACCTAGGGCATGTAGACCACATTGCAGTGGTATCATATAGACATATTAGTAATAAGGAATTGGTTCGTTATAGTAGAGATGTATTCTGGTACAAACGGTAAATATAGAAACTGTGACGTAGCTTCGTAGATAAGCTCTACGCGTTTCGTGGTTACATTACCACTCATCAGGAGCAGATGCATAGTTTGGGGGATATCTATAAAAGAAATGCCAAAGATTGTATCATGTTAAAAAAGAGATGTAAAACACAGAAGAAGGAGGGGGAGCATAAAAGGTCCCAAGCACTCTCACCTATCTGTAGTATGTAAATAGGACTGGTTGGTAGTATCAATAGTAGAGCACACTTTGAAAAGCGTTGTCCACGGGAGCTGAGACGGTAACATCAAAGGCACGGGCGGTGGCACCGGCAACCAAGTTACACACAAACAGAAATGTCCAGTATGCAGCTGGGAGATGGGTGTTTAATATTGTGCGTGTTGCATGATATCTGATTCCCCAGAATGTCTATGGAATTCAATATTGAAATAGTAAATTAGTTGCCCAATTAGTGAGCTGTAAAAAAGCACCCAGATGAGTGTGAAAAGGAAAAATTCCCAAAAATTAAACAGGGTGTAATCTGATAATAAATGTGACTCTAAAGTGAAAAGACCCGGGTGGGAAAAGAAAAAAAGTTTTAGGTGAAATTAATAATGTGGGGGTACCTGTAAGGGTGTGTTGAGGGGAGTCCAGTGAAGTGCAGCAATATCTGTAACGAGTGAGTGAAATTAAAGTGTGATCTGAGTGTGTGTATGGTATAAGTACCAGCCGTGGACCAATGATGACCGGCAACGTCACACAGCGTAGTGAGGGAGGAGCTGTGTCGCCGCCCGAGCAACAATGTGTGCTCAGCGTTTTGGCGCCAATACCTCCCTCATGGAGTACGCAGAGTAGGCAAACACGTTGGTGATGCGGCGTCATAAATTACGTCACTCACTCGACGTGTGGGTGTGGCGTCGACCCACAGCGAGACCTGCCCCGCTCCCCAGTAATAGGAGGGAGGAGGGGGAGGACCCGGTGTGCGTCGCAGCTCCCGGGGACAACGAGACAAAGCCTAGCCCCACCTAGCAGAGCTAGTCCCTAAATACAAAAGAAACGTCTTGGCAGAGATAAGTCACAGATTATGGTTAAAAACAAGTATAATGGTTTAGTGATGTGCTTCCATCCCCGATAACATGAGAAAAACATGGGCTAAGACTGAGCTAGAGCCAGGCTGGGACTTTATATGAGGCAATAATAAATTATATACCTCCATCCCCGATAATTTGAACAAAAGAGAACAGTTTGTGGGACTTTGTGTGAAGCACATTACTAACTCAGAACTGAACCAATTAAAATAAATATAATTATTTATTACAAAGGGTGAACATGCACATCAAAAATCAAGTAACAAGTCAATGAACATGATACAGCATTGAAAATAGAGTAACAAGTCAATGAACATGGTACGATATGGTAATAGGTCTCAATGAGTAAAATCTGAACAGTTCATAGTAAATGACAATTATCTCAACATAGTTGGGTAGAAATAATAAAGGTATCAAATAGGTAAAATGATACAGTATAATATTAGATCTTGATGGATAAAGTCTGAACAGTTCATGATTTGGAACAAATATCTCAACATGATTGAAAAATAATGATAGACCTAGGGCATGTAGACCACATTGCAGTGGTATCATATAGACATATTAGTAATAAGGAATTGGTTCGTTATAGTAGAGATGTATTCTGGTACAAACGGTAAATATAGAAACTGTGACGTAGCATCGTAGATAAGCTCTACGCGTTTCGTGGTTACATTACCACTCATCAGGAGCAGATGCATAGTTTGGGGGATATCTATAAAAGAAATGCCAAAGATTGTATCATGTTAAAAAAGAGATATAAAACACAGAAGAAGGAGGGGGAGCATAAAAGGTCCCAAGCACTCTCACCTATCTGTAGTATGTAAATAGGACTGGTTGGTAGTATCAATAGTAGAGGACACTTTGAAAAGCGTTGTCCACGGGAGCTGAGACGGTAACATCAAAGGCACGGGCGGTGGCACCGGCAACCAAGTTACACACAAACAGAAATGTCCAGTATGCAGCTGGGAGATGGGTGTTTAATATTGTGCGTGTTGCATGATATCTGATTCCCCAGAATGTCTATGGAATTCAATATTGAAATAGTAAATTAGTTGCCCAATTAGTGAGCTGTAAAAAAGCACCCAGATGAGTATGAAAAGGAAAAATTCCCAAAAATTAAACAGGGTGTAATCAGATAATAAATGTGACTCTAAAGTGAAAAGACCCGGGTGGGAAAAGAAAAAAAGTTTTAGGTGAAATTAATAATGTGATCTGAACAATCTGAACAGTTCATAGTAAATCCATCGAGATCTAATATTATACTGTATCATTTTACCTATTTGATACCTTTATTATTTCTACCCAACTATGTTGAGATAATTGTCATTTACTATGAACTGTTCAGATTTTACTCATTGAGACCTATTACCATATCGTACCATGTTCATTGACTTGTTACTCTATTTTCAATGCTGTATCATGTTCATTGACTTGTTACTTGATTTTTGATGTGCATGTTCACCCTTTGTAATAAATAATTATATTTATTTTAATTGGTTCAGTTCTGAGTTAGTAATGTGCTTCACACAAAGTCCCACAAACTGTTCTCTTTTGTTCAAATTATCGGGGATGGAGGTATATAATTTATTATTGCCTCATATAAAGTCCCAGCCTGGCTCTAGCTCAGTCTTAGCCCATGTTTTTCTCATGTTATCGGGGATGGAAGCACATCACTAAACCATTATACTTGTTTTTAACCATAATCTGTGACTTATCTCTGCCAAGACGTTTCTTTTGTATTTAGGGACTAGCTCTGCTAGGTGGGGCTAGGCTTTGTCTCGTTGTCCCCGGGAGCTGCGACGCACACCGGGTCCTCCCCCTCCTCCCTCCTATTACTGGGGAGCGGGGCAGGTCTCGCTGTGGGTCGACGCCACACCCACACGTCGAGTGATTGACGTCATTTATGACGCCGCATCACCAATGTGTTTGCCTACTCTGCGTACTCCATGAGGGAGGTATTGGCGCCAAAACGCTGAGCACACATTGTTGCTCGGGCGGCGACACAGCTCCTCCCTCACTACGCTGTGTGACGTTGCCGGTCATCATTGGTCCACGGCTGGTACTTACCGTATATACTCGAGTATAGGCCGTCCCGAGTATAAGCCGAGGCCCCTAAATCACCACAAAAAAATGGGGAAACAGTATTGACCCGTGTATAGGCCGAGGGGCAAAAATGCAGCAGCTACTGTAAGTGGAAAAAGGGTCAGCAATGCCCACCTGCATGTCCCCTGTACAGACCCCCGTGTCCCCATTTCAGCCCGTGTCCCTATTGCAGCCTACCTGTGCCGATCCGTGGGTCCGGGGTCCTGTGTCCGGGGTCCGTGCAGCCGATGTGGTCCCGATGTGGTCCCGCTGTGTCCCCGCTCTGTCCCCGCTCTGTCCCCCTCCACAGCGTGTACGGCGTGCGGCGCCATTACAATTTAAAAGCCGCGCCTCTTCCTCCTTCTCGTCCGTGATAGGAGGAACACTTTTTTCCCAGCAATCAGTGCGCAGTGTTCCGCCTATCACGGACCGTCTCTCATCCTCGTCCATGAGATGAGAATGACAGGCCATCCGTGATAGGCGGAACACTGTACTGCAGGGAAAATTAGTGTCCGCCTATCACGGATGGGCGGGAGGAGGCGGCGCGGCTTTTAAACACCGCCGTCTGTCTGCATGACAAGCTGTTCATGTAGGCAGACGGCGGTGACTCGAATATAAGCCGAGGGGTAGACTTTCAGACCTAAAAAAAGGGTCTGAAAATCTCGGCTTATATTCGAGTATATACGGTATACCATACACACACTCAGATCACACTTTAATTTCACTCACTCGTTACAGATATTGCTGCACTTCACTGGACTCCCCTCAACACACCCTTACAGGTACCCCCACATTATTAATTTCACCTAAAACTTTTTTTCTTTTCCCACCCGGGTCTTTTCACTTTAGAGTCACATTTATTATCTGATTACACCCTGTTTAATTTTTGGGAATTTTTCCTTTTCACACTCATCTGGGTGCTTTTTTACAGCTCACTAATTGGGCAACTAATTTACTATTTCAATATTGAATTCCATAGACATTCTGGGGAATCAGATATCATGCAACACGCACAATATTAAACACCCATCTCCCAGCTGCATACTGGACATTTCTGTTTGTGTGTAACTTGGTTGCCGGTGCCACCGCCCGTGCCTTTGATGTTACCGTCTCAGCTCCCGTGGACAACGTTTTTCAAAGTGTCCTCTACTATTGATACTACCAACCAGTCCTATTTACATACTACAGATAGGTGAGAGTGCTTGGGACCTTTTATGCTCCCCCTCCTTCTTCTGTGTTTTATATCTATTTTTTAACATGATACAATCTTTGGCATTTCTTTTATAGATATCCCCCAAACTATGCATCTGCTCCTGATGAGTGGTAATGTAACCACGAAACGCGTAGAGCTTATCTACGATGCTACGTCACAGTTTCTATATTTACCGTTTGTACCAGAATACATCTCTACTATAACGAACCAATTCCTTATTACTAATATGTCTATATGATACCACTGCAATGTGGTCTACATGCCCTAGGTCTATCATTATTTTTCAATCATGTTGAGATATTTGTTCCAAATCATGAATTGTTCAGACTTTATCCATCGAGATCTAATATTATACTGTATCATTTTACCTATTTGATACCTTTATTATTTCTACCCAACTATGTTGAGATAATTGTCATTTACTATGAACTGTTCAGATTTTACTCATTGAGACCTATTACCATATCGTACCATGTTCATTGACTTGTTACTCTATTTTCAATGCTGTATCATGTTCATTGACTTGTTACTTGATTTTTGATGTGCATGTTCACCCTTTGTAATAAATAATTATATTTATTTTAATTGGTTCAGTTCTGAGTTAGTAATGTGCTTCACACAAAGTCCCACAAACTGTTCTCTTTTGTTCAAATTATCGGGGATGGAGGTCAGGGCTCAAGTCCTGCGGGAACGCCTGGGAACGGAGTTCCTGTACTTTTTCCACAACAGGAACTCAGTTCCCGTTAGCAGCTGTGTCCTGCAAGACTTTGAAGTATGTGAGCTGTGTGGCAGGTGCTACACCAGCAGCCGCCGACACAGCTCGCAATAGTGACGCACACCAGGGGTGGACTGACCATTCAGGTATTGCCAGTAGGGGACCCCATGACAGCTTCCGCTTTGATCTACCTGTCATTCACAGCTAGCTGACGGGTAGATCAGGTCCCTGCTGCTAAGAGATTGGGTTTAGTCAGACCTCTCGTGATGACTTTTGAAGCGTTCGTGTATATGAGCGTATCTTTTTTTTTTTTTTTTGGTGGGGGAGTGGATCTTGGGTGGGAGTTCCCACACTTTTTTCTCCAAGACTTGACCCCTGATGGAGGTATATAATTTATTATTGCCTCATATAAAGTCCCAGCCTGGCTCTAGCTCAGTCTTAGCCCATGTTTTTCTCATGTTATCGGGGATGGAAGCACATCACTAAACCATTATACTTGTTTTTAACCATAATCTGTGACTTATCTCTGCCAAGACGTTTCTTTTGTATTTAGGGACTAGCTCTGCTAGGTGGGGCTAGGCTTTGTCTCGTTGTCCCCGGGAGCTGCGACGCACACCGGGTCCTCCCCCTCCTCCCTCCTATTACTGGGGAGCGGGGCAGGTCTCGCTGTGGGTCGACGCCACACCCACACGTCGAGTGAGTGACGTCATTTATGACGCCGCATCACCAACGTGTTTGCCTACTCTGCGTACTCCATGAGGGAGGTATTGGCGCCAAAACGCTGAGCACACATTGTTGCTCGGGCGGCGACACAGCTCCTCCCTCACTACGCTGTGTGACGTTGCCAGTCATCATTGGTCCACGGCTGGTACTTATACCATACACACACTCAGATCACACTTTAATTTCACTCACTCGTTACAGATATTGCTGCACTTCACTGGACTCCCCTCAACACACCCTTACAGGTACCCCCACATTATTAATTTCACCTAAAACTTTTTTTCTTTTCCCACCCAGGTCTTTTCACTTTAGAGTCACATTTATTATCTGATTACACCCTGTTTAATTTTTGGGAATTTTTCCTTTTCACACTCATCTGGGTGCTTTTTTACAGCTCACTAATTGGGCAACTAATTTACTATTTCAATATTGAATTCCATAGACATTCTGGGGAATCAGATATCATGCAACACGCACAATATTAAACACCCATCTCCCAGCTGCATACTGGACATTTCTGTTTGTGTGTAACTTGGTTGCCGGTGCCACCGCCCGTGCCTTTGATGTTACCGTCTCAGCTCCCGTGGACAACGCTTTTCAAAGTGTCCTCTACTATTGATACTACCAACCAGTCCTATTTACATACTACAGATAGGTGAGAGTGCTTGGGACCTTTTATGCTCCCCCTCCTTCTTCTGTGTTTTATATCTCTTTTTTAACATGATACAATCTTTGGCATTTCTTTTATAGATATCCCCCAAACTATGCATCTGCTCCTGATGAGTGGTAATGTAACCACGAAACGCGTAGAGCTTATCTACGATGCTACGTCACAGTTTCTATATTTACCGTTTGTACCAGAATACATCTCTACTATAACGAACCAATTCCTTATTACTAATATGTCTATATGATACCACTGCAATGTGGTCTACATGCCCTAGGTCTATCATTATTTTTCAATCATGTTGAGATATTTGTTCCAAATCATGAACTGTTCAGACTTTATCCATCGAGATCTAATATTATACTGTATCATTTTACCTATTTGATACCTTTATTATTTCTACCCAACTATGTTGAGATAATTGTCATTTACTATGAACTGTTCAGATTTTACTCATTGAGACCTATTACCATATCGTACCATGTTCATTGACTTGTTACTCTATTTTCAATGCTGTATCATGTTCATTGACTTGTTACTTGATTTTTGATGTGCATGTTCACCCTTTGTAATAAATAATTATATTTATTTTAATTGGTTCAGTTCTGAGTTAGTAATGTGCTTCACACAAAGTCCCACAAACTGTTCTCTTTTGTTCAAATTATCGGGGATGGAGGTATATAATTTATTATTGCCTCATATAAAGTCCCAGCCTGGCTCTAGCTCAGTCTTAGCCCATGTTTTTCTCATGTTATCGGGGATGGAAGCACATCACTAAACCATTATACTTGTTTTTAACCATAATCTGTGACTTATCTCTGCCAAGACGTTTCTTTTGTATTTAGGGACTAGCTCTGCTAGGTGGGGCTAGGCTTTGTCTCGTTGTCCCCGGGAGCTGCGACGCACACCGGGTCCTCCCTCTCCTCCCTCCTATTACTGGGGAGCGGGGCAGGTCTCGCTGTGGGTCGACGCCACACCCACACGTCGAGTGAATGACGTCATTTATGACGCCGCATCACCAACGTGTTTGCCTACTCTGCGTACTCCATGAGGGAGGTATTGGCGCCAAAACGCTGAGCACACATTGTTGCTCGGGCGGCGACACAGCTCCTCCCTCACTACGCTGTGTGACGTTGCCGGTCATCATTGGTCCACGGCTGGTACTTATACCATACACACACTCAGATCACACTTTAATTTCACTCACTCGTTACAGATATTGCTGCACTTCACTGGACTCCCCTCAACACACCCTTACAGGTACCCCCACATTATTAATTTCACCTAAAACTTTTTTTCTTTTCCCACCCGGGTCTTTTCACTTTAGAGTCACATTTATTATCTGATTACACCCTGTTTAATTTTTGGGAATTTTTCCTTTTCACACTCATCTGGGTGCTTTTTTACAGCTCACTAATTGGGCAACTAATTTACTATTTCAATATTGAATTCCATAGACATTCTGGGGAATCAGATATCATGCAACACGCACAATATTAAACACCCATCTCCCAGCTGCATACTGGACATTTCTGTTTGTGTGTAACTTGGTTGCCGGTGCCACCGCCCGTGCCTTTGATGTTACCGTCTCAGCTCCCGTGGACAACGCTTTTCAAAGTGTCCTCTACTATTGATACTACCAACCAGTCCTATTTACATACTACAGATAGGTGAGAGTGCTTGGGACCTTTTATGCTCCCCCTCCTTCTTCTGTGTTTTATATCTCTTTTTTAACATGATACAATCTTTGGCATTTCTTTTATAGATATCCCCCAAACTATGCATCTGCTCCTGATGAGTGGTAATGTAACCACGAAACGCGTAGAGCTTATCTACGATGCTACGTCACAGTTTCTATATTTACCGTTTGTACCAGAATACATCTCTACTATAACGAACCAATTCCTTATTACTAATATGTCTATATGATACCACTGCAATGTGGTCTACATGCCCTAGGTCTATCATTATTTTTCAATCATGTTGAGATATTTGTTCCAAATCATGAACTGTTCAGACTTTATCCATCGAGATCTAATATTATACTGTATCATTTTACCTATTTGATACCTTTATTATTTCTACCCAACTATGTTGAGATAATTGTCATTTACTATGAACTGTTCAGATTTTACTCATTGAGACCTATTACCATATCGTACCATGTTCATTGACTTGTTACTCTATTTTCAATGCTGTATCATGTTCATTGACTTGTTACTTGATTTTTGATGTGCATGTTCACCCTTTGTAATAAATAATTATATTTATTTTAATTGGTTCAGTTCTGAGTTAGTAATGTGCCTCACACAAAGTCCCACAAACTGTTCTCTTTTGTTCTAAAATTGCCTGTGATACGGAGACAAACTTTGGTACCTTAAATTTTTCATAAGCAAGGCTTTAAAAGCCCCAACAGGTCATCAGTTTAGAGATAACTGTGGACCCACAATTATTGCTCTCACTACGACATGCACAGCGGTATGTAACATGTGTAGCGCAAGATTTTCTTACGTAGGCCTTCAGACACGTGCGTTTAAATGCATATGTTTGTGCATTACATATAGGGTTGAAGCAAAATAATCAATGCTTTTGGCTATTTACATTAAGGCAGCCATACCTAATAAAGTCTTTATCACTGAAATCAATATAATTGAAACTCATGTGTCTCCATGGAACTCCAGAAGAGATATCATAGAATATAACTGTAATGGAAATTATTAGTTATAATAACACGTTTACACTTTCTATTTTTTTTTTGTGAGGAAATGAGATTGCAAATTAAAATTGGAACAATATATACTGGATTGTCAGATAAAAGCTTGTACTATCTCAGTATAATTCAGAAGGGATTGTGAAGAATTGTGTTTAGAACGTTGGTCTCTTACAATGTAGTTGCAGGCAGTGGGCTCTCTATAGGTAACTGTCAAGTAGTTAGAGTACCAGTTCTGCAGAATGCTAACGATCAATGTCTCCCAGTATGAAGTGTTGATAATGGGATGCCGCAGTTTAGACAAGGGGGGGAGGGGGCTTATTTGTATTCTGCAGCACGTGCCCCACAATCCTGCTGTGCTCAGCAAGAATAAAACGGGGGGGAGGAGGGGAAAGGTATACAGTCATAGGAAGATGCTGGCTTGGATGTGCAGTCGCTGTCCCTGGTGCTAAAGGTTAATGGTTGCATGTCAAGTTTGGGCGCAGAAAGGCACAGGGGGTAAGAACATATCTCTATGTATTGTGTTCATCACTAATACTGCAGACAAAATATAGACCCATCCATACAAAGAGTCATTATTTATTTTTTGTCTTGGTGTATCGAGGTGAAAGGCTGATAAAATGGTACTTCCTATTCTGTGTTTTTCATCATGTTTTGTGCCCTTTCTCATCCCCCGGCACAGCTTTTAGTCACCAGGGCAGCGATGACCTTGACTGATGACTTCTATATCTAATGACCTATCTGCAGCTGCTAGCACCTCATCCATCCATCCATCCTCCATTCTGATAAATGACAAGGCTGTTCCCACTGATTATTACTTAAAATATAGTCCTTTATGCCACTACAGCAATTGTATTACCACTTCTATGGTGTCATCAATGGCTTTTCAATCAATGCACAAGCAGCTTTGGTGATAGTGGAATTCATTTTTATAAATTTTTTTGTCTACTATTTAAAAGAATTGCCATTTTCCTTTACTTGGGAAAACAGTGATTTATTTTTTTATAATTCTGTAATGAAGGTATAATTAGATGTTACGTTGTTTTGCTAATAACTCATTATCATCTTTTCAGATCCTTAGGATGTGAATGGTTCTACCCATGGAGGCTATGAAATGTACATTATTTTTCACCTGCCTAAGTGAGCTTTTAGACATATGCCTCTATGATCCTTATGCACTACTGATGGTTTTTCTCCAAATGTCATTTGTTTTGCTGTTACAGATGTCAGAATGAGGGTTCCCCATGATTTCATGATGCTGAGACAATAGCAGCTGATGGCTGCAGATGTAAGAACAGGTGATAGGTGCGGGTGTGCTTGTATGAAGATGGTGCAGACTGTGCAGGTGGCAGTGCTAGGGGCACCCGGGGTTGGCAAGACCTCTATCATCCAGCAATTTGTTGCCCATGAGTTCCAAGAGGAATACACCCCAACTGAGAGTAGGCAGCTGCACAGAGCCTCTGCAGTGCTCAGCGAGAGGATGTATGAGCTGCTCATCCTGGATTTACCCAACCTGCCTAGATACCCTGGATCTGCAGGACAGGTGAGACCACTATAAGGTTGGTTATATTCGCAAGTTACCAAACTCGTACATGGAATCTGCCAAATGACTGACATTTAAATATATATTGTGGTTCTTTGTTGCTAAAAGGTCTGCAGACCAAATAAATACACTGTAACCTTTCTGAAACATACCATGGTGGTGCTCACTTATGATTCTTTTAAATATGCAGTGTATCCAGGAAATGTAAAGTGAAATATGATATAAATATACATTTGCACTTATTCACATTCAAGTCCTTTCCAACATTTTGGACACCTGTGACCTGTGGCACAATATTCTGTTTCTTTTTGGCATCAGATCATTACCTTTCAGTGCTCATAAAATAACTGCAGAGGTTTCAGGCCAACGGTTATGTTTGAAATGGTTAGGTTAACGCACATCCATCCATCTAAAGCCAATCTGTCCCATTGGCGTCCCATAGGCAAAAACAGAATGTGAGAAAGCAAATGTCTCCAAAGTAAGCGATATTCCTCTTATACCTTGTACACACGGTCGGACATTCCGACCACAAAATCCGTCGGCTTTTTTCCGAAATTTGTGTTGCACACACACACGGTCGGACAAAGTTGTCGGAACATCCAATCGTTCTGAACGAGGTGACGTATAAAACGTACGACTGGACTACGTAGAGGCCGGTAGCCAATAGCTTTTGTCTCCAAATTTCTTCTGAGCATTTCTTCCGACTTTGTGTGTTGGAATTCTCTACACACGATCGGAAAAAGTCTGATCGGATTTTGTTGTCGGAAAATTTTAGATCCTACTCTTAAAATTTTTCCGTTGGATATTCTGACGGAAAAAGCCCGCTAGAGCCCACACACAATCGGATTTTCCGACAACATAATCTGATCAGACTTTTTCCATCGGGATATCCGACCGTGTGTATGGGGCATTAGACAGTTGTCATCAGAACTAGTGTCCCGAATGGAAGATTAATTCTTGTTTTGGTGAAAAATTTGCATTTTTGTTATCACCATGACAATTTAGAAAGGTTATAATCTAGCCAGTGGAGACACAGTTAGATATAAAAACTTGATAGAGGAAAAAGCCCCATCATAGACATTGCAATAGTAAAATAAAAACTTACATGGATCATGTTGAATGAAAATATAGTGAGTGTCTTACGAGATAAACAATCCAATTTTGACAAAATATGGTCTCCTTGGCTTGCTTACTTACATGTTTCCGAATGACTGAATCATATAGTACGAATAAGTTAATGCTGGATCCCTGGACAGACCCATCTCTTTTCTTCTCCCCCCCCTACTTTTTTTTCTTTCTTTTCTCTTTGCTTGTTCCCTCCACTTTGGCCAGCCTTGGCATCATGTCCTCTTAGCTTTTCCTTCTTCCTTCTTATTTAAGCTCTTGATGTTCATATTTAGGGGTCTGTAGCTCCTTTGTGGAACCATTACAATGCTTGGCAACGAGTAATACTGTACTATGCAAACCGTGGTCGCTGGATGTGGGCTTTACTTAATGATGGGCCGGCTTCAAGGGATTACAATTCAAGATGGTCTTGACCGCAATACCTTGGGTCTTGTTGTCCCACACTATGATCCAAGGGGTAATTGTATAGAAGACCACTTCCTAGTAACCACAATTGTTATGAGGTTTTATACCCATGTTACAACACAAAATATGTTATTCCGGTCCACTTCTAATGGTGGTCACATGCTTACTCATGAGCTTAGCGAATACCCACCTATTTGCCAAGATTTTCAGATGTTATGTTTCCCCCACTTATGTACATTTGTCTATACAGAGCTAGCGAGGATTGTTTGCTGCTCTGCACAGTCCTTTTGTTATTTTTATTCTTTTAAAACATTAATAAAACAATTGAAACAGAAAACCTGATAGAGGTTTTAACACTATTCAAAACTATATAAAACATTATAGCTTTAAATTTGCCTGGAGCTGTGCTTTCAAGTAAGAGTCATAAGGTAGGTTAACGTATATGTGACAGACAAGAAAATGATCACCGTTGTAAAGAATATTGTATTTTGATAACTCTACTGTTGTAAAGACATATAGTGAGAGAATTGAGTATATTAATTATATTTTCACATGCCTTCATTTTTGTTTTTCTCCACATTTGCAAGCAGGCCAAGCTTTAGGGTCTCTTAAAACTCTTACATTTCATTAAAGCATGTTAAAGAACATGCTTTAGACTGCATGGTGTTACCATGTGGTACAAATAAAGGCAGCCCTATAAATTGTGCATTAAGGGCTCTTTCACACGGACGGTCCGTATGTCCGTTTTTCATCCATCCGTTTTCGGATGAAAAACGGACATACATGTATCCCTATGGGATAGCGGGTGTCAGCGGATGAGCATCCGCTGACACCTGATCTCGTCCGTGCCCGCTATGGTCCGTTTCTGCAGATGGAGGAAAACCCTATTTTTCCATCCGTCTGCAGAGCGGATCGGATGACGACGGACTATACGGTCCGTCGTCACCCGATCCCCCATAGAGGAGAGTGGCGCTGTGACAGGTCCGTCCCTGCACAGAGTGCAGAGACGGACCTGTCATCTTCCTGCTCAGCGGAGATCGCTCCGGCGATCCCTGCTGAGCAAGCGGATATCCACGGGGCGGATCTGCACTGATCCGCCCCTTGTGAAAGGACCCTAAAGCAGCCTTTTAATTTTGCTAATGCAGCACAACAGGTGAAAAACATCCCTGCACAAGTTTTGTAATGCAATATGTGTGTTTTGGTGCACTAAAACATGGGTGACTTGCAGGGACGTTGCAGGGATGCCCCCCCCAGAGCATCAGTGCAGACAGATGTAGTAACGTTATGTGTGCTTCAACTACATTGACGCACTCGGCAGGCACTGACTCACACTCGCTGTTGTTGTGTGCTGCCTGAGCCTGCTGTTACCCTGTCCAACCACCCGGGTGCGCCGGCCCGGGCTGTTGGGCTCATCTGGGGCTGAGGGAGGCTCTGTCATCAGGGAGGGGCGGGACCGGGAGCTCCATTGACGCTCTGACCCTGCCCTGCCCCGCCCCATGTAGCCTGTATGTGCTCGGAGGCTTGGAGCAGAGGGAGCGCTGAGAGTGCCTCCCCTGTACATCTGAGAGCCCCGCCCCGGACCACTGAAAGCCCCACCCCTATCGCAGAAAGCCCACCCTGGACCTCTGAGAGCGGGAGGTGAGCCCGCTGGCCAGGTAGGTCTTTCTGCCAATAGTTACACACTGCCTGTAGACAGTAGTGTGACGGACCCCGTACTCAAGATGTCCGCCGTAAATGCTTCCTCCATCCGGTACCACACAATCCAAGACCCCTTAGCTCACCCAGTCACCAGACAACACCAGTGTAGGGTACATCAGGAATTAATCTTTATTTGACAGTCTAGATAAATTGACCATTTTGCGACCACATGTGCTTCTTTCTTCAGGGACACCTTACCGTTAGAAGAAGCCTCAGATGTTCTTCTCATTGGTCAGCATTGACCAATAAACGCTTGCCATTGAGAGCAGTGTAATGGATACTCACTGAAGGGCAGGGTATTGTGGTGTACAGACCGCTTTAACAGCACCACCAGCAGCACAAGGCCGATATGTGCGGTGGGATTCGGAGGGGTAGCCAGGATATTTGGAATTAGTTTGCCCTTTCATTTTTCAGGAAAAGGGGAACTTAACCTTAGCCTCATGCACTCTGGACATTATAAAAAAAGATAGTAACGTTAGCTGTGGAAAGCTGTAGCTGCAGTGAGTTTTTCAGCATTTTTGTAGTAGCGTTTTTTTAGCTGTAGCGTTTTTTTTTTTTTTCAAAACTATACACCCATAAAAGCTTACTCTCAAATGCTAAAAAAAGCAGAATAGCTTTTTTTCCAGCGTTTTTAAGCTATTTTTAGAGTTAGAAAAACTCACTAGTTTTGGGGTTTTTCTTCCAGCTAGAAAACGCCCCTGCCAAAAACTGCTCATAACAGCCTATGTGTGCACGGACACATAGGATAACATGCTGGGGAGTTTACAGGCTGCAGAAAAAAAACCTCTGAAGCCAAAAACAGCAGCTGTAAAAACATCCAAAAATGACCAGTGTGCATGAGGCCTTAAACACTGCATGTTTGAGGAAAGGGAAGGTTGCAAACAATAACACATGACTTATATAATCACAACTACATGTTATCATACATTGGTTTTCAAGATTTCTGTGATTTTTTTCAGTGATAATTCCCTTTCAGCCACAGAAGAGAATTGTCTCTTTGGTACAGGTGCACTGCTGCTAAATGTCAGTCAGGACAGGGAGAAGAATCAGATTTGGCACTAGCAGTTAAGTGATCTGAATCAGTACAGAAGAGATTTTTTACCTCCCATTGATTTGATAAGGAATTTTCATGTACGTGGTCCATATACTGTGTATAAGTGATGATTACTTGCAATGTCCAACAATGGCAGTCATTTTCCATTATGCACATTAGGTTCTCATTGATTTTGATGTGACAAATGTGGGAAGTGTGACATAACTTATCCTGTTTTTTTTTTAATGTCCTACAGGAGTGGATGGATCCACGTTTTCGGGGGCTCCGTAACAGCAGAGTCTTCATTTTGGTGTTTGACATCTGCAGCCCTGAGAGTTTCCACCATGTGAAGCAGCTGAGGCAGCAAATCTTGGACAGGTCAGGATCTCACTAATAGACCAAAGTTATTAAGGGATTCTCGGTGAAAGTGTCATCTCCATTTCATTAAAACAAAGTGTATAGTAAGAAATCAATACAAGCATATTGGACAATTTAAAGAAAATGTATGCAGACATAAAAAGTCAAAAGTTATATTGTGCAATTTCATTTATTAAATAAAAAAAAGTAAATTGCTTTTATGAGATAATTGGGTTCCATTTACTGGTAGTTATACATTCCACAGAGTCCTGCAGTTTTTTTGAAAAAACATAAAGTTCTTAGAGATCATAAAGGATATTCATAACCATGTTAAGGCTTTAGGATCAATGCAATACTACCACCCTTCAGATACAGTAAAAGCATATACACTGGGCGGATGACTAGAAGGGGAGATGCAACAAATTATCCTACCCTGCATACTCTACCTCCTTCGGACAACTTTGAATCACATCCCTGTATCTTATTTCAAACCCGTCCAATCTTTTTTGAACAATTTTGTCTGGCCCTCTAATCCAAATTTTGTCTTACAAATCTACCATAAGGCCTCTTTCACACGGGATGGATCCGTGATGATCCACCCCGTGAACATCCGCTTGCTCAGCGGGGATCGCTCCGCCGATCCCCACTGAGCAGGCAGATGACAGGTCTGTCTCTGCACTCTGTGCAGACACGGACCTGTCAGAGCGCCGCTCTCCCCTATGGGGGATCGGATGACGACGGACCGCAGAGTCCGTCGTCACCCGATCCGATCGGCAGACAGATGGAAAGTAGGTTTTTCCTCCGTCACACTTTTTCGGAAAGGAGCGGGTCGGATGTCAGCGGACATGTCACCGCTGACATCCGGCGCTCCATAGAGGTCCATTGAGCGTCCGTTCAGGTCCGCCTAAAAAACTGACAGGCGGACCTGAACGGATCGTCCGTGTGAAAGAGGCCTTAAGCCCCATACACACGGTCGGATTTTCCGATGGATTCTGTCCTATCAGACAATGTTGTCGGAAATTCCGACCGTGTGTAGGCACCATCGGATAGTTTCCATCGGATTGTCCGACGGACAAAGTCCTATCTCCTGCTGGTTAGATTTTTTGACAACAAAGTCCGATCACACCAAATCCGATCGTGTGTAGCGAATTCCGACGGACAAAGTGCTACGCATGCTCAGATCACATTACAAGACCAAAGCTATTGGCTACAAGCCTCTACGTAGTCCCGTCGTAGGCAACAAACGTCACCACGTTCAGAATGATCGGATTTTCCGACAACTTTGTCCGACCGTGTGTATGCAACACCAACATCGGACAAAGTACGACGGACATGATCCGACGGACCTGGTCCTCGGATAATCCGCGCGTGTGTGTATGGGGCTTAAGTAAAATACAGGCTAGAAAATTGTTACATATGTTTCCCTCTTTTAGGAGAAGTAATGCGAAATGGTCCTCCCCAAACAGGAATGTGCACTAAACCTGTAGGTAACTAAGAGAACCAGAACCTTCATTAAGTGGAAGAGTGAATTTCATAAAAAAAAAGTTGTCAGTGCCTTCACCCAGGACAGGGCTTCTGTGAACAAAGGGGATTCCCTTCGTGGGAAATTAACCAATGATCTAATCAAAGTAATTGGGAGCAGAAGAACTACTGCAACCAGTTTTTAACATTAACCATAAGCCTATAGATGCATACCATTATAGAGATAATACAAGTTTTATAGAAGCAAAGATTAATAATAGTACATACATCCAATGTACAAACCAGTATTGACAGCAACAAGCCCGATATAAGTCCTGGTGAAATTGTGCACATATACCCGGGTATAAATAGTTATTAATAAGTATACCTCCAGATGAATATTGCAGCAAAGTTCAGTTGCAGGAGACCCTGATGATGATAACGATGCAGCGTCTGTCTTTGTGTTGGAGACCTTAAGAAAAGATCAGCGGTGATGGAGAGATCCTCCAACTGTTGTCCAACCAGTCAAGAATGCAGCTTCTCACACCCAGGAACTGTGGTGTGGCACTTGAACTCAGAATCAGCCTATTTACTTTGTGCTTTACTCCCTCCCTAGTGGTTTCTAAGCTGATATGCAATTGGACCTCTAACTAGCAGAAGTGGCAATCTAACCTAAGGCTCTAGTTGAGCCCCAAGCTAAAACCACCTATATAATCTCAGACAAGTAGGGATCTGGGATTCAATGCTATACAGGCTCAAGTATTAACAATAAATAAATAAATCACATTTTGAACCAACCATTGAACCTCTACCCCATCCCTTCTTCTCCCCTGGCCTGCCCACAGGACATGGAGGCCCCCTTCTTGTCCCATTCCCTGTTTCCCACTTATCTGCTCACCTCCTACCCAGGTATAACCCCCTCTCCTAACACCTTCCCAAGACAAGCAATGGCAAGAGGAATGCAGAGCCTGATGCATCCCCTCTCCCTCTGCATTATTCTTGCTGATGCTTGTCTGTGGAAAGTGTTACAGCTGAGATAGGCTGCCTTTATTAATCAGCTGTCTCCTTCATACGGTAGCTTTTGTCAGATCGATCGCAGCAGCAGAGGAGGGGGGGCAGGTCGGATCTCATAACTGTATAACTGTTAAAACCTTATATGAGATATACTTAGCTTGAACTAATAAATAAATATAAATATATATATACAGTATCTCACAAAAGCGTATATACCCCTTTTTGTAAATATTTTATTATATCTTTTCATGTGACAACACTGAAGAAATTACTCTTTGCTACAATGTAAAGTATTGAGTGTACAGCTTGTATTAGGCCCCTTTCACATGGACGGACCGTTCAGATCCGCCTGTCAGTTTTGACGGCGGATCTGAACGGGCGCTCCATGTTAGCCTATGGAGCGTCGGATGTCAGCGGAGACATGTCTGCTGACATCCGACCCGGTCCGATCCGCCAAAAGCAGACGTATGGCCCCACGTCCAGATCCGTCGCTGGCGGATCAGATGAGATCTGATGAAAACGGACACACTGTCCGTTTTCATCCGATCTCTCCATAGAGACCAGCGGCGCTCGCAAGCCCCTCCCCGCTCAGTGAGCGGAGAGGGGCTTGTCATCCGCCGGCTCAGCGGAGATCAACGAAGAGATCTCCCGCTGAGCTGACGGATAGAGGCGGGCTCCGTGCAAGCGGAGTCCGCCTCGTGTGAAAGGGGCCTAACAGTGTAGCGTGTCCCCTCAAAATAACTCAACACACAGCCAATAATGTCTAA
>JAQSEC010001859.1:0-11953 GCA_028564925.1 Lithobates sylvaticus
AAGAAAGAAATCTCTGTAGTTTATAAACACATGAACCTGGAAGATACTGCTGCAGAGAATGTTGGCTAAATGTCAGATTCACTGCTTTTGTAAATATGCCCCATATGTATAGCTGCATGCACATTTTGTTAAAAAAGTAAGTATATTGATGGTGTATCACAAATTTAAGTTTTTAAATCTTACAGTGCCTTGAACAAATCTTCATACCCCTTTTTAAATTTTCCACATTTTGTCATGTCGCAGCCAAAAACGTAAATGTATTTGTGATAGACTGAAACAAAGTTGCACATAATTATTAAGTGGAAGGAAAAGGATAAATGGTTTTCAAAATTGTTTTACAAATATGTGAAAAGTGTGGTGTGCATTTGTATTCAGCCCCCCTGAGTTTATACTTTGTAGAACCACCTTTCACTGCAATTACAGCTGAAAGTCTTTTTGGGTAGGTCTCTACCAGCTTTGTACATCTAGAGTGACATTTTCTCCCATTCTTTTTTGCAAAGCTCTGTCACATTGGATGGAGAGCATCTGAACAGCAATTTTCCAGTCTTGCCACAGATTCTCAATTGGATTTACAGTGCCTTGCAAAAGTATTCACCCCCTTTGCTTTTTACCTATTTTGTTACATTACAGCCTTTAGTTCAATTTTTATTTTTAAATCTGAATTGTGTGATGGATCACAACACAATAGTCTAAGTTGGTGAAGTAAAATTTGAAAAATATATACATAAAACTTTTGCGGAAATAAAACTGATAATTGGCATGTGCTATGTATTCACCCCTTTGTTTATAAAGCCTATAAAAAGCTCTGGTGCAACCAATTGCCTTCAGAAGTCACATACTTAGTGAAATCTTAGTGAAATCATGTCCACCTGTGTGCAATCTAAGCATCACATGATCTGTCATTACATATACACACCTTTTTTTGAAAGGCCCCAGAGGCTGAAATACCTAAGCAAGAGGCACCACTAACCAAACACTGCCATGAAGACCAAGGAACTCTCCCAAACAAGTAAGGGACAATGTTGTTAAGTTACAAGGGGGTTATGTATAAAAAAAAAAATATCCAAACCTTTGATGATCCTAGCATCACCATCAAGCTATCATAACCGACAGAGAGGACCTGTCCCTAAATACTTTAGAACTGTGGAGGAAACAATTCGTAGCCGTAATAGCTAAGACACCCAGGTCCAGCAAGGCTCCCTGTCTGGCATGGATTCAACCTTTCCCTAACTAACAAAAATGTGTAGCCAGGACAACTTTTAGGCCACCTTCCCATTTCTTGTGGCCTTCCAAAAGTGCTGCAATCAGACGGAGCACAAAAACCTTCCCGGCAGACCAACTGCAGCGTATGCCTCCATATTCTGTGATTCCTAAGCCAGGTGTGGAAGCCTAGATTCTTTCACTAATACTAATGTGCAAGTTTAACAGGGCCCATTTCACTTTTTGAACTGTGATATGAAACTATTCACTAAAATCCTTGCCTCCTAGGATGAATGTCCCCTTATATATTACCATGTCTAATATGGTAATAAGACCAAGTCGGCTTTTAACGCCCAGACTAGAGAGGCAAGGGATAATACGCTATCCAGACACTGTTAACATTAATAGATGAAGAGCCAAAAAATCGGTTCCCGAATACTCATTGCTGCACCTGTCCACAGATGCCCGAGAAGGCTTTGACAGGGTACTTGGGACTGGATCTCCCTTCCTCCGAGAGACTCTTTCATGAACTCGGTGGTATGCCAAATCCCATCCTGTCATGGATTTTGGCCATATATGATGCAGTCCAATAGCGTATTTCTGTCCAGGTAAATGGCTAGGATGACTGTGAGCTTCCCTCGAGTCCCTTTATCTCGAATGCACCAGAAACAGGGCTGCCCCTGGTCCTCCCACTGCTGTTTGGTCATGTCTTTTCCTGTAGAACCTTTCCTACGACATATCAGACTGCAATCAGTACCTCATAGAGGCATCCAGTCGGGCCAATGTCAGGCAACAAAGTTGCCAGCTGTATGCTGACAACCTTCTATTCTACATTACCGAGCCCCTCACCACTCTACCCTCCTCTGCTACACTGGAAGCTGAAGACGCTATGGCACCCTGTCTAATTTTAAGGTTAATTTACAAAAATCTGAGGCCTTAAGTGTTTCCTTGTCAGATTCTACCATTTTTTTCTAAACCTATGCCCACTTCTTCCCATTCAAATGGGCTGCCCGCTCAATTCAATACCTAGGAACAAAAAATCTCTGCAAACTTTACAAGACATTGTGCCCTCAAACTTCCAGCCCTTTTATCTACGCTCGGGCTGCTGACCTTGGGTCAGGTTGGACTCTCTGGCCCTTTCCTGGTTTGGCATCTGCAATATACTTAAAAATGAACGCAATGCCCAGACTTCTATATTTATTGCAGGCTCTGCCCATCAAGATACCTCATTACATTCTTTAATGCCGTGCGTTCAATATTCATCAGATTCATCTGTGGCGTGGAAAACACCCACGTCTCGGCAGAGCACTCCTACTAAGACCAAAGATTAAAGGCGGTGGGGGGTCTCGGATTTCCAGATCCAGCCCTATACTATACTGCGGCACATATGACCAGGGTTGTGGACTGGTGCCGACACAGTAAATTGATGCGGGGGGTTATTTCTGGGTGTCGTCTGGAACAGGAGGTCAGCCAGAGCCCCCCTTGTGGGTCTAACCTTGGGCAGGGAAAACTCCTGCCACCCACTTGACTTACTCACCACTTATTGGACCAACTCTTATCGGAACGGAAAAGGTTTTTCTTTCCCTTTAGCCTCCGTAAGAAATTTTCCATCCCCACTGGACGCCAATTATTGGTCATCCAGATTTTAACCGGGCCTCACTGACCCATCCTTTTCGATCGCAAGCCCCACTCAGGGACTCATGAGGGCCTCCGCGCTTTTACGTTCCTCCAGGTTGGCTAACTACAGAGAACTTGCTTTCAGGTCAGGCACCACTTCTCATTAGATCGCTGGAGGATTTCAACCAACTAGCTCACACTTTCGGCTCACTGCCCCAAACCAACCCACTTTGGCAGAATGCTCCACGCTTTTGAGGAACTCTGCTTGGGTGAGGGGACCAATCCGAGGTCCTTATCAACCTCCTACAAATCCTTGTTGGACCTTCACGCCACTGAAGACCCCCCCATTCTTAGCAAAATGGGAGAGAGATTTGCAAGTCACCTTCACAGAACCCCAAAAAGAACGCATACTCTTTTTCGCACAGAAATCCTCTCTATGCAGCAAATATCAAGAGACTGCATATACCAAAATAGTGACGCACTGGTACAGAATTCCTTCTGTGCTGGCTAATTTTATATTCTCTCCTCTACAAACTGATCGTGTTGGCGGTCTGGCAGATATATCTACTACACTCAGGCACTCTATTACGCTTATTTTTTGGGACTGCCCTGTGCTCCAAACTTTTTGGCAGCCAGTGCTTAAGCTCATACAGAAACTCACGGACATTTCCCCTTCAGGATAACCCAGCGGCGGTTCTCCTTAACCCTAACTCCCCTGTCAAGGAAACATTACCACAAATTCCCTCAAGCCATCTCTTAATGCTGCTCGGGCCAGCATCCCACCTCTTTGAAAGCAACAGTCTGCACCAACGGTAGAGCCCAATGGTTCGCGAAGAGTGAAGGACATTGAGCAAATGGAAGATCTGACCTCTGCTTTGCGAGATAAGTCAGAGGAACATAAGTCCAGATGGTTTCATTGGAACCTTTTTTGCTTCTCTGACGAATTCCACCAATACATGGCAGGATCCACTGTCTAGGATTCCCAATTCGACAGTTCAGTTACCGATCTTGGCTCCCGGGTGGTAAATGCCTGCCCCTCCCCCAAATTTTTTTTTCTCTTTTTCTCTCACGCTCTATTTCTCTTGCCATCTCTCCCTCTGTTTTCTCTTTCTTTCCCCTTCCTATTTTTCCCTTTTTCAATAAAAAAAAACAAAAGTCTATCATAACCAAATGGAAAGAACATGGCACAACAGCAAACCTGCCAAGGAGATGGCCGCACACCAAAACGCAAGGAGGGCATTAATCAGAGAGGCAGCACAGAGACCTAAGGTAACCCTGGAGGAGCTGCAGAGTTCCACAGCAGAGACTGGAGTATATGTACATAGGAAGACAATAAGCCGTACTCTCCATAGAGTTGGGATTTATGGCAGAGTGGCCAGAAGAAAACCATTACTTTCAGCAAAAAACAAAATGGCACATTTTGAGTTTGCAAAAAAAGGCATGCGGAAGACTCCCAAAATGTATGGAGGAAGGTGCTCTGGTCTGATGAGACTAAAATTTAAATTTTTGTTCATCAAAGAAAACGTTATGTCTGGCGCAAACCCAACACATCACATCACCCGAAGAACACCATCCCCACAGTGAAACATGGTGGTGGCAGCATCATGCTGTGGGGATGTTTTTTAGCAGTCAAGACTGGGAAACTGGTCAGAGTTGAGGGAAAGATGGATGGTGCTAAATACAGGGATATTCTTGAGCAAAACCTGTACCACTCTGTGTGTGATTTCAGCCTAGGACAGAGGTTCACCTTCTAGCAGGACAATGACCCCAAACACACTGTTAAAGCAAAACTTGAGTGGTTTAAGGGGAAACAATTAAATGTGTTGGGATGGCCTAGTCAAAGCTCAGGCCTCAATCCAACAGAAAATCTGTGGTCAGACTTAAAGATTGCTGTTCACATGCGCAAACAATCCAACTTGAAGGAACTGGAGCAGTTTTGCAAGGAGGATGGGCAAAAATCCCAGTGGTAAGATATGGCAAGCTCATAGAGACTTATCCAAAGTGACTTGGAGCTGTGATAGCCGCTAAAGGTGGCTCTACAAAGTATTGACTAGGGGGGTGAATAGTTATGTACATTGACCTTTTATGTTATTTTGTCCTATTTGTTGTTTGCGTCACAATAAAAAAAAAAAAAAAACATCTTTAAAGTTGTGGGCATGTTCTGTAAATTAAATGACGCAAATCCTCAAACAATCCATGTTAATTCCAGGTTGTGAGGCAACAAAACCCCAAAAATGCCAAGGGGGGTGAATACTTTTGCAAGGCACTATATGTGATAGACCAACACAAAGTGGTACATAATTGTTGAGTGGAAGGAAAATGATAAATGGTTTTCAACATTTTTTACAAATAAATATGTGAAAAGTGTGGCGTGCATTTGTATTTGAGTCATATACCACCTTTCACTGCAATTACAGCTGCAAGTCTTTTTGGGCATGTCTCTATCAGCTTTGCACATCTAGAGAGTGACATTTTTGCCCATTTTTCTTTGCAAAAAAGCTCAAGCTCTGTCAGGCAATTTTAAAGTCTTGCCACAGATTCTCAATTGGATTTAGGTCTTGACTCTGACTGGGCCATTCGAACACAGGTATATGCTTTGATCTAAACCATTCTATTGTAGCTATGGCTGTATGTTTATGGTTGTTGTCCTGCTGAAAGGTGAACTTCCGCCCCAGTCTCAAGTCTTTTGCAAACTATAACAGGTTTTCTTCTAAGATTGCCCTGTATTTGGCTCCATCCATCTTTCCATCAACTCTGACCAGCAGAAGAAGAAAAGCCACCCCACAACATGATGCTGCCACCACTATGTTTCACGGTGGGGATGATGGTGTATTCAGGGTTGTGTGCAGTGTTAGTTTTCCGCCACACATAGTGTTTTGCTTTTACGCCACAAAGTTCAATTTTGGTCTCATCTAACCAGGGCACCTTCTTCCACATGTTTGCTGTGTCCCCCACATGGCTTCTCGCAAACTGCAAACTGGATTTCTTATGGTTTCTTTCAACTATGGCTTTCTTCTTTCCACTCTTCCATAAAGGCCAGATTTGTGGAGTGCACGACTAATAGTTGTCCTGTGGACAGATTCTCCCACCTGAGCTGTGGATCTCTGCAGCTACTCCAGAGTTACCATGGGCCTCTTGGCTGATTCTCTGATTAATGCTCTCTTTGCCTGGCCTGTCAGTATGTTTTGGTAGGTTTGCAGTTGTGCCATACTCTTTCCATTTTTGGATGATGGATTGAACAGTGCTCTGTGAGATGTTCAAAGCTTGGGAATTTTTTTTATAACCTAACCCTGCTTTAAACTTCTCGACAACTTTATCCCTGACCTGTCTGGTGTCTTCCTTGGCCCTCATGATGCTGTTTGTTTACTAAGGTTTCCTAACAAACCTCTGGGGGCTTCACAGAACAGCTGTACTTATACCATACTGAGATTAAATTACACACACAGGTGGACGGAAAGTATTCACAGCGCTTCACTTTTTCCACATTTTGTTATGTTACAGCCCTATTCCAAAATGGAATAAATTCATTTTTTTCCTCAAAATTTATAAAGAAATACCCCATAATGACAACGTGAAAGGAGTTTGTTTGAAATCTTTGCAAATTAATAAAAAATAAAAAACAAAATTATCACATGTACATAAGTATTCACAGCCTTTGCCATGCCACTCAAAATTGAGCTCAGGTCCATCCTGTTTCCACTGATTATCCTTGAGATGTTTCTACAACTTGATTGGAGTCCACCTGTGGTAAATTCAGTTGATTGGACATGATTTGGAAAGGCACACACCTGTCTATATAAGGACCCACAGTTAGCAGTGCATGTCAGAGCACAAACCAAGCCATGAAGTCCAAGGAATTGTCTGTAGACCTCCGAGACAGGATTGTATCGAGGCACAGATCTGGGAAATGGCACAGAAAAGTTTCTGCAGCATTGAAGGTCCCAATGAGCACAGTGGCCTCCATCCTCTGTAAATGGAAGTTTGGAACCACCAGGACTTTTCCTAGAGTGGGCTGCCCACCCAAACTGAGCGATCGGGGGAGAAGGGCCTTAGTCAAGGAGGTGACCAAGAACCCGATGGTCACTCTGACAGAGATCTAGCATTTCTCTGTGGAGAGAGGAGAACCTTCCAGAAGAACTACCATCTCTGCAGCACTCCACCAATTAGACTGTATGGAAGAGTGGCCAGGCAGAAGCCACTCCTCAGTAAAAGGCACATGACAGCCTGCCTGGAGTTTGCCAAAAGGCACCTGCAGGACTCTCAGACTACGAGAAACAAAATTCTCTGGACTGATGAAACAAAGATTGAACTCTTTGGCCTGAATGGCAAGTGTCATGTCTGAAGGAAACCAGGCACCGCTCATCACCTGACCAATACCATCCCTACAGTGAAGCATGGTGGTGGCAGCATCATGCTGTGGCGATGTTTTTCAATGGCAGGAACTGGGAGACTAGTCAGGATTGAGGGAAAGATGAATGCAGCAATGTACAGAGACATCCTTGATGAAAACCTGCTCCAGAGCGCTCTGGACCTCAGACTGGGGTGAAGGTTCATCTTCCAACAGGACAATGACCCTAAGCACACAATGAAGATAACAAAGGAGTGGCTACGGGACAACTCTGTGAATGTCCTTGAGTGGCACAGCCAGAGCCCAGACTTAAAGCCTGATTAAACATCTCTGGAGAGATCTGAAAATGGCTGTGCACCGACGCTCCCCATCCAACCTGATGGAGCTTGAGAGGTCCTGCAAAGAAGAATGGGAGAAACTGCCCAAAAATAGGTGTGCCAAGCTTGTAGCATCATACTCAAAAAGACTGGAGGCTGTAATTGGTGCCAAAGGTGCTTCAACAAAGTATTGAGCAAAGGCTGTGAATACTTATGTACATACATTTTTTTTTTTTTTTTTTTTTTAATAAATTTGCAAAGATTTCAAACAAACTTCTTTCACGTTGTCATTATGGGGTATTGTTTGTAGAATTTTGAGTAAAATAATGAATTTAATCCATTTTGGAATAAGGCTGTAACATAACAAAATGTGGAAAAAGTGAAGCGCTGTGAATACTTTCAGCTAACCGGTAAGGACTTTCCACCATGTTGAATTTCTCTTGGATCTGTGTCTTTGGACAATTGACACTTATATACCGATAAGGACGCTGCTACATGTTTCATTTAAGGAAGGGTTATAACCCCTGTAAGGTTTATTTTTGCCATCTTTGTCCCATTGGGAGATTTCCCTTAATTTCATACTTATGCTGGGATCACCATTGAGATATTTGTACATTGCAATCATATCCCCTCTTAAGCGTCTTTTCTCCAGTGAGAATAAATTTAGTGCTTGTAGTCATTCCTCATAATTGAGGTCCTCCAGTCCCCCATATTAATTTAGCTGCCCTTCTCTGGACTCTCTCCAGTTCCAGCACATCCTTTTGGAGGATTGGTGACCAGAACTGGATGGAATACTCCCAAATGTGCCCGAACCAGAGTTTTATAAAATGGCAAAATAATTGTCTTATCTCTGGAGTAAATACCCTTTTTAATGCATGCTAATGTTCTGCTGGCTTTGGAAGCCGCAGCTTGACACTGCATGCTATTGCTCAGTCTATCTTCTACTCGGACCCCTAGATCCTTCTCCATCCTGGAAGCCCCTAGAGATTCTCCCCCTAAAGAGTAACTTGCGTTTTTATATTTTTACCTCCCAAGTGCATTGCTTTACATTTACCAGTATTAAACTTAATTTGCCATGTACTCAATTACTTTATTCAGGTCCTCTTGTAAAGTTTCTATATCCTGCTGTGTTTTTGCCCTGCATATTTTTGTGTCATCAGCAAACACTGAGATCAAGCTATTTATCCCATCTCCTATGTAAATTTATAAATAAATTAACCACTTCAGCCCCGGACCAATTGGCAGCCAAAGGACCAGGCCCCTTTTTGCGATTCGGCACTGCGTCGTTTTAACTGACAATTGCGCGGTCGTGCGACGTGGCTCCCAAACAAAATTGGCGTCCTTTTTTTCCCACAAATAGAGCTTTCTTTTGGTGGTATTTGATCGCCCCTGCGGTTTTTATTTTTTGCGCTATAAACAAAAATAGAGCGACAATTTTGAAAAAAATGCAATATTTTTTACTTTTTGCTATAATAAATATCCCCAAAAAATATATAAAAAAAACATTTTTTTTCCTCAGTTTCGGCCGATACGTATTCTTCTACATATTTTTGGTAAAAAAAATCGCAATTAGCGATTATTGATTGGTTTGCGCAATAGTTATAGCGTTTACAAAATAGGGGATAGTTTTATAGCATTTTATTAATATTTTTTTTTTTACTAGTAATGGCGGCGATCAGCGATTTTTATTGTGACTGCGACATTATGGCGGACACATCGGACATTTTTGACACATTTTTGGGACATTTGTCATTTATATAGAAATCAGTGCTATTTAAATAGCAATGATTCCTATGTAAATGACAGTTGTAGTGACGGGGTTAACCACTAGGGGGCGGGGAGGAGTCAGTGTGACGTGTTGTGTTCATTTTACTGTAGGGGGGCGTGGCTGTACGTGTGACGTCATTGATCGGCGTTCCCGATGACAGGGAACCGCCGATCACTGACAGTCAGTGTAGGAAGCGCGGGGAGAGGTTTGTTTACACAAACCTCTCCCCGTTCTTCAGCTCCGTAACCCGATCGCGGGACACCAGCGGCGATCGGGTACAGGTACGTGATTCTGCCTGCCCGTGCCATTCTGCTGACGTATATATGCAGTGGGCGGTCGGGAAGCGGTTAAACAGAATTGGTCCCAGGACAGAGCCCTGGGGTACCCCACTGACCACTTTAGACCATTCTGAGTACATGTTATTTATCACGATCCTTTGGACAACCCCCCATAGCCAGTTTTCTATCTAGGTACCTACCTTATGGTCCATGCCTATAGACCTCAGCTTGTAGATTAAGCGTTTGTGGGGGACCTCAGATCATATTTACACAAAAATGCAATAAAAAAATAAATAAAAATGTCCCTTTAAGAGCTATGGGTGGAAGTGACAATTTGACGTTGCTTCCGCCCTGCAATGGTATGGAGATGGGTGGTGGCCATATTCCCCTCACTCATCTCTATACCTAACAGGGAGAAAGATCCGATCTCCGCTGGCAAGCGGCAGAGGGCACCGGAGAGCAACGGGAGGAGCGCCCCTCTCCCGCCGCCTATTAAGAGTGATCTTGTGGCAAATCTGCCTCTGGGACCACTTTTATCCAAAACTGGACCGCTCACTGAAGAAGAGGCTACTGGGGTTATGCCAGCTAGCTGCTGCCATAACAATATTCCTCTTTAAAGTGCCGACGTATATAGTTGTGAGCCTGTCCGGAAGTGGTTAAAATACACCTATGATAAAAAGGATGGACCCTTCATTTCTTTGGTGGGCAAACTTATAAAATCTACAGGGGATCAAATAATTATATTTCCCCACTGCAAGTCCCTGACCCAGAACAAGAATGCATGGCATGGTCAGGCCAGTGGGTCGAAAATTACAAAAGGCAAAGACAGCCAAAGAACTAACATTTACAGTAGGCGGAAGAAAATGAAGCTTTCATTTTGTTCTTAACAGTCTTATTTTAAGTAGATTCAATATAAAAAGTTACTGTAACTTGCAAAAACATACCCAAAGTCACGTTTTTGTAAACGCATTTAGGCGCATTAAGTGCTTGGCGTTATTTAATTTAATTAGCCAGAATATTAATTCTGGCCATTGAAATGAATTGGGCTTCATTCCCACGAGGCAGATCCGATTCTACAGAGTCCGCCTCTGTCCGCCAGCTCAGCGGGAGATCTCTCCGTTGATCTCAGCTGAGCCGGCGGATGACAGGTCCCTCTCTGCTCCCTGAGCGGGGAGGGGCCTGTCGAGCATCGCTGGTTTCTATGGAGAGATCAGATGAAAACGGACAGCATCATCTGATCTGCCAGCGACGGATCCGGACGTAGGGCCATCCGTCTGCTTTTGGCGGATCGGACCGGGTCGGATGTCAGCGGACATGTCACCGCTGACATCCGTCGCTCCATAGACCAGCATGGAGCACCCGTTTAGATCCACTGTCAAAACTGACAGGCGGACCTGAACGGTCCGCCAGTGTGAAAGGGGCCTTAAGGCTCAAGTGCTATATTTGCCTAGCGCTAGTGTGCGTTTACACGCGTTTTAGCGCATAAAACTAATTTTTCTGACAAAACGCTCCTGAACGCGCTAACAGTTGCCTCTAAACACCTGTAAATGCCTATGTGAATGGACACATAAGGGGGAGACTTACTAAAACGAGCATTCAGAATCTGGTGCAGATCTACATGGTAGCCAATCTGCTTCAAACTTCAGCTTGTACAAGTAAGCTTTTGCAATAAAACTTGGAAGCTGATTTCTATGCAGAACTGCACCAAAATTTGCACGCTCCAGTTTTAGTAAATCCCTACTATAGGCAAACATTGAGGGACATTTAGAGGCAGAAAAAAAAAAAAACATCAAATGCTCCTAAAAGTGGCGTTTTTAACACCCAGTGTGAATGGGGCCTGAATAAGCTTTTGAATAGTCATCTAGAGTCTCTACTCCTAGTAAAATAACACATTAAGGCTGCATTCACACCTGAGCGTTTTGTAGCTTAAGCCTGAAGCTACAAAGCGCTAGAGGGGAAAAAATACATTATTCTCTATGGAGATGGTTCACATCTCCACTCCAAAACGCCTGAAGTCCTACGCCTGAAGCTCAAACAAGTTCCGGACACTTTTTGTCGCGCGAATCGGGCAGATTTGGGCGTTTTTATTCTTTTTACATTAGTGACCTTTTGCTCTGCACAAAATTTGCGGCAAAACCGCG
Source organism: Lithobates sylvaticus (assembly GCA_028564925.1). Classification (NCBI taxonomy): domain Eukaryota; kingdom Metazoa; phylum Chordata; class Amphibia; order Anura; family Ranidae; genus Lithobates; species Lithobates sylvaticus. Next base: position 11,670 of record JAQSEC010001859.1, read on the forward strand.
GTAAAAAACGCAGCGAATCGCGGTAAAAAAACAATTTGCGCGATTTTCTGCCTGAAAAGCTACGCTCAGGTGTGAATGCAGCCTTAGTTTGACTCCATAAATGTACAATAATATATAGTTTATTGTTACAAAAATTATAATACACTGTCAATAAATCCCAAAATATAGACCACCTATATTTTATCCAATGTTTTAATATTGCACCTTTGACCTGTGCAGCATTGTTGTGCATATAGAAAATCACGTGTCCCTTGAAATTTTAGGGAAAAGTCCAGGACAGTAGA
>JAQSEC010002348.1:0-11960 GCA_028564925.1 Lithobates sylvaticus
AAGGATTTCCCATGTTGGGGAAGCTGAACCCAGAGACTTGAAACTGTTAAAACCCCAGCAGTAGGGAGAGAAGGGGGCAGCCCTGCAGTGACGATTTCTACAGGATCCAGCAGTCTGCACATCATGGGTAATATACATTACAGTTAAGTGATGGAAAAAAAATGTAATTTTTTTTAGGTTTTTTAGGTAAACTTCAGCTTTTATGGTTAAACTAAATTACTGGGATCAACCAACAACATTGAAAATATGGAAATGATGGCTCTGGATTTGGCTACGACCTTAAAGAACCCAAGCAGGGTACATTTTTTTAGCTATATGGCAGAGTTGCTATGCCAGGAAACATCTAATTATACTGAAAATGTATCTTTAAATTAATTATTATGCCAAAAAAAAATAAAAAAAATTGAAATTTAGATCAAATACAATTTTGGCTATTGTAGGAAGGAAGCACTTACGTTCTGGTGGGTCATCATCCTCCACTGTGAAAGTGCTCTCCTTGACCGGGCTCGGTTGAAGAACATTTATGTTCTGGATGTCACTGATCACAGAGAAGGTTCTGTTGGATACTTTGTTGCTGGCAGAGCACTGGTAAGATCCTGAATGGTAATAGCGGAGGGGGTCGATGTATAACACCTTTCCATCGTCTCTGAGCTGATAGACCCTGGGATTTCTCTTCACCACCCTCCCATTGTGCATCCAGAGGAAAGTCGGAGAAGAGCCCCGCTTTACTGAACACTTCAATGTCAATGAGTCTCCAAATACAAAATCCTCACCAGCTTTATCCAAGACGATGTTTACTCCTGATACCGGATCTGTTAAGAAAATGAATACAGAACACTCAGTAACACCGCCTCAAAGAAATGGCAGGAGTTACAGATTCAGATCTACCATGGTTCGCTTCCTTCTTAAGAAATCGTTCACAGACAGTGAAATTAGGAGCCCTCACCTCTGAAACTTGGGAAATTTCTTATGGAGTCCCTCAAGGATCACCCTTATCACCTGTACTCTTTAACATTTACATCCATCCACTCCTCAAAATCATAAGCAAATTGGATCTATGCTTCCACTCATACGCTGACGACACTCAAATCTACTTCTGCATCACTGACAAAAAAAACAATATAAGGAACTATAAAAATGCCTCACATTGATAGATGACTGGATGACCACAAGCTCCCTCAAACTCAATGGATCGAAAACAGAGCTTCTTTTTTTCAACGCAAACCGAAATACAAAAACTAAGACCCCCATGGACACCACCCACCGTTCTTGGACAGACCATTTACCCAAGCACCAAAGCCAAAACTCTCGGAGTCATCTTTGACTCAGAGATGACTATGGATGCACAAATAGGATCAGTAGTCAGCGGATCCCATCATCTTCTCCGCCTGCTACGTAGACTCATCCCCTTCATTCCAGAAGAGGAGAAAGCAGTAGTAGTTGGAACAATTATCAATTTGCGACCCGACTACACAAACTCCCTCTACATAGGACTACCTAAATACCAGATTGCACGCCTACAAGAGGTCCAAAACACGGCAGCAAGACTAGTTATCCCTGAGGACCCTACATTGGCTAATGGTAAAGGATAGGATCACATTCAAGACCCTCTGCCTCACCCACAAATGCACACAAGGAAATGCCCCTCAATAGTTATGCGAGAAAATAAAACACTACACACCCAATTGCAACCTCCGATCAACTAACCAAAATCGCCTCCTCATCCCCAAGTCCTGTTACAAATCAAAGGGAGAACGAAGATTTGCAGTCCAAGGACAACGGCTATGGAACGCTCTACCAGTATTGGTCATCTTACTTTAAAAAGTAATTAGTTAAGTTACAAATTACTTCTCCCAAAAAGTAATTGCGTTAGTAACTCAGTTACTACATTGGAAAAGGAATTAGTTACGCAGCAAAGTAACTGACTTTTTTTTTAAAATATTCTATACATGTAACTAAGGGGCGGGTCTAGTATTACTGTAACCAAGGGGCGCATTTATTATTATTATGTTTATATATCGTGTAACCAAGGGGCTGCTCTATTATTACTCTAACCAAGGGGCAGATCTGTTATAGCGTGTAAGCAAGTGGCGGGTCTATTATTATTATTATATCATGTAAGGGGCGGATGGCTACAGAAGAGGGCGGATGTTAAATTAATGGGCAGAGCTCGATATATAAAACAATAATAATAAATGCGCCCCTTGGTTACGGTAATACTAGACTCGCCCCTTACTTACACGATAGACGCCCCTTGCAGAGTAGCACAAGCATCAGGAGCGTGCGGCATCGCCTCGTACAATTACATGTTAACTGCACCTGCGCGGTGTAGAGTTCACTCAGAGCTGTTTAGGTTCACCAATTTTCGGAAGCTCCATAGTCCTTGGTACTGTGCAAGCCCTGCGCCTGCGCAGTACAGGGGTCCTTATCCGGCGGGGGAACTTTTTCGGCAGGACACCGGAATTACACTACTGCCATCTAGTGGCGGTAGATGTAATTGGGGTAACTAAGCCAAAGTAATGGGAACTGAGTTACCATGAGGGGAAAAGTAATCAGTTAGATTACTCGTTACCCTCTAAAGTAACTGCGTTATGTAACTCAGTTTATTTTAACTCAGTTACTTACATCACTGCGCTCTACCCACAAACATCCGCATGGAAGAAAACCATCGGGCCTTAAAAAAAAATTAAGACCCACCTCTTTTAAGAAGCAGGACAACACAAGACGGACCAAGCGCCTTGAGGCGATTCAGTTCCCATTTGCAGCGCTAAACAAGTCATTCATTCATTAACATTAAAGTGTTGCGCATTGTATCGTGTTTAACTCTTTAATGACCAGAGGTGGTTGATACATAGATACACAGACCAGATGGATACCCAACAGTTGAATTGACAGTAAATCTATAATTAATTTGGTAAACATTTTTACATATTTATTAAGGACATATAAGGCTTTTATTTGGTATGCTCCAATTGTTTAAAAGCTTAAGTTTAGGAAATGTTTTATTAAACCAGCATAAGGTATGGTAATTACATTTAATGCAAAGTGTCTGTGCTTGTGCTAGTTGAAATCCAACCCCCAGTACTCCATAGCAACCCTTCCAGTAGTGCAGGGGTTAATAGCAGCACTGGACCTGTCATAGGCACTTGTCAAGAGTTCATAGAAGCTGTACTATACCTTCCATCAATACAACACATTATATGAGTGAAGGATGGGCAGATGAATGAAAGTCCTCCTCCATTTATAGAGCACCTCTCATTTATGGAAGCTATAGTTATTCAGGTATCCTCCGCCTCTTCCAAATTTCCAAATTCCTTTTCTTTGCTGCTGTGATCTGACTGCCTGTTAGAATGTGGCTGTGTTTGTTCTCCATGGTCCCACTCAGGGCCGTCTTTAATATTGACTGGACCCTGGGCAAACATTTTCTTGGGCCCCCTCTTCCACGCAATTTCGCTCTCCATATGCTTTGAGAGCAGCTAGACTCAAAATCAGTTTACTGATTCAAATCAGGCAGTGATTGCGATTGGTTGCAGGAGGTTACAGTGTATCATTACCACTCACTGACTGGCTGCTAGAGGTTACAGCACACATTATGGCTCACTGTTATTTTCGAGGTTACAGCATATGAGTTCTGCATGTTGATTGGTTGCTAGAGATTACTGTACATCAATACTGCTCACTGATTGATTGCTAGAGGTTACTGAACATCTATACCACTCACTAATTGGTTGTTATAGGTTACTGCAAATTATTACTACTCACTGATTGGTTGCAAGAGGTTAGTGCACAGCATTACCGCTCACTGACTGGTTGCTAAAGTTTACAGCACACATCTCCTCACTGCCTGCCTGCGTATTCACATTCACCAAAATTCAGTGTGCTGTGGCACCATGTTATTTTGAAGAAGGGTTCCACCTCCAATTTGCTTACTTTTGCAGAACAGGCTGATGTTAGGCTTAATGATCACAGTTGTAGGCAGGACTTTCAAGCATGCTCCTTTACCTCCCCAGTGGGCAGCATTAAACAGAAGTTATGGTGGATGTGACCTCAGGAGGACATGATATACATATGAATGCTGCCTATATTTACATATCAATGCCATGGTCTATGGCTATTTACATATTAATGCCCCCACTATTTACATATTAATGCAGGTTATTAACATGTAAACACAGGGTGAGTCATCTGTATATGGCAATAGGGCAGAGCTGGGCAGCAGAAGTTTGCACTGAGATATCGGGACACAGCACAGGACTAAAACTTCAAGGGATAAGGGAATTTAAACTGGAATAGTTGGCAAGTATGAGGCAGCTGCTTTGGGCCTCACAACAATGATGGGGCCCAGGGCAGCTGCCCCTTTTGCCCTGCCTTAAAAATGGTCCTGGTCCCACTGTATGTAGGAATGTAGCCATTCTGTCTTGGTCCCACTGTATGTAGGAACATAGCCACCCTGTCTCGATCCCAATGTATGTAGGAGCGCAGTCACCCTGTCTTGGTCCATCCATATGTTGAAACATAACCACCCTGTCTTGGTCTCAATAAATGTAGGAATATAGCCACCTTGTCTTGGCCCCATTGTATGTAGGAACATAGCAACCCTGTCTTGGTTCCACTGTATGTAGGAATGTAGCCACCTGCCACCCAGTCTTATTTCCACAGTATGTAGAAACCTAGCCACCCTGTCTTGGTCCTACTGTATGTAGGAATGCAACGATCCTTTCTTGGTTCCACTATATAGGAACATAGCCATCCTGTCTTGCTCACTGCCAAGATGGACTATGGTCTATTGGATTTGTAGTGAGCATAGAGCAGTGCACATGACCACAATCAACATCTACTCCAGGGTTTCCCAACCAGGGTTCTAAGAAACTCAAGGGTTCCTCCAATGGTTGCTAGGGGTTCCTTGAGCAATGACCTATTTTTGGCTCTCAGATAAGTTCCCAGTGACACCAATGATCTTTTTAGCTTTCTGTAGGGGGGAAATTCTTCCCCAAGACCACAGATGTGACCACAGCATTCTTCCACTGACCATCACACCAAGGTATCATGAGTTGTAGATACAGCCATTTTTAACAGGGGTCCCCTGAGGTTATTTCAAGGGTTCCTCTGTGTTGAAAAGGTTGAGAAAGTCTGATCTACTCATTCCAAACAAATGGAAGTTAGCGGTTAAAGGACGAGTTTTGGAAGCTTATGGAGGGCTTTACAATGTCACGAAAAATAGATTACAAGGCCATTAATTAGAGGATGTGTATGGATTATTCTTGGAGAATAAGGATATAATTTAGAGACTTCAAAATAAAATCTAGTCAATTACAAAGTGTATAAATAGCCAAAAAATATTTGTTTTGGATAGAGTAGGAAAGCGTTAAACCCCCTGCGTCCTCTTGAGGAGGTTCCTATCCACTTCCTGCTCCAGAGATACAACAGGAAGTAAAGGGGAAAGCTCTCCAAAGTGAGGAGAATACTCAGTCTTGACAGATTTAACCCGAAGAACGTGTCCCCACTGGAAGATTTCTTCCGTGTTCCTGTTCTGATCACAACCATAAGATTTTGGATTTTCCATTCCTTTCTGTCTCAGTGACAATGGTCACAAGGACAAACAGATTGGGGGAATCTCCCTAGTGTGGTCACAGACAGCATTAAACTAAAATAAAAAAAAAAGTTTTGTCTATACATATAATTTAAGTATAGAGTCAATAATCCAATGATAAACTGAATAATGAAGTACTTACCAACTACGAGCAGGATGACCATGTTGCTGAGTTGTTTTTGTTTTGCAATGCCGTTGTCAGAAATGCAGAAATATAATCCCGCCATGGATGGAGATAGGATGGCTACTCTTACCACTGCTGCCTCCTTCTGGTGAACGGTGATATTACGGAAGGATGTGTCATTATGATAGAATGTGTAACATATAGGAAGGGTGCTCATTGTGGACTCACATGAGAGATTGATATTATCCCCTACTACCACCTCATCAGCACTCAGCTTGATTTGTGTTTGGCCAAAGGCAGCTGCGAAAAGAAGACACATTAGCTATAACATATGTCATCCATACACCCCCTATGGTCCAGAGCAATTTATACTTGTCTGCTATGAGCCCCATATTAATTAATACATTTTTATGACAAACACGCTTTTTTTGGTGATATTGTCATGCAAAAAAAGTTTATATATATATATATATATATATATATATATATATATATATCTGCACCTGGCAGATCCCGACCCTCATTGTCACAATGACGCGGTGCCTGGACTGATTTATGTGACGTCAACAGAGAGTGGACTTCAGTCCGCTCTCTGATAAAAAAAAAATGGGTCACAGGAATGCAAAAACAAATTGCAGACAAGCTTTGGCTATACTTCTCTTTTAACCACTTCACCCCCGGACCAATTTGCAGCCAAAGGACCAGGCCCCTTTTTGCGATTCGGCACTGCGTCGCTTTAACTGACAATTGCGCGGTCGTGCGACGTGGCTCCCAAACAAAATTGGCGTCCTTTTTTTCCCACAAATAGAGCTTTCTTTTGGTGGTATTTGATCGCCCCTGCGGTTTTTATTTTTTGCGCTATAAACAAAAATAGAGCGACAATTTTGAAAAAAAATGCAATATTTTTTGCTTTTTGCTATAATAAATATCCCCAAAAAATATATAAAAAAAACATTTTTTTCCTCAGTTTAGGCCGATACGTATTCTTCTACATATTTTCGGTAAAAAAAATCGCAATTAGCGATTATTGATTTGTTTGCGCAAAAGTTATAGCATTTACAAAATAGGGGATAGTTTTATAGCATTTTTATTAATATTTTTTTTTACTAGTAATGGCGGCCATCAGCGATTTTTATTGTGACTGCGACAGTATGGCGAACACATCAGACATTTTTGACACATTTTTGGGACCATTGTCATTTATATAGAAATCAGTGCTATTTAAATGCACTGATTCCTATGTAAATGACACTGGCAGTGAAGGAGTTAACCACTAGGGGGCGGGGGAGGGGCTAAGTGTGACGTGTTGTGTTTTTTTTTACAGTAGGGGGCGTGGCTGTACGTCTGACGTCATTGATCGGCTTTCAGGGAACAGCCGATCAATGACAGGCAGTGTAGGAAGCACGGGGAGAGGTTTGTTTACACAGACCTCTCCCCGTTCTTCAGCTCTGTGACCCGATCGCAGGACACCAGCCACAATCACGGAGCTCCCGACCATGTCGCGAGCGCCCCACGGCTGGGCTTTTAAAGGACCAGGTACCGGTACGTGGTTTTGCCCAGCCGTGCCATTTTGCCAAGGTATATCGGCGTGAGGCGGTCGGGAAGCGGTTAATAACTTGGAGAGGATCTGCAATGGGACAAAATCCCTCCTGAGATGTGAGCAAACCTGGTGGCCAACTACAAAAAAAGTCTGACCTCTGTAAATGCCAACAAGGGTTTTGCCACCAAGTACTAAGTCATGTTTTGCGAAGGGGTCAAATACTTATTTCACTCAATAAAATGCAAATATAACTTTTTTGAAATGCGTTTTTTTTTTTTTGATTTTTTTATTGTTCTTCTGTCTCTCACTGTAAGAAACCGGCCATTAAAATTATAGACTGATCATTTCTTTGTCAGTGGGCAAACGTACAAAATCATCAGGGGGTCAAATACTTCTTTCCTTTACTGTATAAGGCCTGATGAAGACAACACAAGTCCATTTTTCAAGGCTGGCTCCGATGCTTCATACTAACCCTTAATCCGGATTAATACATTTTTACTCCTCTTTTTCACAGTTCCATTTGCAGTTTGTACTTCACAAGCATAAATCCCAGAATCCTCAATCCGAGCTGACAGCACCCGGTATGAATCAGATACACCAAATTCCTGCATAGGCCGTCCATCTTTGTAAAAGCCAAACCGCAGCTCTGTGTTTTTATTGGGTGGGACCAGAGTTGTTTCACATTTCAGATTTATGACGTCACCTTCTGTTAAATGCGACTGATTTAAACGTAAAACTGGCTCAAAAAAAAGTGCTGTGAAAAAAAAAAAAACAAGATTCAGAATAATGGGCAAAGGGTTTTAATGGTAAATCTTTTCATTTATCAACTGGGTTGTTTGTCTCCTTGTGGGTATCCTTGCTTGACAAGGGTCAACACCATACACCAGCACATCTCTCCCAACAGCATTGTGTCTTATGCCACGTACACACGATCGGAATTTATGATGGAAACAGTCCGATGGGAGCTTTTCATCGGATTTTCCGACCGTGTGTGTGCCTAACGGTCTTTTTCTGTCTGAATTTCCAAAGGACTCTGGATTGAGAACTGCCACGTACACACAGGGTCGGAATTCTCGTTGGAAAAAGCTCTGATGGTTTTCCCGTCGGAATTCTGATGGAATTTGTCTCAAACTGTCTTGCCTACACACGGTCACACCAAATTCCGACTGTCAATAACACCGCGGCATACAACACGTTCAACATCACTATAAAAGGGAAGATTAATGCTTCCGAGCATGCGTCAAATTGTTTCCAAGCAGGCGTCGGAATTTTGCGTGTCGGAATTGCATACACACGATCGGAAAATCCGATAGAAAGGTTTTCCGTCGGAAAAATTAAGAACAGGTTCTCAATCCAAAGTCCGTTGGAAATTCCGACAGAAAAAGACCGATGGGCATACACACGGTCGGAAAATCCGATGAAAATCTCCCATCGGACAGTTTCCATCGGAAATTCTGACTGTGTGTACGTGGCAAACCTGTTCTTAATTTTTACAACGGAAAACCTTTCCATCGGATTTTCCGATCGTGTGTATGCAATTCCGACACGCAAAATTCCGACGCATGCTCGGAAACTATTTGACGCATGCTCAAAAGCATTAAACTTCCCTTTTATAGTGCAGTCGAACGTGTTGTATGCCGTGGTGTTATTGACCGTCGGAATTTGGTGTGACCGTGTGTAGGCAAGACAGTTTGAGCGAAATTCCGACGGGAAAACCATCAGAGCTTTTTCCGACGAGAATTCCGACCGTGTGTTCGCAGCATTATCCTTCCCCAGTAGATCAGACCAAACATTAACTAGGAATTGTTCAAAAACAACATGGAAAAAAGCTGGTTCTAAAGGCCCGTACACACGGTCGGACTTTTTGACAACAAACATGCAAATTAGCTGTTTTGGACCAACATCCGATCGTGTGTACGCTCCATCGGACCAACTTTTTCAGTTTTCATCTGACTTTTGTTGGCTGTGCGAACAGACCAACTTTCTGCCAACAAAAGTCAGATGGAGCAAAGTCTGACCATGTGTACACAAAACCATCAGACTTTTGTACAAAGTACAAACACGCATGCTCAGAACCAATGCAAAAGATCAGAAAACAATACAGAAGTTGACCAAAGGTGGCGCTGGAGTATTTGAACGTCCTCTTTTGAAGTGTCGTCAGTACGTTGAAACGTCACTACGTCGTGTCTATGCAATACAAACTTGGGGCCAACGCCCTTTGTACAAAAATCCACGGGAAAGTTTGTACAAAGTCCGATCGTTTGTATGAGGCTTTAGACTTTTGAAGGTATTTTTTTGGTGGAAACAGTTGCATCCATTGACAAAGTCCATGTGATAGACCCCACCCAGCACATCGCCCTGGGAGAAATTTGGCAAATACTGCCTGTAATACCAATATCAACTTGACAATACTAAAGAAGGGACACCATGCCTGAAATAGATCTGTAACCCACTTTACACCTTGAACACTATGACCATCTTAAAAAGACTCTTCAACCACGCCAAGCTGTTATGACAACGATTATGATAGCAATACCCATGATTCCATATCTATTAAAGCAACAAAAAAGGACAATTGGGCGGGAGATTAACCCCACTTTTAAGCCCCTCCTAGCCATTCCCAGTCCATCCAGTCTGGTATCAATAGATGGAATTGAACATTTTCTTGAAGTTAGTGTTGGGTGCTCACCTTGGATCTGAATGGATAAGGCTTTGCTGTTCTTCTTCACAGTCTCAGACACCGTTCTCACTTCACAGGTATATTTCCCAGAATCCTCCAGCTGAGCTGACATCACTCTGTATGTATCAGACATGCCAATTTCCCGAACATTCTTACCATCTCTGTAGAAAGCAAACTGCAGCTTTGTGCTCTTTCTAGGTGGGGCGAGACTTGTGCTACACTTCAGAGTCATGCCGTCACCTTCCATCACAGGTACTTCAATAAATTTTAACGCTGGATCAGAAAATAACTCTGTGGGGGGTAAACAAAAATCTCAGACCTCCTGCATTGACTTAAAGCCTACCCCAGGGCAAGGTTTTTATTCAACAAAAACAGAGCCTCATTAGGTTCTTCAAATAAAAATCTCAGCCCAGGCCACGATTTTGTACTGCCAATCCAGAGCTGTCTCCCAATTCACTCAAACCAACAAGCTGAGGAAAGATTGTGAGTGCGGGGTGTCATGGTTCCACCATCTAAGTAGGTATCCTCAGGGCACCCTTCAATGTTCAATATTTCTTTATTGAGATTTTAAGACGCCCTTCATCCACTGTGTAATGATGCAAAGAGCGCTGCCAATGTCATCAAGTCAGCGACACTTTAGGCATTATCCAAGACCACACATTGCTGGTAGGAGACTGAAGAGGAACAATTCATTTTAGTGGTCGGAAGACTTTGGAATAAGGTAAGTATAAAAGAAAAAGAATATAAGTAAGTAAGTATAAAGTAAGTAAGTACCGTATTTATTGGCTTATAACACGCACTTTTTCCCCCTTAAAATCGGGGGAAAGTCGTGGGTGCGTGTTATACACCGATACCCCCCAAAAAAAAGGACAAAAATGGCAAGCGCCGCTGAAAAATAGCAAGCGCTGCCGAAAAAACCCGAAGCGCGGCCGAAAAAGAACGAAGCGCCCCCGGAAAAAGCCGAGCAGACTCTGCTCTGCTCGTAGTCCCGCCTCCCTGCGCTCGCTCCGGAAACAGCAGGGAGGCGGTACCGCGAGCTTAGCCGTCCGAGTCGGCTCGGCTTTTTCCGGGGGCGCTTCGGTCTTTTTCGGCCGTGCTTCGGGTTCTTTCGGCGGCGCACGCGACAACGTCTCGGCGGCGGGAAATTTAAACCCGCAAAAAACTGAAAATGACGCTGGCAAGCTACAATGGCACTGGGCAAGGCTACAATGGCACTGGGCAAGGCTGCAATGACGCTGGGCAAGGCTGCAATGACGCTGGGCAAGGCTGCAATGACGCTGGGCAAGGCTGCAATGACGCTGGGCAAGGATGCAAATGACGCTGGGCAAGCTACAGTGACGCTGGGCAAGGCTGCAATGACGCTGGGCAAGGCTGCAATGACGCTGGGCAAGGATGCAAATGACGCTGGGCAAGCTACAGTGACGCTGGGCAAGCTACAATGACGCTGGGCAAGCTGCAATGACGCTGGGCAAGCTGCAATGACGCTGGGCAAGCTGCAAATGACGCTTAAATGTAAGTTGTTTTTTTTTCCCTAAACTTCCCTCCTAAAACTTTTTTTCCTTAAAATGCCCTCCTAAACTTGGGGTGCGTGTTATACGCCGGTGCGTGTTATACGCCGATAAATACGGTAAGTATAAAAGAAAAACAAAAATGACTTACATCAGCCATTCTCAACCCCTCTGGGTTCCTCCAGAGGTTGTGAGGGGTTCCTTCAGTTGTGGCCGATTGACCTCCCATCTGACGGTGCCACTAAAGTTCTGGGTTCAATGCCACTTAGCTGAGCCAGCAGCATGACTTCAATGACTTATTTAGCTGGTTGTAAGACTGATCATCACGGTAAAGGGAGGCACTCATGACATTCACGACAGCTAAATCTATTGCTTATGCAGGGATCATCAGCAATAACATAAAAAAAAAAAATCCCCGATCACTCCCCCCCTCCCTAGAGTAGTTCAGAAAAAGATGTTAAAAAAGAATATATGCATAAATACATAAGTGGTCCATATAGTGAACTTGGTGTTGAGTT
>JAQSEC010000482.1:0-11870 GCA_028564925.1 Lithobates sylvaticus
GCACGTGGCCATGGGACACGCGCGTCTTTGTTTTCGGCAGCTGGACATGTGGAGCCGCATCATGCTGAAGGCTTGGTAGAATGGATGACCAAGCCCTCCTCATCCTCCTCATCCTCTCTCACCAGGCTCAGGGTACTGGCAGAGCAGCTGCCAACGCGTACTCAAGGGCATCTTCAGCCACCCCTTCCCTAGACCCACCATGTCCTCCTGAGGAGTCCCCCGAACTCTTTGAGCACAGTGTTGGGTACATGCTCCAGGAGGATGCCCAACGATTCGAAGGCTCGGATGATGATACCCAGCTTGAGGAATCTGGCAGTACTGTTCCACCAGCTGCAGCTTACTGCCAGGTTTGCTCTAGTGGTGAAGAGGGAGGGGATGATGAGGTCACTGACTCCACGTGGGTGCCTGAAGGGAGAGAGGATGAGGAGGAGGACGAGGAGGAGGAGGATGCGGCGTCACATGTCCAACGAGGCAGGATGCCCCTGGAGGCCAGGTAGAGGCCACCACAGCAACTGCACAACACCGCAGAGCTCCGCCTGTGCAGGGCGCTGCCTCTGCACGTTATCAGAAAAGTTCTTTGGTGTGGGCCTTTTTTGAGACGAGTGCATCAGATCGCACCACTGCTATTTGCAATATTTGTCTCAAGCGTATCTCGCGTGGCCAAAACATCAGCCGCTTGGGCACCACAAGCATGACCAGACATATGTCGACCTGCCATGCAGCTCGTTGGCAGGCACACATAAAAGACCCACACCAAAGAACTAAGCGGACCTCTCCTTGCTCCTCATCAGCTGGGATCTCCATCCCCACTACACCTTCAGTCCTCTCTGAAAGCTGCTCTGAGAGGACTGAAGGTGTAGAATTAGGTGTGTCACAACCAAGTACTTGCAGTACACCGACGTCCGATTGCAGCAGGCAAATTTCCCTGCCCAGCTGCTGGACCGTAGAAAGAAGTACACTCCCAGCCATCCACATGCCCAGCAGTTGAATGCTAGCTTGGCTAAATTGCTAGCACTTCAACTGCTGCCTTTTCAGTTGGTAGACTCGGCCCCCTTCCGTGAGTTTGTTCAATGTGCGGTTCCTCAGTGGCAGGTTCCCAAACGCCACTTTTTCTCAAGGAAGGCGATTCCGTCTCTCTACCGGCATGTGGAGGCAATGTCCATGCCTCGCTGGACAGGGCGGTCAGCGGTAAGGTGCATATTACCGCTGACTCATGGTCCAGCAGGCATGGACAGGGACGGTACCTTTCTTTCACGGCCCATTGGGTCACTCTATTGGCAGCTGGGAGGGTTGCAGGACAAGGTGCAGTAGTGTTGGAGGTTGTTCCGCCACCACGCCTCCAAAACGCTACTACTGCTACTGGTTGTGACACACCTCTCTCCTCCACCCCCTCCTCTTCTTCTTCCTCCAGTGCTCTGTCCTTGGAACCAGCGGTGCTCCGTAGGCGTACAAGGGGCTACGCAAGTACGCAGGCAAAAAGATGCCATGCCGTGCTTGCGCTGGTGTGTTTGGGGGACAGGAGCCACACTAGGCCAGAGGTTCTGGCAGCTCTGCAGGGGCAGGCCGAGAGGTGGTTGACGCCACGCCAGCTTAAGCCAGGAATGGTCGTTTCTGACAATGGCACCAACCTCCTCTCCGCCCTGCGACAGGGGCAGCTCACCCATGTGCCCTGCATGGCTCACGTCCTCAACCTGGTGGTGCAGCGGTTCTTGGGCAGGTTCCCAGGCTTACAGGATGTCCTGAGGCAGGCTAGGAAAGTCTGTGTGCATTTCCGCCGATCTTATAATGCCAGTGCTCGGCTGACTGAGCTGCAAAAGGAGCTGAACCTGCCAAGAACCGCCTAATATGTGACATGCCCACCAGGTGGAACTCAACGTTGGCCATGCTGCAGCGACTGCACACGCAGCAGAGGGCCATCAATGAGTACCTTTGCGACTACGGCACCAGGACAGGGTCAGGGGAGCTTGTTTTTTTTTTCCCCACGTCAGTGGAGCATGATCAGGGATGCATGCACTGTCCTCTCACCATTTGAGGAGGCCACGAGGATGGTGAGCAGTGACAGTGCATGCATCAGTGACACTGTACCTCTTGTCCACCTGTTGGAGCATACGCTGCGTGGGATAATGGACAGGGCACTTGAGGCAGAACAGAGGCAGGAAGAGGAGGACTTCCTTGCCTCTCAAGGCCCCCTTTATCCGGACAGTGTTCCTTCTGTCCCACCCATCACACAGGAAGAGGATGAGGATGAGGAGGAGGAGGAGGAGGAGGAGGAGGAGGATTGTGTGAGCATGGAGGTGGAGCCTGGCACTCAGCATCAGCAGCAGCAGCAGTCTTTTAGGGATGATGTACAGTCCCAACAAACCAGTGGACTTGTACGTGGCTGGGAGGAGGTGGCTGGCGATCATGTCATCCTCAGTGACCCAGAAGACTCCGGACCGAATGCCTCAGCTAACCTACGCTGCATGGCCTCCCTGATCCTGCAAAGCCTGCGGAAGGATCCTCGTGTTCTTCGGATCAAGGAGAGGGACCATTACTGGCTGGCCACTCTCCTTGATCCACGGTACAAGGGTAAGGTTGCGGACCTTATCTTGCCGTCGCAGAGGGAGCAGAGGATGAGACATCTCAGGGAGGCCTTGCAGAAAGGTCTGTGCAACGCGTTCCCAGAAACTGGGAGGTTACAAACTCCTGGTCCTGGGCGACGAGTTGCTGAGGCTTCGGTCAGTAGCAGAAGGAGCGGTGGGGAAGGTGGACGTCTGACCGATGCGTTCAGACAATTTTTTAGTCCGCAGCCCCAAGGTATGATCGGGTTCCAGCAACCATCGCCAGCGTCTGATATACATGGTGCAGGAATACCTTGGGGCAAGGTCAGACTTGGACACCTTTCCCACCGAAAATCCTCTGGCTTACTGGGTCCTGAGGATGGATCACTGGCCAGAGCTTGCACAGTATGCAATTGAGCTACTGGCCTGTCCTGCCTCCAGCGTTCTTTCCGAACGCACATTCAGTGCTGCTGGAGGATTTTGTCACCGATCATAGGGTGCGCCTGTCCACCGCCTCGGTTGATCGACTGACCTTCATCAAAATGAATCAGTCTTGGATCACCACCAGCTACCAGGCACCTGAAGCGGATATAACGGAATAATTTATAATGTCACATCCCTTCAAGACTGCCTATGCTGATGCTGAGTGACTGTCCTGTTATGTTCACTGACTATCCTCTTCCTCCTCCTCAATTATCCATGCCACCACACCAGTGCCTAAGGCACAATTTTTCTGCCCCTGTATAACAGGGGCGTGTACTTACAATTTTTTTAAAAAAATGCTTCGCAACACGTGTGACTGCTGTGCTCCAAGTACAGTATCTGTGAGGGGTTGCAGTGTTGTGGCACCAGCACCAGTGCCTAAGGCACAATTTTTCAGCCCCTGTTTAACAGGGGCGTGTAATTACAATTTTTAAAAAAAAATGCTTCGCAACACGTGTGACTGCTGTGCTCCAAGTACAGTATCTGTGAGGGGTTGCAGTGTTGTGGCACCAGCACCAGTGCCTAAGGCACAATTTTTCAGCCCCTGTTTAACAGGGGCGTGTAATTACAATTTTTTTTAAAAAAAAATGCTTCGCAACACGTGTGACTGCTGTGCTCCAAGTACAGTATCTGTGAGGGGTTGCAGTGTTGTGGCACCAGCACCAGTGCCTAAGGCACAATTTTTCAGCCCCTGTTTAACAGGGGCGTGTAATTAAAAATTTTTTAAAAAAATGCTTCGCAACACGTGTGACTGCTGTGCTCCAAGTACAGTATCTGTGAGGGGTTGCCGTGTTGTGGCACCAGCACCAGTGCCTAAGGCACAATTTTTCAGCCCCTGTTTAACAGGGGCGTGTAATTACAATTTTTTAAAAAAATGCTTCGCAACACGTGTGACTGCTGTGCTCCAAGTACAGTATCTGTGAGGGGTTGCAGTGTTGTGGCACCAGTGCCTAAGGCACAATTTTTCAGCCCCTGTTGGGGCGTTGTAATTACAATTTTTAGGCAATGCTTTGCAACAGGTCTCATTGCTGTGCTAAGAGTACAGTATCTGTGAGGGGTTGCAGTGTTGTGGCACCAGCACCAATGTCTAAGGCACAATTTTTCAGCCCCTGTTTAACAGGGGCGTGTAATTACAAATCTTGATCTAATAGTTCACAGCAGGGCCCATTCCTGCGCCCACCAAGAGTAACTATGAGGGCCTACAGTCTTGTGGCAACACCGTCCACCACCACCGCCAAGGCCCAATTTTTCTGCCCTGTTCAACAGGTGCATGCAATTACAAATCTTGATCTAATAACTCACAGCAGGGCCCATTCCTGCGCCCACCAAGAGTAACTGTGAGGGCTTACAGTCTTGTGGCAACACCGTCCACCACCACCACCAAAGGCCCAATTTTTCTGCCCTGTTCAACAGGTGCATGCAATTACAAATCTTGATCTAATAACTCACAGCAGGGCCCATTCCTGCGCCCACCAAGAGTAACTGTGAGAGCTTACAGTCTTGTGGCAACACCGTCCACCACCAAAGGCCCAATTTTTCTGCCCGGTTCAACAGGTGCATGCAAGTACAAATCTTGATCTATTAACTCACAGCAGGGCCCATTCCTGTGCCCACCAGTCTTGTGGCTACACCAACATCTAATAGGGCAAATTTCTGCAGAGTATATACGCCAGGCCCCTACTTTCAAACATCCAACTTACAAATGACTCCTACTTGCAAACGGAAAGAGAAAACAGGAAGTGAGAGGAAATCTACCCCTAGGAAGGGAAATTCTATGCTGTTAGATTTAATTTGGGAAAAAGGTATCTCCTCTCTACTGATACTTTATCACCAATCCTTGTTTCAATTCAAACCCCACTTTTCCAAAAACATTTGTCATTGGGACGGAAAGTGAGGTGACATGTTCTGAACAGATGTGCAAAGACAGCAAATGTTACAGGGGTGATAACCCCCTCCCTATGTTCTCCAAAAAGCTTAAAAATAGATTTTTTTGGGATGGAGCTACACTTCATAATGTACCTGTTCAGATTCTACTTAAGAACAAACCTACAGTCCGTGTCTTGTTTGCACCACCTATATACTGCTGTTCAGAGTATATAGGGTTGTAGGTATAGGGTTTTATTTTGGGTACGGGGTCCCCCTTAATATCCATACAAGACCCAAAGGGGCTGGGGTGGGGGGGGGGAGGGTGATGGGGTAGCCATGCCATTTTTCTCAAGGATTTTTCAGCCATATGGCGGCCAGGACAAGACATGACATTAAAGCCGCAAGTGGTTTTAAATGGCTTCTTTTTTTCCTTTACAAATGTCATTTTGTGCAAGGACAGTTCTAAACACGGGAAACACATGCCACTTCACAGGCATACTTTAGACACCCCCCAGGTACCATATTTAAAGGAAAATGTCACTTTATGCATTATTAAAATGACTGCTCCCGAAAAAACGTTAGTTTTTAAAAGTTTTTTTTGCATTGATATATGTCCCCTGGGGCAGGACCCGGGTCCCCAAACCTATTTTATGACATTAACATGCATATTGGCCGTTGTAATTAGCACTTTTGATTTCAAACGTTCGCGTCCATTATAACGAATAGGGTTCGAAAATTCGCGCAAACTTTCGGTCCGTTCGAAGGTTCTGGTTCGAACCGAACCCGGGGGTGTTCGGCTCATCCCTACTGAACACAGAGGTCAGTCGCACAGTACGAGCAATTTTCGGAAAATGCTTTGTATTTTCTGAATGAATGAAAAGCATTCTCTGATTGGATGAGGTGGGGAAGCAAGACAGCAATGCAGCATTGATCGCTGCAATAATAATCCCCAGCACTGAAGTTAGTGCACACAAGAATACCAATGACACTGGTGTCAGTAGAAGCATTAATAAACCCCAACATTGGTGGCAGTAGATGCAGTAATAACCCTCCGCATGTTGTGTCTGTTATGTCCCTTCGACACTGGGGCTCTCAGGGTGTTGCTAGCAATGCTGCCAGTATCCGCTCAGCAAGTTACACATAGGCTGGATGCACTTCTTAACCAGGGAAGGGTTTATTACTCACTCAGAAAGTGATGTACATTCTTACATGGAGGAGTCATAATACAACAGGTCTCCCTCTAAGTATCATGCTGCTGCTTCCCAGTCCCACACACACTGTGACTGACTTCCTGGTACAGCCCCTCCCCCAGCTTGCATCAGGAGAAAGGGGTTAAGGGTCACAGTGATTCTGCGCAAACATTATACCTCCTCTTTTTCTCAAAGAAAAAAAATAAAAACATAAAAAATATATATATATATATATATATATATATTTATATATATATATATAACAAGAGAATACGCAACACATAAAATACTCAACACAAAAAGAACAAGGTAAACCGGATCAGTTCAGCAAGTAGTATCTCAAACCCAGTTCTGTGGCTTCCGCAGCACTTCAGGAGCCCTTTGTCTTCATTTCCTGACCTTTGATGTGTGTCGTAAGATTTTTCCTGCAGAAATGACACTTCGTGCAGGGACAGTTCTAAGCATGGGAAACATGCGCCCCTTTACAGGCATACTATACACACACCCAGGTACAAAATTTAAAGGAATATTACACCTTTTATTGTTTCACTTTAAGCATTATTAAAATCACTGCTCCCGAAAAAACTGCCATTTTTAAAACTTTTTTTTGCATTGATACATGTTCCCTGGGGCAGGACCAAGGTCCCCAAACACTTTTTATGACAATAACTTTTTAAAAATCAATGACTTTCAATGACTGTTCTCTGTTTTACGGGGATGGGAGCCGACAATTCATTATAGCCGTGAGTGCTTTTAAATTACACCAGTGCTGGGGTTTTATATATTGTGTCCACTGACTCAAGTTCTAGGGGTTAATACAGGAATTAACCCCCAGAATTGCTGTCATTGGACGCACTATTAACCCCAAGCATTGATGTCACTGCACGCACAATTAATCCCCAGCATTAGTGTCAATGGACATACTATTAGCCCCCAGTATTGGAGTCAGTGGATGCAATAACCACTTAAGGACCGCCTCCTGCACATTTACGTCGGCAGAATTCCACGGCTGGGCACATCATTGTACAGGTACGTTGCCCTTTAAGAGCCCAGCCGTGGGTCGCACACGCGCCACTGGCGGCGCGCTCGCGACCTGGTCCTGAGCTCCGTGACCATGGCCACAGGACCCGCGGACCCGATCGCCGCTGGTGTCCCGCGATCGGGTCACAGAGCTGAAAAACGGGGAGAGGTAAGTGTAAACAAACCTCTCTGCGTGCTTCCTAGTAAGACTGACACTGATCGTCTGTTCCCTGTCATCGGGAAAGACGATCAGCGATGTCGAACGCCAAGCAACGCCCCGTACAGTAAAAAAACACACACACGTCACACTTGACCCCTCCCTGCCCCCTAGAGGTTAACTCATCCACTGCCAGTGTCATTTACACAGGCATGTAAATAGCACTGATTGCTGTACAAAAGACAATGGTCCCAAAAATGTGTCAAAATGTCCGATGTGTCCGCCATAATGTCGCAGTCACAATAAAAATATGTAGAAGAATACGTATCGGCCTAAACTGAGGAAAAAATAACTTTTTTATATATATTTTTTGGGGATATTTATTATAGCAAAAAGTAAAAAAATATTAAATTTTTTTCAAAATTGTCGATTTATTTTTGTTTATAGTGCAAAAAAATTAAAAACCGCAGAGGTGATCAAATACCACCAAAAGTAAGCTCTATTTGTAGGAAAAAAAGGACACCAATTTTGTTTGGGAGCCACGTCGCACGACTGTGCAATTGTCAGTTAAAGCGATGCAGTGCCGAAACGCAAAAAGGGGCCTGGTCCTTTGGCTGCAAAATTGGTCCGGGGCTTAAGTGGATAATAACCCCCAAAACTAGTGTCAGAACTGTATTGCCAGCAGCAGCACAGCAGTGGTAAGTTAGTCTGAGCCTTACTGAGGACAGTCAGTAAGGCTAGGCCAAATGGAAAAGAGGCACACACCTGGAGTGAACAGCTGCAGCAGTTAAAACTTCATCCATGCGGTGGGCGGCAGCTACACAGCCCAGCATTCTGTTCTCCCTGGCACAGGCAAGGCTCCTCCCCCAAGGCAGAAAGAGGCACTGCAAGGCAATGGGAATAGAGTGGTGGGTGGGACAGGCACCAGACTCTCCCGCTGTGCTCAGTTTGCTGCCTTATCATAATACAGCTCTGTGCCAAACACTGTTAGCCTTAACCTAAGAGACAGCCTGGCCCGGTGGCAAAGAATAGCATGAGAGAGGAATGATTATTAACCCTTGCAGCCACAACTACCCTCTGCCACTGACTGCACTGTGCATTCTGCAGCAGAGCAGGGACACTGGGCATTTGATTTTTGGCAGGATGTTCTGAACCCCCCTGACCCCCAACTTAACCCTAAATATCCCCCCCCACCACCACTTCTTAAAACGGAACTAAAATCTATAGTAAACTTCAGTAATGCAAATATTTTTTTTTTCTTATGAAAAGAAGAACTGGAATCAAGTGTTATTTTGTTTTCTGATGTGAAATGAGCTTAATGCATGGCATGGTAATATATATACAATATATATATTATATATATATATATACACACACATGTATAAAACATTTTGGATATTTTGCAAGTATAAACAAAAGCAGGGAAGTATGCATGTCCAAGAACATTTTATACTAGATCATACCAAGGTTACAGGTACAAGTCCAAGCAGCTTTGAGAACCGTGTATCGGAAGATAGTATTTTTTTATGCTGAAATGCAATAGTCTATAGTTTTTGGAAAAGGTTAAGAGATAATGACTTACAGATATGTTTTCCTTATTAACTAGCAAACCAGGAAAGGTAGCAAATTAGGCTATTGAGGTGCATTTAGCAGAAGTGCTAATTAAAGGTTGTAACATGGTCAAGATCATATTAACAGTATGAAGTGATATTTTGTACATCTCACTGTCAACGAGATTAGGACTTTCAATGACAGAGCCCATCACTGTCAAGAGTACTGGAAATCTAAAAGGAATCAAAGGTGAAATGGTTTTTGGTATAAGGATTTCATGCTGTTGAGATGATGAAGCAGCAGTGACTTACCCTGGAAATAAAACTAGCTATACCCCACCAAATTTGTACTAATGATGCAACAGGTTTTAAGTCAAGTGTATCTACAGCCAAAGTGTGTGTGTGTGTGTGTGTGTGTGTATAGTTTACATATCATGCAAAAAAAATTGTAATAAATCTGTGCTAGATCCTTGATAACCAAAGAAGATGACAGCTGCTAGCACAGGTTTAAAATAGACAAACCTACAACATATAAATATAAAAAAGTGCAGCGCTTATCCAAATAAGTGACAAATACAAATATGTGCAAATAGTGTCTCCACAGTGTGCCTGTTTTGAGTGTCACAGTATACAGATATTATCCTTAAATATTTACATATGTGACAATACATATGCAGAAAGTGACCCAGCACCACGCCTTTTATGGACGGCACAGTATAAAAATGTTTACACATTTTACACTGTGCCATCCATAATAGGCACGGTTCGGGGTCACTAGCTGCATATGTAAATAAGCATAATATCTGTATACTGTGACACACAAAACAGGCACACTGTGGAGACACTATTTGCACATATTTGTATTTGTCACTAATGTGGATAAGCGCTGCACTTTTTTGTATTTATAGTGTGTGTGTATAAATATCTATCTATATCTATCTATCTATCTATCTATCTATCTATCTATCTATCTATCTATCTATCTATCTATCTATCTATATATATTTATATATATATATATATATATATATATATATATATATATATATAAAACAGTATAGAGAGAAAGAGACAGAGAAAGAACATAAGGTGAATAAAAAGATGTATAAAACGTTCTAACAAACACCCACACAATCAGTAAATTACAGTAATTTGTCTAATATGTGTAGTTCCTATCTTTAGTTACACCTAGGACAAAAATTACTCCATCAGCAAAAGAAAAAAAAACTTATGATTGCCACTAAGTGGTGCTGACGATATAGGAACTACACGTAACAGAGGAAGTACGGCAATTTTATCCTGATTGTGTGGATGTTTGTCATAAGTACACAACAAATGTTTTATGCATGGACCCCTAAGTGTATTACAAATCTTATAGCAGGTAAGACAGTTCAGGTATATGTATTTTGTTTTGTTTGTTATACTGGGTTGGGTTGGGTCTTTTGGCAGGTGTTTACTCCCAAAACATAATTTTCTGAAAGCACAGGGCTGGTGGAATAAAAAGATGATGCTACTAATTTTTTTAGCTCTCATGATAGTTTTGCAAATGTTTATCACATTTTTTTTCAATAAAAACACATTAAAATCTCTACAGTGTAAGTAAAGGCAAAACTTATTTTTCATTTTGCATAAAGTAAGGGAGGGTTATAACCCCCATCAGTATTTTGCCATCTGTGTCCCATTGGGGAGAACTTCCTTCACTTCCTCTCCATTGCCAAACTAAGAAGTGTGAGGAAATCCCTCCAAAGTGTGTCACACATTTGAAGTAGAAATATGGGCAAAACTTTTTTTCTGACGCCAACATGGCAGCATACTAGTGATAGAGCTCTGCCCCTTGACCACTCCCTCAGGACAAGTGAATAGCATAAAAAAGTCGTAGTTAGCCCCCCATTCTTCTTTTTTCCTATTACCTCAATGCACCAGTGAAGAATAAGCAGTATTATGTCCCCGCCCTCTGCCACAGTGCAGTATCCATCTGGGTTCAGCCTCTCCCAGAACTGCTAAATGCGCTAAATAGCCTGGAAGCCCCTGCTTGGGTCTTGATGGGGCCTGCAGTGTTTCCTCACTAGGAACGAAATCTGCCACCATGTAAGTGTCTGCTGTCTGGGGTTTGGGGGGGGGGGGGGGGGCAGCTATTTCATGCTTTTTCTCTTTTGGTCCCTTGTACCAAACAGGATTGTCCTTCCCTTTATTTCTGTCTCCCCATATGTGTTTTCCTTTTACCTTTGCCCTTGGTTCATTCTTTCTTGGCTCCTTTTGTCTCCATTTTTAGATAGTTTTAGTTTTTTTGTGGCCCTCTTGCTTGCATGGGAAGGGATCCATGCTGCACTGCCTGGTGTGTCCACTGCATACCTATAGGAAGAGAGCAGGCCACCCAGTGCTGCTTTTCTTTACAGAGGACACTCTTGATGATGTAATTTGGCCGCACCAGGCTGCACATGTCGACGGGGAAGGCCGAGCACCATCTTGGTTTGGGGCATGGGATGTTTTATTGCCCTCAGTGGATGGGGGAGTCCTGGGGGGGGGTCTCTCGCTCTCCTTGGACAATTCAAAAGGCTCAGACTGCCTTTTTTGGGCAATGCACAGCCTCCTAGATTTGTCTCCTGGCTGTGACTACTTCCTGGTCTGAATCCGCAGGCTTCCCTCTGGCGTCCTCTGCTGTTATTTTCAACTATAGCACCCAAAAAAAAAGGTTATTTATTTTTTGTCTAAAACACACTCTCTGTTACTGTTTTCTTTTCAGCTACTCTCGTCATTTTTTCCTCAACCATGAGTCAGTCATTACTTATGTAAAAAGATCCTCAAATTCAAAGGTAGGGGACCACCGTGTTGGTAAGTTTTCAGGAAAAAGAATGCCTCATTGTGTGGATTGCCTTGATTTGTTTCACCCCAGCATGCTCACGTTCTAAGGTTACCTTCACACAATAAGCCCACTCGGATCCGCCTGAAAAATGGGCAGGCGGATCCGAGCAGGCCTTCCATTGCCTCCTATGGGTAGGCGGATGTCAGTGATATGTGTCTGCTAACACCCATCTGCCATCCGATCCACTCAAGACAGACGTAT
>JAQSEC010000967.1:0-11947 GCA_028564925.1 Lithobates sylvaticus
ATATTGACCCCCAATGAGTGTAGGGTCCCCGCCCCTATACACGCAAACCGAAAATTCACAAAGATCCTGTGGGGAATCCCCCTTGCAAGGCCCATTGTGAATAGCATAGAAATCGGTAATCTCAAGATTGGGCCATATCTAGATAAATTCCTCCAAAGAGCGTCCAGAGCACCAGATCATATTTGAGGGATACAAAGAATTTTTTTAAACTTGTTTACAGAATGTAGACCTCACAAAATAAGCCTCAGATATGGCTAGTAACAGCAGATGTGTCATCATATATATTCAATAATCCAACATGACGATGCATCCTAGCTTTGAATTGGGCCCTGAGCAAAAAGGGAAGATATCCCCACAATCAGAAATTTTTTTTGAAAAACAGTCTGGATTTCTGCCTGGGTCACAATTATTTTTGGTTTAAAAACACGTTTTACTCCAGCAACGCGGAGAGTAGCCATGGGGTGCAAAGTTTTGCACCGAGTTTCGCAAATCTGTTCATGGGCGGAAATGGGAGGATATAAAACGATTTTTTTTAATAAACAACCATCAGAGTTTACTTTTTTATAAGCGTTTTTATAGATGACTTATTTTTTATCTGGGCAGGAACGGAGGGTGCTTTAAATATATTTTTAGAGTTTTTAAACAAAAAAGATCAACAACATAGTTTTTAAACGTCAGAAGAGAAGTAAGGGAGGAGATCAATTATTTGGATGTCACTATATATAGAAAAGGGGAGAAAATCTAGAAAAAACAAAGGTTTTCTTCAAAAAAAAAACCGACAGGAACAGTTACCTTACCAATAACACAATAGGGCACCACCCACAGTGGCTCAAGAAAACATACCAAAGGGTTCAAATCATGTGGGTACGGCGAAACTGCTCGGAAGATACAATTTTGTCGATCAGGCCAAAACATTTTGACCAATAGATTTGTGTCAAAAAGGCTATAGCCCGAGGATTCTGGATAAAGTGGTGGAAAGAAGTAAAAAGAAAAAATACCGAGATCTATGTGTCTAGTGGAGAAAGAAAAAAGAACCCGACAGACCCAACAAAGGAGACCAAAAAAGAACGCCACCAATAAAGAGTGGGGGTTCATCTCGGCTTTCATGCCCAATATAAGGGAAAATTGAGGAAATATTCAAGCAAACATTGGCATGTTACTATTACTGGACAAAAAAATTAAAAACAGAGCTACCACCAGCACCGCAGTTTATTTATAGGAAGGCCACGAGTTTTGGGGACAAATCGTGCGGAAAATTGTTGACCCTCCAAAAAAAAAACACCAACTTTTTTGGGACCGGAAGGTTTTTTTTTGCGTGTAGAAGATGTAAGGCGTGTCGGGAGGTAGCTTCAACCAAGCAGAGCCCTGGAGTCATTTATCTCACCAGCTTAATAACCAAAACATTCACAATCGATCAGTTTATTACATGTAACTCCACACATGTAGTCTATGCATTAAAATGCCCATGTGGCCTGGTTTACATCGGACGAATGAAAAGGAAATTGCGAGTACGCATTGCAGAGCAATACACAATATTAAAATAGGATATAAATAAAGACCACAATGTGTCTCTGCACTTCAAGCTCAAGCATGATATGGAAGCGTCGGGCTTTATGTTCTGGGGGGTTGAAACAGATTCAGCCCCACTGGAGAGGAATTAAACTAGTTCGTGAATTATCAAAAACGTGAAACTCACTGGATATATTCAGTAGATGTTCTAGTACCAAGAGGCTTAAAAGTAGAGCTAGAGACATCAATTGTTTTATAAAGTGACACATAAATATATCTATCGGAGACAGATAATGACACAGAATAAACCGATCAGAGACAGAAAATGACACCAGTGTATGAATCTCGCCCCATAGAACAAAGTTTTATTATTACATTTAATTTTTTATATATTATAATATTTATTTTTTTATATTTTATATTTATATATATTTTATGTATATTTTATATTTAATATTATACACGTCCAGGTCCATACATCCAAGTATTTGATTTTTAAATATGGTATTTTAATATGGTTTTTTATTTTAGACATACAGAACATTGGTCACTGACACTATGGGGTCACAGCGGGTTTATGGATCCGCCTGGAAAGGGCATCTATATCATTTAAGTATCATTTTAATCCCATTTTATTTTAGTCTGCATACACGTATACATCTATGTTTTATGTATGCGGATCATCGTTTAACCATTTATTATGGGATTTTATGGTATTTTTTAGTTATTAATATTTAATATTTTAAATATTTTTAGCTACAGTTGAATATCATTCGGATTTTTTACCATCCCTAGGTAGTTTTTTATATATTTTTAAGAGTGGTAATAATTTTTAAGATTGATAATAATATTTTGACTATAGTGTAACATCATTCAGAGTAGACGAAGCTTGGATACTGTGATATAGAATTAGATTCCCAAGTTTATTATTATTTTTACTTTATTTGTATTTTATTTTTATTTTAATTTAATTTTATTTTTATTTATTTTTATTTTTATTTTTATTTTTATTTTTATTTTTATTTTTATTTTTTATTTTATTTTTATTTTATTTATTTTTATTTTTATTTTTTATTTTTTTCATATCTCTTATTTTATTCTATTTTTTGCTCAAAATATTTACATGGTTAATTGAATGTGTATATCACCATAAAACAGGTTTTTAATAGATAATGTACAGTTTGGATCACTATTGGAAACAATATCTATTATATGACTCATATAGGGACGCTTATATCAACATGTGTTGTGAAATAGGATGCTGGTTAATGTGTTCACCAAAAAAAGTGAGACCCACACACGATAAGATTAAACGGCCGATTTCCGCTACCGCTATTGTATAGAATAGACGGATTCAAATAATCCTGTGAGATACTTTTCAATTCCAGAAATCAATATACTGCGGAATTGTAGTGATTATAATCCTGACATAAACCACACATTGTAATGTACAGATATTGCATGGTACCAGTGTTAATGATGTATGTCTTTTGCGCAAACAGATATCAGCAATGTATGTACAGGTTATTATTGTATTAGAGTGCGGTGCAAAAAACTTATGAGGCTATTATTGATTGCAGGACAGTAAAATATGCATTGCATTTCCAGTAATACGGCCGCTAGTTCCCATTTGGCCACATGAGAATGTCAATTATAGCATGCAGCGTCCGGATTGGACGCTATACGTTCATAAGCTTCACTTCCGGCCAGCGAGGTCACACCCTCAGACGACGTCCGGAAGGACGAGAATCGAAAACGCGTCAGGATCGTGAACCTCGCAGGAAAAGTTGACGCATGCGTCCACACAGTGCGCTCCAAGCCAAGAGGGCCAAAAGGACCAGGAGTAGATGGAGAAATCCTTTTTCTACAAAATCGTTTTGGCGCTTAGTTTCCCCCGGGGGACGGGTTATTAGGCAGAGTGCATTTTTGCTTTTAATTTTTTAAAAGGCTTTTTTTATCAATTTTTATTGGGGCAAAAATTTTTTTGGGGAGGTCTTTTTTTCAATTTCGCACTGCACTACTTTAACTGGTAATTGCGCGGTCATGCAATTTTGTAACCAAACGAAATTTGCGTCCTTTTAAAAAGAGCGAAAATTTTGAAAAAAAAAAAGAGATTTTCTACTTTTTGTTATAAAAAAAAATCTAATAAACTCAATTTTAGTCAAACATTTGGGCCAAAATGTATTCAGCCACATGTCTTTAGTAAAAAAAATGCCAATAAGCGTATATTTATTGGTTTGCGCAAAAGTTATAGCGTCTACAAACTAGAGTACATTTTCTGGAATTTACACCGCTTTTAATTTATGACTGCCTATTTCATTTCTTGAGGTGCTAAAATGGCAGAGAAGTACAAACCCCCCCAAATGACCCCATTTTGGAAAGTAGACACCCAAGCTATTTGCTGAGAGGCATGTTGAGCCCATTGAAAATTTTTTTTTTAGTCCCAAGTGATTGAATAAAGACAAAAATAAAAAAGATTTTTTTTTTTTTTTTCAAAAAGTTGTCACTAAATGATATATTGCTCACACATGCCATAGTTATATGTGGAATTGCACCCCAAAATACATTTTGCTGCTTCTCCTGAGTATGGGGATACCACATGTGTGGGACTTTTTGGGAGCCTAGCCGCGTACGGGGCCCCGAAACCCAAGCACCGCCTTCAGGATTTCTAAGGGTGCAAATTTTTGATTTCACTCCTCACTACCTATCACAGTTTCGAAGGCCATAAAATGCCAAAATAGCACAAAACCCCCCAAATGACCCCATTTTGGAAAGTAGACACCCCAAGCTATTTGTTGAGAGGCATGGTGAGTATTTTACAGCTCTCATTTGTTTTTGAAAATGAAGAAAGTAAAGAAAAAAAAATTTTTTTTTTTTTTTTTCAATTTTCAAAACTTTGTGACAAAAAGCGACATCTGCAAAATACTCACAATACCTCTCAGCAAATAGCTTGGGGTGTCTACTTTCCAAAATGGGGTCATTTTGGGGGGGTTTTATGCCATCTGGGCATTCCATGGCCTCCGAAACTGTGATTGGCAGTGAGAAGTGAAATAAAAAAATTACACCCTTAGAAAGCCTGAAGGCGGTGCTTGGTTTTTGGGGTTCCGTACGCAGCTAGGCTCCCAAAAAGTCCCACACATGTGGTATCCCCGTACTCAGGAGAGAAGCAACAGAATGTATTTTGGGGTGTATTTCCACATATGCCCATGACATGTTTGAGCAATATATCATTTAGTGACAACTTTTTGTAAAAAAAAATATATATATTTTTTTTTTTCATTATTCAATCTCTTGGGACAAAAAAAAAAATATTTAATGGGCTCAACATTGCTCTCATCAAATAGCTTGGGGTGTCTACTTTCCAAAAATGGGGTCATTTGGGGGGGGTTTGAACTGTCCTGGCATTTTATGCACAACATTTAGAAGCCTATGTCACACGTCACCCACTCTTCTAACCACTTGTAGACAAAGCCCTTTCTGACACTTTTTGTTTACATGAAAACATATTTTTTTTTTGCAAGAAAATTACGTTGAACCCCCCAAACACTATATATATGTTAAAGCAAAGGCCCTACAGATTAAAATGGTGGGTGTTGCATTTTTTTTTTCCACACAGTATTTGCGCAGCGATTTTTCAAACGCATTTTTTTGTGGAAAAAATACACTTTTTTTTATTTTAATGCACTAAAACACACTATATTGCTCAAATTTTTGATGAAATAAAAAATATGATCTTAGGCCGAGTACATGGATACCAAACACGACATGCTTTAAAATTGCGCACAAACACGCAGTGGCGACAAACTACATACATTTTTAAAAGCCTTTAAAAGCCTTTACATGATACCACATTAGATTCACGGAGGAGGTCTACTGCTAAAATTACTGCCCTCGATCTGACCTTCGCGGTGATACCTCACATGCATGGTGCAATTGCTGTTTACATATGACGCCAGACCAACGCTTGTGTACGCCTTTGCGCAAGAGAGGGGGGGGGGGCAGGGTGTTTTTTTTTTTTTTTTTTTTTTTTTTTTTTTTTATTTATTTAGCTTTTTTAATTTATTTTTACACTGTTCCTTCCATTTTTTTTCTTTGTTATGATTTTTATTGTTATCTCAGGGAATGTAAATATCCCCTATGATAGCAATAGGCAGTGACAGGTACTCTTTTTTTGAAAAAATTGGGGTCTATTAGACCCTAGATCTTTCCTCTGCCCTCAAAGCATCTGACCACACCAAGATTGGTGTGATAAAATGCTTTCCCAATTTCCCAATGGCGCGGTTTTATATCCGGGAGGGGGGGGACATTCCCTCCACTGCTTGTAAAAGCAGTCTAGAGGCTAATTACCCGCTAGAATTGCTTTTACATGACAGCCGATCACTGGCTGAAAGAATGATACCAAGATGCTACCTAAACCTGCAGGCATCATTCTGGTAAAACCATTCAAAGTCCAGCAACATACTGGACATATATTGTAATCTTTTTTTTTTTTCATGCAGCCTCTTGGCTGAACGAAAAAAAGAGATTGATTGGTGGGTATGCACACCATTAGAATACCTCCCTTCATCCACCCACTTCTAATGATGGGCATACATGCAACATTTATATATGCCGATGCATGGGGGCATCCTCCCGCAAAAGTTATGCCGAGTACACACGGTCGGAATTTCGACAGTATGTACGTGGCATTAGGAGCCAATCGCTCCTCCCCCCCCCTGCTGCCCCCATGCATCGGCACATATGCTCTTTTTTTTAACTGTGGTGGTGAAATCACCTCCTACAGCGTTGGAGTCGCGGCTTTATGTATCGTGGGAGCAAACGCTGTTGCTGTCAAGATAAATAAATCCGCGTTGCAACTGAATGGCGCACCTGAAAACAAAAAAATGCTTAACACTAAAACACAGTAAACAAAATTACATACCTGAAATGCAAGCATGATAAAACATGATAAACATAATAAAACATTGCAGAATAGAATGGAGTAAAAAAAAGAGCAACAATAGAGAGAGAATAGAGTGAGAGAGAGAACAATAAAACGACAACTATTTTTTTTTTTTTTATTTTTTTGAGATTCACAGGTAAAAAAGCTCCTGACTGAAGCGACTGAATCAAAACGCTACCACAAAAAAAATGTTAGCGATCGCAGGGATCAGGCCTGACTCTGCGAACGCTGCAGTTATGTGTGCTTAGTGTTTTGTAAGTGACAGTGATCGATCGATACTGCACTTGGGTGGGCTGGGCTGGAGGGGGGAAAACGCAGGTGCTAGCAGGTATCTGGGCTGATCCCGCTAACAATGCGTTTTTTTTGGAACCCTAAACTGCTGGGACGCTAGTATAGATCTGATCAGATCAGATATTGATCTGTTCAGATACTATACCCACTAAGGGAGGTGTATGCTTTGCGCGTGGGTGTTTGCGGTACTGGCACTAACCTGGGGCGACGCAGACCTTATTTGACCCTAAAACCTAATTGATATCACCCGCCGGGCGATTCAGTGGGTTAAACAGTTTATTGGGTATTAAATGCGGGTGCCCTGACAGTATAAAAAACAAGCTAACTACCAGCGTCACCCGTAACAGTAATACAAAAAAAAAAAAACTGGTTCCTAGCGACACGACTAATGCAGCGATCAGAAAAACGATCGCTTAGTAGACACTGCAAAAGGGGGAGAATGGGTTAACAGGGGCAATCAGGGGGGTTAAAGCCTTTATTAGGTACTATATGGGGGTACCTGACGCCATATTAAAACCTGAACGGAAACCTAAAATAAACGTGAAATAAACTAACTGGCTAACCAGCGTCACCAGGAACATTTAATACGGTGATCAATAGTTGAAAGGGTTCCCTCTAGGGGCAATCAGGGGGTTATAACCCTTGATTTAGTTTGTAATACTGGGGGGACCTGACCTATAAACCGTATTTATGAACCTATATACACATTGCGGTTAACCTCAAAAAAAAAACATGGTTTACCTAAGCGACACTTACTGCAGCGATCAGAAAAACGATCGCTTAGTGACCAACTGGCAAAAGGGGGTGAAAGGGTTAACTAGGGTCAATCAGGGGGTTAAAACAAAAACAACCTTTATTAGGTGATTTATGGGGGTACCTGACGCTATATTAAAAACCTGACGGGGAACCTAAATAACGAAATATCTAACTGGCTAACCAGCGTCACCAGTGGGACAGTTATACGGTGATTACTGGTGAACGGGTTAACTCTAGGGGCACTCAGGGGGTAAAACCGTTATTTAGGTTGTAATAAGGGGGGACCTGACCTATAAACCTATTTATGAACCTATATAAACATGGCGGAGACCTAAAAAAAAAAAATGGGTTACCTAGCGACAGCAGTGGACACTAATGCATCGATCAGGAAAAACGATCGCTTAGTGACACTGGCAAAAAGGGGGTGCGTGGTTGAAGGGGTTACCTGGGGGGCAATCAAGGGGGTTCAAACCTTTATTAGGGGGCGGGGGTAGGGGGCTACCTGGGACCTAAAAACTAACTGCACTGACAGTTATTACCGTCACACTGACACTAAATGCAGTGATCAGTAACTAAATGATCACTGCAATTAGTGTCACTGTACTGGGGGGGGGGGGTGGGAAGTACGGGGGTTGGTTTGTTTATGTTGGTTTTGATGTGTGTTTGTTTGTTGGTTTGTGTTGTGTGTGTTGTTGATTTGATGTTTTGTTTGATTTTGGTTTGTTTGTTTTGTTGTTTCTTGTTTGTTTTGTTTGATTGTGTTTGTTTTGTTTTTTATATTTGGTTGTTTGATCTGGGGGGTGATCAGGGGGTGCCAGGGGGGGTTTTGTGTGCCTATGTGTACTGGTGTCCCGTGTAGTGTTGGTGCACTTAACCTTAAACATGTTTGGACAGCCATCGGCGGTTCTCCGGTCACATAGGACCGGCGCACCAGAGCGTGACATCACTTCCGCCCTTGCTGTGTATTGATTAAGCCAGAACAGAGGACGCATTCTGATTGGCCATGAGCGGAATCGCGAGGGGGGGGGGGGTGGCCAGCAACCACTGGTGCGGTCCCCTCACCCGGATCGCTCCTGGAAGCGATCCCGGAACGTCCCCGCCGGCCGGGGGGGTCCGCATCGGGACCCCCCAACCGCACTAAAGAATGGCACGTAAACAGGTACGTGCTTCTGCCGGTCCGTGCCATTCTGGCGACGTACTATCTACATGGGGCGGTCGGCAAGTGGTATTCAGGCAGAGTGCACTTTTGGGGTTTTATTTTACAAGGCGTTTTTTTATCAATTTTATTTTTGGTACGCAAAATATTTATTGGGGGATATGGATGTTCAATAAAGCTTTTTTGTCCAAACTGTACTACGCTATCCGCACTATTTGTCTCTAATATGCTGGGTTGGAGTGGAAACTGCTCTGGACCTGCAGGCGGTGGAAAAGGGGGACGTGCTGAGGAGATAGCGAGGAACAGGAATTTGAAATTTAAATGCTTTTATTGATCGTAATTCTGGTGAGTGCATCCCCAAAGGGGAGTGGAGCGCATGTGGTGAAAAGTGATTATCCGGGGAAATTGTGTCACTTTTCACAAGAAGTATTTCCTGCACCATACAAACTTTATTCGAGTTTCATGATGGTTTTTATGAAACTTTTTAATTTAAAGGACTTGTTTTAGCGCTGCTGCAATATTAAAGGACGTACCCGCTCTTAAAAAGGGGGCTTTTACTAGTTTGTAATATTGCCTGATCACGATGTGGTAGAAATGCTGCTTGGCTTCCGTGGTTCAAAGTGAGGCTTGGGAAAAATACAACCCCGAGGTGATTGGGTGGGAACCACGCGACGTCCCTCAGGAAGTTTATGCGTCCGTGATTGGGTTTCTTTATACCGATCACTTCGAGGCTTGACCCTTAGCCTGCCTCCTCACAAACCAATCATTTTCCAACTCACCCCAGAAGTGGGGACTTGGAAACGACACCCACGCCATTTTTAGTTAACAGCAAGCGCATGCTAAAGGATGGAAGCACCAATAACGAAAAAGGTTGGTATTTTGTTATTGGGGCCCAATTCACTTAAAGCATAACTACAGCAGGCTCACACCCAGATGGGATCTCCTTTGATGAAACGCGCGGTTCGGAAACTGGATTTATGCTTACCAAATTATATTTTCAAGTGCTTGAAGTGCCTACAACTAATGTGAAAGTTCCAATTTAATAAAAATTTTCTATGTTTTATTTCGGGATTCACATATGGGGGAAATTTTTTTTTTGATACACCAATTTGGCACATGAGAGGTTTGTTCTGAATGTGGTGCTTCTTTGGATGCTTCTTGGGTCTCCCTTTAAAATTGGACCCTCTTTAATCCTGATCTGGAGCCAGATGTTGGGGTCCCCTCATGGTGTTTACATTACATGCCTTGTGACTATTGGCATTGCCCTTTGATCCTTCACCAGGGTAAACTTTACCAAGCAGTGGTGGTTTCATTGTTGTGTTTTCACTCCAACAAATGACGGCCGTGGGAAACTTTTTTGGCTATAAGTTCTTTCTAGTGTCTATCCGTGGACTGTTGATTATGGTTTAATAACTCTAATGAGGAATACAGACTTAGTTGGGGGGTGAATTTCCCAAAACTTTTTTTCACTATTTTTATTTGTTTTGTGGTTATTTAACATCATACATTGAATTTGTATCATTATGAATTTTTGAGCACTGCACAGAATTTTATTTTCACATTATCTTTTTTTTTTACACTTGTTCTAGTGTTGTGCTGGCTGCTATTGGATACACTTTGTGTGTCAGCGTGATATACACCATTTTTTTTATCCATAACACATTTTCCCACATGTTTTTGGGAGACTTCAGATGTGTTTTTGCTAATTTAGCCGGGCTTGGATGTTTTCTTCATAAAGAAAAGGCTTTCTGTCCTTGCCACTCTACCCCATAGCCAAGACATATGGAGATTACGGGAGATTGTTGTCACATGTTCCACACCGCAAGTACTTGCCAGATATTCCTGCAGCTCCTTTAATGTTGCTGTAGGCCTCTTGGCAGTCTCCCTGACCATTTTCTTGTCTTTTCATAAATTTTGGGGTGATGTCCAGTTCTTGGTAATGTCACCGTTGTGTAGAGTTGCACCGATACCACTTTTTTAAGACCGAATACAAGTACCGATACTTTTTGTCAAGTACTCGCCGATACCGATTACCGATACTTTTTTAATGTCAGTGACAGTTTTCAAAGCACAATACAGACTAACATATCTTATTTATAATTATGTTAGTTTTCTGTCAGAAAATGTTGTAAATAAGTACTTTTTCTCCTTCACTGATGTGTGCTAATGAGGCTGCACTGATGGGAACGGATGAGGCAGCAATGAAGGGCACTGATGGGGTAGCAGTGGCACTGATGAGGAGGCCCTAATATGCAGCAGGACTGGTGAGCACTGATAGGTGGCACTGACTAATGGGCACTGATTTGCAGCACTGATAGTTGGCACTGCCTGATGGGCACTGATTTGCAGCACTGATAGGTGGCCCTGCCTGATGGGCACTGATTTGCAGCACTGATAGGGGGCACATACTGATGGGCCCTGATATGCAGCACTAATGACTGGCACTGATCGTGGCACTGTTGATGGGCACTGATTTGCAGCACTGAAGGTGGCACTGATTTGCAGCACTGATGGCTGCCACTGATAGGTGGCACTGATTGATGGGCACAGAATGCAGCAGCGGACATCTTGTTACACCCAGCTCATATAGTAAGCGAACTATATGGGCTGGGTGTAACAAGATGTCGCTGCCGCTTGTGACTGAAGACTTACTGAGGCCCAGTGCAGGGTGTATCAAGATGAGCGTCGCGGTGTAAGTCTCTGACACCGACATGGGCCAGCACTTCCGTTAAAGATTCCAATGGCCCGGGTCACCGATTCTGATGGGCGGCACATGTGGCTGCGACCCACACCCCTACCACCTTACCTTCCGCTGCAAGGACTCGCTCTCCACGTGCCATGACTTGCGCTCCGCCATCTCTGCCCACTCCGCCCACTGACTTCTGGGAGCCTCTGCATGCAAAGGTATCAGGTGAACCATTGGGAGCATTGCCCGAGTACAAGTACTCGGGCAAATATTTGGTATTGGCACCGATACTAGTATCGGTGCAACCCTACTGTTGTGCCATATTTTCTCCACTTCATTATGACTGTCTTTACTGTGTTCCATGGTATATATAATGCCTTGGAAATTATTTTGTACCCTTCCTCCTGACTGATACCTTTTAGATCCCTCTGATGCTTTGGAAGCTCTCTGCAGACCATGGCTTTTTGCTGTAGGATGCGACTAAGAAAATGTCAGGAAAGACCTACTAGAACAGCTGAACTTTATTTGGGGTCAATCAGAGCACTTTAAATGTGGCAGGTGGGGTACAGACTTCTATTTAACATGAGTTTGAATTGATTGCTTAATG
>JAQSEC010001827.1:0-11948 GCA_028564925.1 Lithobates sylvaticus
CAAGGACAGCATATTTAGGATATGCTTACAGAGGACCATTGTGACACTACTGTATTCTTGTTAGTACAAGGGATACTTGGACCCATTACTACACCCATGCATGAACTTTTATGTTACATGCCCACTGTAATCTCCGAGCTGTGTGATACTGGCCAAGATGTCTCTTGGTACACTGATACTTTACTCAATACCTTTCATGTTGGGCTGGTGCGTTAACCAGGAATGTGCATTTGTGAGATCATTTTTCTTTATATAAACCATATTTAGATATGTTCTTTACTACACCAATTTCACTTTCTTCAGCTCTGTGTATACAAAGGAGCATGGGGGAGCTCATGTTCATAATGGGGATGTTATTGGCACAGCCCCAAATGATCCACAATGGCTCAAAAGTGATATGGTCCAGAAATATTTAAACAGAATAAAGGTGGATAAAGCACCTGGACCAGATGGCACCCACCCATGGATATTAAATGAATGGAGCTCTGTCATTTCAAAGCCATTGTTTCCAATTAAATTTTTTTTTTTTTTTATATCAAATTATTTTTTTATTTTTTTTTTGTTATTGCACGTTACATACAAGTATATGACAAAAAAAAGAAGCAAACTAACTACAAACATTATCTTAAACATTATAGGGGGAATCCCCCTCGGAAAGCCGAAGGATTAAATCACATTATGGTATACATAGAATAAAGTAAATTAAAATATATAATAATAATAATAATAAAAAAAAAAAAAGAGCAACTAACAAGACAAACAACATCAAACTAACACGCCTCAGATTAGGATAACTGAATTTCAGTAAACAGTAGGTAGTATTGCCTTAGTTCAAAGACGCCCTTCAATCCTAATTTCTCCAGTCTATTTGATAGCAGCATCTCCTCTCCTATGAACTCATCTCTCCTCCCCGTCCCCTCCCCTCTCCTCCTCCTCTCTGCTAAATGAGCCATCATATAATGTATTATTATGGTCAAGCCAATAGGACCAATTTTTTTTTAAATTTTGCGGATATTCCTCTGTGTTTATATGCTAGCTTTCTTTTTTTAATGTATAATTGAGTTTCTCACCCCATTGTTTACAAGTTGGGGGAGTAGGAAAAATCAAATTTGGAAGGATACGTTTACGTGCTAGATATAGGGCCCTAGTTCACATAGTGGACATCTCTACTGGTAATTCTCCATTCTGGATTATTCCCAGTATTGTAAATTTGGGGGTTCCTATAATTTCTGTCAAACAGTGAGGTCAGCGTTGAAAACACTCTTTTCCAATACCGATGAAGCTTGGGGCAGCGCCAAAGCATTAGAATAAGAGAACCATTGGATAAAGAACAATGAGGACATAAAAGGTGATGTGTATTTTCCCCAGGCATAGAGTTTTTGTGGGGTGTAGTGCGCTCTATGTAAAATAAAAAGCTGAGACAATTTCTGAGATGGTGAAAGAGATATCTCAGGAGTCTCCATCGCCCGCATCCATTCTTCTTCATTCAAATCTTCTATATCCTTTTGGCAATGGGTAAAACTATTTACCCGTCCTTCTGTACTCTCTGCAGTTTGAAGGATAAGATAAAGGTTTCCTATTAGCCCTTGTTTCGTAGACTGTACTGAGGTTGCCTTCAATAGTATCTCAAAATACAAGTAAAAAAAGGCGCTTCAGCACAGATGTATATACCTTTTACATGATCACCAAATAGTCCAAGGGTGGTTATAATATATGTATTCGCATATATATATATACTCTAGATGGGTATCGTTTGGCCAGTCAGGGCAGCCTCCCAGGAGAACCAGAGAGCGGGTTCCAGTGAGCTAAAAATATACAAAAAGAAGGGGGGCGCCTCTGAATATGTGTAAAAGAATTCAATTTTATTAAGCAACAATAACCACTCACGTGGAGGTATATGAAGTCCCATTCAGGTCCTGCAGGGAAGTGGAAGATGGCTGCAAGTCCTTAGCACATCCACTTCACTCTTCTTCCAGCTTTTCAGTCACATAAATATAGATGTGGCAGCGCTTGGTGGGGAGAAGAGTTTCCAGAAGTCTATCTGCAGATTCCTAGGGTAGTCCAGTCTGTGTGGAGGGCATAATAGAGCCCATATAGCAGAGCAGGGGTTCCAATGGTAAGGTTCTGGGCGAGGAGGAGGCGTCAATGTCGGGACAGCGCCGGGGGGTCACTCAGGGGGCCGTCAGTCTCGCCAGGGAGATGTATAGGGACACGGCCGTGTGCTGCGGTGGCGAGAACGAGGCTTGGAGAGCAAACAGGCGGCGTCGCCCGGCTGTGACGTCACCGGTATGCGACGCGTTTCGGGATAGGCTAGCCACTGTAGGGGGGAGTGGCCGCATTCCTTTCTCAAGCATCGTTTCTCATCATGCTTGAGAAAGGAATGCGGCCACTCCCCCCTACAGTGGCTAGCCTATCCCGAAACGCGTTGCATACCGGTGACGTCACAGCCGGGCGACGCCGCCTGTTTGCTCTCCAAGCCTCGTTCTCGCCACCGCAGCACACGGCCGTGTCCCTATACATCTCCCTGGCGAGACTGACGGCCCCCTGAGTGACCCCCCGGCGCTGTCCCGACATTGACGCCTCCTCCTCGCCCAGAACCTTACCATTGGAACCCCTGCTCTGCTATATGGGCTCTATTATGCCCTCCACACAGACTGGACTACCCTAGGAATCTGCAGATAGACTTCTGGAAACTCTTCTCCCCACCATGCGCTGCCACATCTATATTTATGTGACTGAAAAGCTGGAAGAAGAGTGAAGTGGATGTGCTAAGGACTTGCAGCCATCTTCCACTTCCCTGCAGGACCTGAATGGGACTTCATATACCTCCACGTGAGTGGTTATTGTTGCTTAATAAAATTGAATTCTTTTACACATATTCAGAGGCGCCCCCCTTTTTCAATAGTATCTCAGAGGGGTTATATTCATGGGTGTCCGCAGGTAGGGGCAAGGGGGGTATTTGCCCCCCTGGAATTGTCAAGAAGGTGTTGCAGTTGCCAGCTGCAGTGTCTACCGTGGCCGCCACTGATATTTTCTGAGTCAACCAGCTGCTCTCTGTCCTGACACATCTGATGTCCCTCCCTCACCCCCGACCCAATCATTGGATGAGATTGCTTGGCCACTCGGCAGCTTCTTCAGTGATTGGCTGCCTGCCTGCCTGTGTACGTGTTGTGTAGATCCGGCGCCACTTACTCAGTGCAGTCACTGGCCGAGCTGCTGAGTAATATGCTGCCAGTGCCTACTCATCATCACATCACAGGAAATCCTAACCTGAAGTGAGTGGCATATACAGTTGCAAGCAACAGTAAAAAAGAACCACAGGTAACAGCAGTTAGGAGGAGCATTTTGATTTGTATATTGCTGGAAATTTGGACAGTTATTACTGGAAAGATATGTCTGTGTATGTTAAGAGATAATTCATCTTCTTCACTTTGTATAGGCTGTTTTCATCAAGATCAAAATATGGCCACAACAGATGTATTGCAATGCAATGCAATATAAAAAGATGTACATTCTGTAGGCTATATGTATATGGGCATGGACTGGGGGTACACCTGGCCTGAGTAACTTCCAATACAAAGTGAAGCTGAATTATCTTTTATATAACACATATATTTTTCCACTGGAAAGATATACATGTTATATAAGAGATAATTCAGCGTCACTTTGTATTGGAAATTACTCAGGCCAGACATACCATGCCCATATAAATACAGTGGTGTGAAAAAGTGTTTGCCCCCTTCCTCATTTCCTGTTCCTTTGCATGTTTGTCACACTTAAGTGTTTCGGAACATCAAACCAATTTAAACAATAGTCAAGGACAACACAAGTAAACACAAAATGCAATTTGTAAATGAAGGTGTTTATTATTAAAGGTGAAAAAAAATCCAAACCATCATGGCCCTGTGTGAAAAAGTGATTGCCCCCTAAACCTAATAACTGGTTGGGCCACCCTTAGCAGCAACAACTGCAACCAAGCGTTTGCGATAACGTGCAATGAGGCTTTTACAGCGTCCTGGAGGAATTTTGGCCCACTCATCTTTGCAGAATTGTCCTAATTCAGTTACATTAGAGGGTTTTCGAGCATGAACGGCCTTTTTAAGGTCATACCACAACATCTCAATAGGATTCAGGTCAGGACTTTGGCTAGGCCACTCCAAAGTCTTCATTTTGTTTTTCTTCAGCCATTTGGTGGTGGACTTGCTGGTGTGTTTAGGATCATTGTCCTGCTGCAGAACCCAAGTTCGTTTCAGCTTGAGTACACGAACAGATGGTCGGACATTCTCCTTCAGGATCTCTTGGTAGACAGCAGAATTCATAGTTCCTTTTATCACGGCAAGTCTTCCAGGTCCTGAAGCAGCAAAACAGCCCCAGACCATCACACTACCACCACCATATTTTACTGTTGGTATAATGTTCTTTTTCTGAAATGCAGTGTTCCTTCTACGCCAGATATACTTGGACACACACCTTCCAAAGAGTTCCACTTTTGTCTCATCGGTCCACAGAATGTTGTCCCAAAAGTCTTGGGGATCATCAAGATGTGTTGTGGAGAAATTGAGACGAGCTTTGATGTTCTTTTTGCTCAGCAGTGGTTTTCTCCTTGGAACTCTGCCATGCAGGCCATTTTTGCCCAGTCTTTTCCTGATGGTGGAGGCATGAACGCTGACCTTAACTGAGGCAAGTGAGGCCTGCAGTTCCTTGGACGTTGTTGTGGGGTCTTTTGTGACCTCTTGGATGAGTCGTCGCTGCGCTCTTGGGGTAATTTTGGGCGGCCGGCCACTCCTGGGAAGGTTCACCACTGTTCCATGTCTTCGCCATTTGTGGATAATGGCTCTCACTGTGGTTCGCTGGATTCCCAAAGCTTTGGAAATGGCTTTATAACCCTTTCCAGACTGATAGATCTCAATTACTTTCTTTCTCAATTGTTCCTGAATTTCTTTGGGTCTCGGCATGATGTGTAGCTTTTAAGGATCTTCTGGTGGACCTTACTGTGTCAAGCAGCTCCTATTTAAGTGATGCCTTGATTGTGAACAGGTGTGGCAATAATCAGGCCTGGGTGTGGCTAGAGAAATTGAACTCAGGTGTGGACAACCACAGTTATAGTATGTTTTAACAAGGGGGGCAATCACTTTTTCACACAGGGCCATGATGGTTTGGATTTTTTTTCACCTTTAATAATAAACACCTTCATTTACAAATTGCATTTTGTGTTTACTTGTGTTGTCCTTGACTATTGTTTAAATTGGTTTGATGTTCCGAAACACTTAAGTGTGACAAACATGCAAAGGAACAGGAAATGAGGAAGGGGGCAAACACTTTTTCACACCACTGTATTTAATGCAAGGTCAAAAATGATAAGACATACCCAAAACCTTCCTTTAAACCCTC
Source organism: Lithobates sylvaticus (assembly GCA_028564925.1). Lineage (NCBI taxonomy): Eukaryota > Metazoa > Chordata > Amphibia > Anura > Ranidae > Lithobates > Lithobates sylvaticus. The sequence goes on from JAQSEC010001827.1 coordinate 5,392, forward strand.
TAGAATTTGCCAATAAGCTTTAGGGGACTAGGGCCACATTAACCATGTGTTTAAAGAGGAACAGCCACTCCCAACTAGGGTTCCTCTAGAGCAGTGGTTCTCAACTGCTGTCCTCAGGACCCACTAAGGGCTCTTTCACACAGACGGTCCGTATGTCCGTTTTCCATCCTTCCGTTTTAGGAAGAAAAATGGACATGCATGGAGTCCTATGGGATAGCGGGTTTCAGCGGATGAGCATCCGCTGACACCCGATCTCGTCCGTGTCCGCTGTGGTCCGCTGTGGTCCGTTTCTGCAGACGGAGGAAAACCCTATTTTTTCATCCGTCTGCAGAGCGGATCGGATGACGATGGACTCTACGGACTCTGCACTGCGCTGTGTGCAGAGACGGACCTGTTATCTTCCTGCTCAGCGGAGATCGCTCCGGCGATCCCCGCTGAGCAAGCGGATATCCACGGGGCGGATCTGCACTGATCCGCCCGTGTGAAAGAGCCCTAACAGGCCAGGTTTGCAAGATTACTGAAATACATCACAGGTGATATAATTTGCTGCTCAGTGATTGCAGTATTCTAGTCTGCATCTCCCCAAGGTAATACTTAAAATCTGGCCTGTTAGTGGGTCGTGAGGACAGGAGTTGAGAACCACTGTTCTAGAGGATGTTAGGGGTTCCTTGAGCTATCACTGATTGACGGCCCATTTGATGGTACCTTCATAGTTTGAAGTTAACACTACTTGGCAGAGCCATCTGCATAACACCAATGATCTTGGGTCTGAGGGTTACATAGGGGTTTATTTACTAATGGAGTGCGCAAAATCAGGCTCACTTCTGCATAGAAACCAATCAGCTTCCAGGTTTTATTGCCAAAGCTTAATTGAACAAGCTGAGGTTAGAAGCTGATTGGATACCATGCACAGCTGCACCAGAATTTGAGTGCACCAGTTTTAATAAATCTCCCCCATTGCTACATAGTTAGTTTGGTTGAAAAAGAGACACGAGTCCATTTAGTTTAACCAATAGAAAAAAACACTTACACACAAATAGAAAACCTCCATATACAGAATCCTATATTCACAGTTGATCCAGAGGAAGGCAAAAAAAATAAATAAATAATAAAACCCGGTTCAATTTGCTTCCGCGGGGGAAAAAAAATCCTTCCTGAATCCCCAGGAGGTAATCAGATATTCCCTGGATCAACTACTCCTGAAGCAAATACCTTTAAATGCAAGTATCCAATGATATTTTGTGCATTCTAGACAGTAACTGTGCACCAAGTACGATATGGACCACATTCAAGTATTCAAAATGCAAATATGCTATAGCCACAGCCACTCCTTTGTCTTTTGCTTTTCTTACTTCCTCATAAGAAGAAATCGGATTTGTTTGACTTTTGTCTTTCCTGAATCCACGCTGTCTATTTTCTAACAAAAACTCATCTATGTGGTATTTTATTAAACTCTCCAGTATCTTCCCAACTATAGAAGTTAAACTAACCAGTCTGCAGTTACTTGGTAAATAAAAGACACCACACTGGCCTTATGCCATTCCAGTCAGGGCCGTCTTTAACGCAGGGCAAAAGGGGCAGCTGCCCAGGGCCCTGTCATTGTTGGGGGCCCTGCGCTGCCCACCTTTTGAGCCCTACACTGCCCGCCGGAGTTCGGCCACCTCAGGTGCTGGTTGCATGTTGGCTACTTGCTAATGTCACTTGGAAAAACAGAAGCGCTGCTTCTGTATTTCCAAGTGACAGCACTCCTCTCCCGGCGGCCGCTCTGATAATTCTGGTACACACACGCTTTATGAGAGCAGAGGAGGAAGCGGGCGGGGAATCTGCACAGGGGAAGCTGCCTCAAACTGGCATGCTGCACGGACATTGGAGGACCGGACAACATGCTGTGAGTAGCATTTGGGACAGAGGCAAATTCTGTACTGGAATGGCACGGGGGGGGGGCTTTGAGGGAGGAAAGTTGTACCTTGTACTTGGGGGGAGAGTGGAGTGTGGAGCTCTGTACTGGAATCTGGAGGGGAGGAGAGCCATGTATCCCTGCACTCTGCACCCCACCCCTCACCCCTGCACTCTGCACCCACCCTTCTGCACTCTGCACCCACCCCTCTGCACTCTGCACCCACCCCTCACCACCTGCACTCTGCACCAACCTCACCCCACCTGCACTCTGCACCCACCTCCCCCCTGCACATAGTGCACCCCTTGTCCCTGCACTCTGTATGTAGTGCACCCATGAACCCTGCACTCTGCACCCACCCCCCTCTTTATTCTTTAGTGCACCCTTCAACCCTGTGTGTATGTAGCACACCTTTCAACTATGCACACTTTATGTAGTGCACCCCTCAACCCTGCACTCTGTACATAGTGAACCCCTCAATGCTAGTGCATTTTAGCCACACCCGCAATTTGATGCAGAGGTTATGATGTGCAATAACCTCTAGCAACCAATCAGTGAGCAATAATGATTTGCAGTAACCTCTAGAAACGAATTAATGAGCAGTAATGTTTTGTAACCTCTAGCAACCAATCAGCAAGCGGAAATTATGTGCTGTAACCTCTAGCAGCCAATCACAATCGCTACCTGATCTGCTGCAGTAAACTAATTTTGTGTCTAGCTGGGGGGGGGGGGGGCATTAAAATGTTTGCTCAGGGTCCAATCAATATTAAAGACGGCCCTGAATCCAGTGGTACTATACCAGGCAGTCATTAATAGAGTCCTTAAAAATTAGAAACAATGACTTTGAAATAACAGAGGTCAACTCTTAAGACACGTGGGTATATGCCAGCCGGTTAAGGTGCTCTATTCATCTTTTGTTGTCTACATATTGCTAGACCATATAAATTTAGAGCCACAGTAGCTTATTTGGGGCTATTTCAATAATTTCCCCATTATGGACTTGAGCTTCCTCATGATCCTTTGTATACACAGAGATGAAGAAGGTATTTGATATATTTGCCTTCTCTTTGTCGTTAGTCATCCACTATAAATTATTTTGTAAAAGGGCCTACATGCTAAGACCTGACCTTTTTACTATTAATAGATTTTAAACATTTTTGGGGAATTGTCCTACTCTTTTACAACCTGTCATTCATTTTTAATTTCCGTGGCCTTGATTTCCTTATTACAGATTTTGTTCTATTCTTTGTAACTTTTAAATGGTGATAGTGTTTGTTCATATTTATATTTTTAAAATGCTCTTTTTATTAGAATTTATAGCTTTTTAAGTTGGTTGCCCCTGGCAATCAATGTAAGTGTGCATTTTTCCAACTGTTCAAAACAAGGATTGGTTTGGGTTCCCCGAGACATCAAAATTCTTTCAAGAGATTCTCTGGGGTAAAACAGTTGCTTCATGCTCCTCTAAGGTCTTTCTGAACACAATACTGTTGTTCAAGTACACAAGGACCTTGTCAGGGCCAGATTAAGAACATCATGGGCCTGGTGCTGAGGATTTTGGTGGGGCTTTTATAAACAATAAATAAAAAATGCAAACAATACCACACCTCCATGCCCACGAGTGCTACACTAAGATCCCGCCCTTACCCCACCCCATTTTGTATGCTCTTCCCTGGTACTGATAACACCGGATCCCGCCCCCGGCCAACTTTGACAGTTTAACTTCAGCCCAGGGTTTGTAACTTAACATCGCTTTCCTCCCTCTTCCCATTCACTTGGCCCCCCTAATGCCTCCTTAACCTGTCCATTACCGTTCCAGTGTCTCTCCCAAGAGTTGGATCTCCGTGGATGCCAGTGGTCCGCGACCGCATCCACGGAACTCTCGCATCATCCTTGCAAGATTTGCGACACAGGGAATGTCCTCTATGTGTTTTTATGTCCGGTTATTCTAGACATCATAGTTCGCTTTTTTCTGTTTCTGATTCGTATGTCTGTTTGTTAGACGCAGGGCAGCTGACCCTACTCTTAACAATACTTTCTTAAGTCTATTCTTAATGCAATAGTCCTTGCACACAGCCACTATATTGATGGCCTGTTTCTTCAATGTAAAAATTATTGCTTCTCGTAAGCATTCTACCAGTTGGTCGATGAATACTTGTTTTACTGTTTATGTTACAATGTTAATTCTGGCATACTGTACATTGCATGCTGAATGTTCCATCCATTATTTTCAATAAACGCTTTTTTGGAAAAAAAAAAAAAAAAATGCAAACAATTTTTTGTTAGAACAAATTAAATTAAAGAGAGAGGGTGAGAGAGAGAGAGAGAGAGAGAGAAAGAGGATGAAAGAGGTGTGAGGGTAAGGGAAAGAGGATGAGAGAGAAAGGGGGGATGAGAGAAAGAGGATGCACATGAGCATGCGTGGGAATAACATCAACGCAGCCCAGCCAAGGCAAGTGACCGAAGGCACAGAACCCAGAAGTTAGACTGGGTGAAGATGGAAGCGCAGGGCCGGATTGATCACAGCACAGCACTGGAGGGCTCAGTCTGACAATTTAATTGTACCCTAATGTGCTAATATGCTGTGCATACTTGTACATTATGGCACAACCTACCTCGGGGACTCTAAAAAATAGTAATGTTAGAAAAGTTTACTACCGCTTTAATATCATTGGAACCCAGGAGCCTCTCATGGGGCCCCCTACTGACCCGCATAGTTGCCAACATTTCAAAAATATTTTCAGGGACACTTTTTTACAAGTGATATATTTAGAGTAGCTGACATCCCCTATGTTCCTCTATACGTCACAATAGTAATTACAAAATTAAATAAGTACTAATAATGGGGCAGAACAAATATGAGGACTGAGATTTCCTTTAGTTAAACTAACAAAAGTGTTCCCATTATAGAGCTGGTAACATTGAGGATATTCAGTATAATTTTAAAGAACTGTTTTTGTGGGTAAGAGGCATAGGGGAGGAGAATGGATGGTATAAAAATGGGAAGTATGTGCAGGTGAGGGAGAGGAATGTGGAGGGTTTAACAGTGGGCACTATGTACATGAGAGGAGTGTGAAGAGTATGACAGTGGGCAGTATGCACAGCAGAGGAGTGTGGAGGGTATGACAGTGAGCAGTATGTACAGGAGAGGAGTGTGGAGGGTACGACAGTGGGCACTATGTACGGGAGAGAAGTGTATGACAGTGGGCACTATGTACAGGAGAGGAGTGTGGAGGGTATGACAGTAAGCAGTATGTACAGGAGAGAAATGTGGAGAGTATGACAGTGGGCACCATGTATAGGAGAGGAGGATGAAGGAATCTGGGAAGGAAAAATTTAAAGGTTTGTGGAAGGATGTTTAGGGACTGTGTAGTGGTTAAGCAGGCCATACATGGATTGAAATTACACCAATTAAGCAGAGACCAGCCATAGTCAATCTATGTATGGGCTACCTGGTTTTACACAAGTCAACCTATTTACCGACTTGAGTACAACCAGCCTGTCAGGTTTTCCCCAAAACAATCAGTGCTGCCAGCTATAGTTAGTAACACTGATCATCGTATTCACTGGCAGAACACAATAACACTGCAGGAGTGATTCCCCCATCCACAGGTCAGCAGGTGAGAGGGTGTGTGGGGACAGGCTGGGGGGAGATACTAGTCAGTGGCTGGGTAGGCACTGGTTAGTATCAGAGCCAGATACACACAGGTTACATATGCCACGATCGTTAGAGTGAGAACAATAATTCTAGCCTTAGACCTCCTCTGTAACTCTAAACATGTAACCTGTAAAAAATGTAAAGCATCGCTTAGTACACAAAAAAAAAAAAATCGTGCTGACTTTAGTTTTTTTTTTTATGAATGAAACAGTTTCTTTCCAAAAAAAATGTTTGAAAAATTGCTGCGCAAATATTGTGTAACATAAAAAGTTGCAAAGACCACCATTTTATTCCATAGGGTGTCTGCTAAAACAACATATATAATGCTTGAGGGTTCTGAGTAATTTTCTTAAAAAAAATGATGATTTTTACATGTAGGAGAGAAGTGTCAGAATTGGCCTGGGTGGCAAGGGGTTAATTACCATAAGTAATATACAAATAATTATTATAAGCCCTGTGAGTTCATCCTCCCAGATTGTATTTAAACTGGCCGCTCTGTATGTAGCTTCTGATCGACTGCACAAGCCCCATATCTCCATCCCCATATTTTAACCAGTGCTGGAGTAGGTCTTTAGCTACCTACCCCCCAAATGTGGTCTCTGTGACTCCTGATCGCTAAGCTACAACCCTCAAAGTCGATCTTTTTTTTTTTTAATATTTAAATTTATTTTTTTTTTGGGGCAAATGGGCCTATCTTGAGAAAGGGGCCTGGAGCTGCAGCTCCAATAGTTAATCCGGCCCTGGACCTTGTTCAGGTTTATGTCTTCAACAGTATGCTCCCTCAGCCTCTGAAATGTGGCCTGACCCCCCCCCCCCCCCCGACAGTCCCTGAGGCATTCTGTTAAACTCGAAGAACCCCAGTGGACAAATAAATGCTGTCTTCTCCCTATCGTCAGGGTGCATAGGTATCTGGTAGTATCCATTCTTCAAGTCCAACATACTGAACCATGTCACCCTGGACAAACTCTGAAGAGCATCTTTAATATGAGGGGTGGTATACTGATC
>JAQSEC010002317.1:0-11957 GCA_028564925.1 Lithobates sylvaticus
ACTGGGTAAATGTAGTGGATGCTGGGCCTGAGGCGGATAGCAGTTTGGCGCATGTCCTTCCACCACTGAGGATTGCAGGGCACATCAGTTTGCCTCCTGTTGCTAACTCCTCCTACTCCGCCTCCTCATCCTCTACCGCCTCCTTATCCGGTCAGCGTAACACCTTCACCACCAACTTCAGCACAGCCAGGGCTAAACGACAGCAGGCAGTTTTAAAACTTTCCAGTTTGGGGGAAAAACTCCACACCGCGCAGGAGTTGTGGAGGGAAATGGAACAACAGACCGATGAGTGGTTGGTGGCAGTGAGCCTCAAGCCCGGCCTGGTGGTGTGCGATAATGGGCGAAATCTCGTAGCAGCTCTGGGCCTTGCCGGTTTGACGCACATCCCTTGCCTGGCGCATGTGCTGAACTTGGTGGTCCAGAGGTTCCTTAAGAATTACCCCGATATGCCAGAGCTGCTGCAGAAAGTGCGGGCCGTCTGTGCGCACTTTCGGCGTTCTCACCCTGCTGCTGATCGCCTGTCAGCGCTGCAGTGTAACTTCGGCCCTCCGGCTCACCGTCTCATATGTGACGTGCCCACAAGGTGGAACTCTACCTTGCACATGCTTGCCAGACTGTGCGAGCAGCAGCAGGCGATAGTGGAGTTTCAGCTGCAGCACGCACGCGTGAGTCGCTCTGCGGAACAGCACCACTTCACCGCCAATAACTGGGCCTCCATGCGAGACCTGTGTGCCTTGTTGCGCTGTTTCGAGTACTCCACCAACATGGCCAGTGCCGATGACGCCGTTTTCAGTGTTACTATACCAGTTCTATGCCTCCTTGAAAAAACTCTTCAGGCGATGATGGAAGAGGATGTGGCACAGGATGAGGAGGAGGAGGAGGAGGAGGAGGAAGAGGGTTCATTTCCAAGGCTTTCAGGGCAGTCATTTACAAGTGGCTACGAGGGTATGTTCCTGCACCAACAAGCGCCAGGTACACAATTGTCTGGCAGCAAGGGCACCGTTCTGGAGGATGACGAGGTGGAGGATGAGGAGGAGATGGAGGAGGAGGAACTATGTTCACAGCAGGGTGGCACCCAGACCAGCTCATGTCCATCACTGGTGCGTGGCTGGAGGGATACAGAGGACACAGACGATACACCTCCCACAGAGGACAGCTTTTCCTTGCCTCTGGGCAGCCTGGCACACATGAGCGATTACATGCTGCAGTGTCTCCGCAACGACCGCCGATTTGCCCACATTTTAACTGGTGCTGATTATTGGGTGGCCACCCTGCTGGATCCCCATTACAAGGACAACGTGCCGTCCTTAATTACCTCACTGGAGCGTGATCGTAAGATGTGCGAGTACAAGCGCACGCTGGTAGACGCGCTGCTGGTGGCATTCCCACTTGGCAGCGGGGGTACGGTGGAAGCACAAGGCAAAGGTAGAGGAGGAGGAAGAGGTCGCCAACGCAGCCGGGGCACCGCCAGCACCTTGGAAGGCAGGGTTAGCATGGCCGAAATGTGGAAAAGCTTTGTCAGCACGCCACAACAACCAGCACCATCAGCTGAGATGGAACATCTTAGCAGGAGGCAGCATTTCACCAACATGGTGGAGCAGTATGTGTGCACACGCCTACACGTACTGAATGACGGGTCTGCCCCCTTCAACTTCTGGGTCTCCAAATTGGACACATGGCCTGAGCTTGCCCTTTATGCCTTGGAGGTGCTGGCCTGCCCTGCAGCCAGTGTATTATCTGAACGTGTATTTAGCACGGCAGGGGGCGTTATCACAGACAAGCGCAGCCGCCTGTCCAGAGCCAATGTGGACAAGCTCACGTTCATTAAAATGAACCAGGCATGGATCCCACAGGACTTGTCCATACCTTGTGCAGAATAGACACGTATACCGGTGTTCTGACAAAAACTGTCTGGCCATCGGCTAGTGTCCGGCCACTTACTGTGCAGGCGCAGTGCTTGCGCAGTACGGAGGACAAGGAGATTCACAAAATCTCCAAAGATGAACGTCGCCTGGGCAGTGAGTGCAGGTTCAAGCCCCACCAGCCAAGTGGACATACGGTAGCACATAGTAACAGGGCCCCTCACGGGCTCGCTTGGCTAGGCTTCAACCTCGGATGATGTGGCTTGAACCTGGAGTCACGGCGCATTGTCTTCGGAGAGTTTTGAAATCCCCTTGTCCTACATACTGAGCAAGCGCAGTACAGGGCGGACACTATGCGACGGGGGACAGAATTCGACACATCATTCACCACTAGCCTTACCCAGCCATTTTTGTATTTTTTAACCAGTGTTGGCTACCTCGTCCTCCTCCACCGCCACTTCCACCTAAACTGCCACATCCACCACCACCTCAACCTCCTACTCCATATGGACCTCGTCCTCCTAGGTCAAGATTATAATTTTTTCATTTTTTTAATTTCCAAGTATTTTATTTTCCCACTATCTTATCCATTAAATTGAATAATTGTTTCCAGAAAGTGCGTACTCTTGGGTAGGGATGGGCCCGGTGCTCGATGCGAACCCACGTTCGCATCGAGCACCGGGCGTTCGCTCGCTCGGCGAGCCCAGAACTATTTTGGCCGCTCGCATCACGTTCGTGTGATGCGAGCGGCCCCGCAATGCATTGCGGCCGGCGCGGCCGACGCAGTGCATTGCTGGCTGATGATTGGCCAAGCATGCACTGTGACCCCGCATGCTTGGCCAATCACAGCCCCGGAAACTCGAAGAGCCATAATTGGCTACAGGCAGGACGCCTGTAGCCAATTACAGCTCAGGGGCTGTAGTACACGCCCCCCCCTATAAAACGCCGCCACGCCGTCTGCGCCGGTCACATGCTGTTCCGGCGCAGATTGAGCAGGCTGATTCTGTGACACTCTGCTCGATTTAGTTAGGTAGAGAGATTCACTTACAGAAATTGAGTTAGATAGATTCAGTTACAAAGATTGATTGAGAAAGAGGGGCTTGTAGTGTGTTCGTGGCAGGCAGGCAGAGCTACTATATTTTGTTACCAGAAGCACCTATAGGACTTGTAGTGTGTTCGTGGCAGGCAGGCAGAGCTCCTATATTTTGTTACCAGAAGCACCTATAGGACTTGTAGTGTGTTCGTGGCAGGCAGGCAGAGCTCCTATATTTTGTTACCAGAAGCACCTATAGGACTTGTAGTGTGTTCGTGGCAGGCAGGCAGAGCTCCTATATTTTGTTACCAGAAGCACCTATAGGACTTGTAGTGTGTTCGTGGCAGGCAGGCAGAGCTCCTATATTTTGTTCCCAGAGGCACCTATAGGACTTGAAGTGTGTTAGTCCCATTACACACACAGAGCTATATTTTCTTCCCAGAAGCACCTATAGGACTTGAAGTGTGTTAGTCCCATCACACACACAGAGCTATATTTTCTTCCCAGAAGCACCTATAGGACTTGAAGTGTGTTAGTCCCATCACACACACAGAGCTATATTTTCTTCCCAGAAGCACCTATAGGACTTGAAGTGTGTTAGTCCCATCACACACACAGAGCTATATTTTCTTCCCAGAAGCACCTATAGGACTTGAAGTGTGTTAGTCCCATCACACACACAGAGCTATATTTTGTTCCCAGAGGCACCTATAGGACTTGAAGTGTGTTAGTCCCATTACACACACAGAGCTATATTTTCTTCCCAGAAGCACCTATAGGACTTGAAGTGTGTTAGTCCCATTACACACACAGAGCTATATTTTCTTCCCAGAAGCACCTATAGGACTTGAAGTGTGTTAGTCCCATCACACACACAGAGCTATATTTTGTTCCCAGAAGAACCTATAGGACTTGAAGTGTGTTAGTCCCATCACACACACAGAGCTATATTTTGTTCCCAGAAGCACCTATAGGACTTGAAGTGTGTTAGTCCCATTACACACACAGAGCTATATTTTGTTCCCAGAGGCACCTATAGGACTTGAAGTGTGTTAGTCCCATTACACACACAGAGCTATATTTTCTTCCCAGAAGCACCTATAGGACTTGAAGTGTGTTAGTCCCATCACACACACAGAGCTATATTTTGTTCCCAGAGGCACCTATAGGACTTGAAGTGTGTTAGTCCCATTACACACACAGAGCTATATTTTCTTCCCAGAAGCACCTATAGGACTTGAAGTGTGTTAGTCCCATTACACACACAGAGCTATATTTTCTTCCCAGAAGCACCTATAGGACTTGAAGTGTGTTAGTCCCATCACACACACAGAGCTATATTTTGTTCCCAGAAGAACCTATAGGACTTGAAGTGTGTTAGTCCCATCACACACACAGAGCTATATTTTGTTCCCAGAAGCACCTATAGGACTTGAAGTGTGTTAGTCCCATCACACACACAGAGCTATATTTTGTTCCCAGAAGCACCTATAGGACTTGAAGTGTGTTAGTCCCATCACACACACAGAGCTATATTTTGTTCCCAGAGGCACCTATAGGACTTGAAGTGTGTTAGTCCCATTACACACACAGAGCTATATTTTCTTCCCAGAAGCACCTATAGGACTTGAAGTGTGTTAGTCCCATTACACACACAGAGCTATATTTTCTTCCCAGAAGCACCTATAGGACTTGAAGTGTGTTAGTCCCATCACACACACAGAGCTATATTTTGTTCCCAGAAGAACCTATAGGACTTGAAGTGTGTTAGTCCCATCACACACACAGAGCTATATTTTGTTCCCAGAAGCACCTATAGGACTTGAAGTGTGTTAGTCCCATCACACACACAGAGCTATATTTTGTTCCCAGAAGCACCTATAGGACTTGAAGTGTGTTAGTCCCATCACACACACAGAGCTATATTTTCTTCCCAGAAGCACCTATAGGACTTGAAGTGTGTTAGTCCCATCACACACACAGAGCTATATTTTGTTCCCAGAAGCACCTATAGGACTTGAAGTGTGTTAGTCCCATCACACACACAGAGCTATATTTTGTTCCCAGAAGCACCTATAGGACTTGAAGTGTGTTAGTCCCATCACACACACAGAGCTATATTTTCTTCCCAGAAGCACCTATAGGACTTGAAGTGTGTTAGTCCCATCACACACACAGAGCTATATTTTGTTCCCAGAAGCACCTATAGGACTTGAAGTGTGTTAGTCCCATCACACACACAGAGCTATATTTTCTTCCCAGAAGCACCTATAGGACTTGAAGTGTGTTAGTCCCATCACACACACAGAGCTATATTTTCTTCCCAGAAGCACCTATAGGACTTGAAGTGTGTTAGTCCCATCACACACACAGAGCTATATTTTGTTCCCAGAAGCACCTATAGGACTTGAAGTGTGTTAGTCCCATTACACACACAGAGCTATATTTTGTTCCCAGAGGCACCTATAGGACTTGAAGTGTGTTAGTCCCATTACACACACAGAGCTATATTTTCTTCCCAGAAGCACCTATAGGACTTGAAGTGTGTTAGTCCCATTACACACACAGAGCTATATTTTGTTCCCAGAAGCACCTATAGGACTTGAAGTGTGTTAGTCCCATTACACACACAGAGCTATATTTTCTTCCCAGAAGCACCTATAGGACTTGAAGTGTGTTAGTCCCATCACACACACAGAGCTATATTTTGTTCCCAGAAGCACCTATAGGACTTGAAGTGTGTTAGTCCCATTACACACACAGAGCTATATTTTCTTCCCAGAAGCACCTATAGGACTTGAAGTGTGTTAGTCCCATCACACACACAGAGCTATATTTTCTTCCCAGAAGCACCTATAGGACTTGAAGTGTGTTAGTCCCATACACACACAGAGCTATATTTTCTTCCCAGAAGCACCTATATGACTTGAAGTGTGTTAGTCCCATCACACAGACCTTTATTTTCTTCCCAGAAGCACCTATAGGACTTGAAGTGTGTTAGTCCCATCACACAGAGCTCCTCTATATTTTCTTTGCAGAAGCACCCATAGGACTTCTAGTGTGTTAGTGGCATCACACAGAGCTCCTATATTTTCTTCTCAGCAGCACCCACAGGACTTCTAGTGTGTTAGTGGCATCACACAGAGCTCCTCTATTTTCTTTGCAGAAGCACCCACAGGACTTCTAGTGTGTTAGTGGCATCACACAGAGCTCCTCTATTTTCTTTGCAGAAGCACCCACAGGACTTCTAGTGTGTTAGTGGCATCACACAGAGCTCCTCTATTTTCTTTGCAGAAGCACCCATAGGACTTCTAGTGTGTTAGTGGCATCACACAGAGCTCCTATATATTCTTCTCAGCAGCACCCACAGGACTTCTAGTGTGTTAGTGGCATCACACATAGCTCCTCTATTTTCTTTGCATAAGCACCCACAGGACTTCTAGTGTGTTAGTGGCATCACACAGAGCTCCTCTATTTTCTTTGCATAAGCACCCACAGGACTTCTAGTGTGTTAGTGGCATCACACAGAGCTCCTCTATTTTCTTTGCAGAAGCACCCACAGGACTTCTAGTGTGTTAGTGGCATCACACAGAGCTCCTCTATTTTCTTTGCATAAGCACCCACAGGACTTCTAGTGTGTTAGTGGCATCACACAGAGCTCCTCTATTTTCTTTGCAGAAGCACCCATAGGACTTCTAGTGTGTTAGTGGCATCACACAGAGCTCCTATATATTCTTCTCAGCAGCACCCACAGGACTTCTAGTGTGTTAGTGGCATCACACAGAGCTCCTCTATTTTCTTTGCATAAGCACCCACAGGACTTCTAGTGTGTTAGTGGCATCACACAGAGCTCCTCTATTTTCTTTGCAGAAGCACCCACAGGACTTCTAGTGTGTTAGTGGCATCACACAGAGCTCCTATATTTTCTTTGCAGAAGCACCCACAGGACTACCGACTACAATGGCTGGAAGACCGCCAAGGGGAGGCAGAGCGTGCAGAGCCAAGAACACAGGGCAGGCAGGCTCTGTTTCTAGTGGACGTGGCCGTGGACGTGGACGTGGTCGTGCATCGTCATCAGCACGTGGCCATGGGACACGCGCGTCTTTGTTTTCGGCAGCTGGACATGTGGAGCCGCATCATGCTGAAGGCTTGGTAGAATGGATGACCAAGCCCTCCTCATCCTCCTCATCCTCTCTCACCCAGGCTCAGGGTACTGACAGAGCATCATCAGCCACCCCTTCCCTAGACCCACCATGTCCTCCTGAGGAGTCCCCCGAACTCTTTGAGCACAGTGTTGGGTACATGCTCCAGGAGGATGCCCAACGATTCGAAGGCTCGGATGACGATACCCAGCTTGAGGAATCTGGCAGTACAGTTCCACCAGCTGCAGCTTACTGCCAGGTTTGCTCTAGTGGTGAAGAGGGAGGGGATGATGAGGTCACTGACTCCACGTGGGTGCCTCAAGGGAGAGAGGATGAGGAGGAGGACGAGGAGGAGGAGGATGCGGCGTCACATGTCCAACGAGGCAGGATGCCCCCTGGAGGCCAGGTAGAGGCCAGCACAGCAACTGTACAACACCGCAGAGCTCCGCCTGTGCAGGGCGCTGCCTCTGCACGTTATCAGAAAAGTTCTTTGGTGTGGGCCTTTTTTGAGACGAGTGCAGCAGATCGCACCACTGCTATTTGCAATATTTGTCTCAAGCGTATCTCGCGTGGCCAAAACATCAGCCGCTTGGGCACGACAAGCATGACCAGACATATGGCGACCTGCCATGCAGCTCGTTGGCAGGCACACATAAAAAGACCCACACCAAAGAACTAAGCGGTCCTCTCCTTGCTCCTCCTCAGCTGGGATCTCCATCCCCACTACACCTTCAGTCCTCTCTGAAAGCTGCTCTGAGAGGACTGAAGGTGTAGAATTCGGTGTGTCACAACCAAGTACTTGCAGTACACCGACGTCCGATTGCAGCAGGCAAATTTCCCTGCCCCAGCTGCTGGACCGTAGAAAGAAGTACACTCCCAGCCATCCACATGCCCAGCGGTTGAATGCTAGCCTTGCTAAATTGCTAGCACTTCAACTGCTGCCTTTTCAGTTGGTAGACTCGGCCCCCTTCCGTGAGTTTGTTCAATGTGCGGTTCCTCAGTGGCAGGTTCCCAAACGCCACTTTTTCTCGCGGAAGGCGATTCCGTCTCTCTACCGGCATGTGGAGGGCAATGTCCATGCCTCGCTGGACAGGGCGGTCAGCGGTAAGGTGCATATTACCGCTGACTCATGGTCCAGCAGGCATGGACAGGGACGGTACCTTTCTTTCACGGCCCATTGGGTCACTCTATTGGCAGCTGGGAGGGATGCAGGACAAGGTGCAGTAGTGTTGGAGGTTGTTCCGCCACCACGCCTCCAAAACGCGACTACTGCTACTGGTTGTGACACACCTCTCTCCTCCACTCCCTCCTCTTCTTCTTCCTCCAGTGCTCTGTCCTTGGAACCAGCGGTGCTCCGTAGGCGTACAAGGGGCTACGCAAGTACGCAGGCAAAAAGATGCCATGCCGTGCTTGCGCTGGTGTGTTTGGGGGACAGGAGCCACACTGGGCCAGAGGTTCTGGCAGCTCTGCAGGGGCAGGCCGAGAGGTGGTTGACGCCACGTCAGCTTAAGCCAGGAATGGTTGTTTCTGACAATGGCACCAACCTCCTCTCCGCCCTGCGACAGGGGCAGCTCACCCATGTGCCCTGCATGGCTCACGTCCTCAACCTGGTGGTGCAGCGGTTCTTGGGCAGGTTCCCAGGCTTACAGGATGTCCTGAGGCAGGCCAGGAAAGTCTGTGTGCATTTCCGCCGATCTTATAATGCCAGTGCTCGGCTGACTGAGCTGCAAAAGGAGCTGAACCTGCCCAAGAACCGCCTAATATCTGACATGCCCACCACGTGGAACTCAACGTTGGCCATGCTGCAGCGACTGCACACGCAGCAGAGGGCCATCAATGAGTACCTTTGCGACTACGGCACCAGGACAGGGTCAGGGGAGCTTGGTTTTTTTTCCCCACGTCAGTGGAGCATGATCAGGGATGCATGCACTGTCCTCTCACCATTTGAGGAGGCCACGAGGATGGTGAGCAGTGACAGTGCATGCATCAGTGACACTGTCCCTCTTGTCCACCTGTTGGAGCATACGCTGCGTGGGATAATGGACAGGGCACTTGAGGCAGAACAGAGGCAGGAAGAGGAGGACTTCCTTGCCTCTCAAGGCCCCCTTTATCCGGACAGTGTTCCTTCTGTCCCACCCATCACACAGGAAGAGGATGAGGAGGAGGAGGAGGAGGAGGAGGAGGAGGATTGTGTGAGCATGGAGGTGGAGCCTGGCACTCAGCATCAGCAGCAGCAGTCTTTTAGGGATGATGTACAGTCCCAACAAGCCAGTGGACTTGTACGTGGCTGGGAGGAGGTGGCTGGCGATCATGTCATCCTCAGTGACCCAGAAGACTCCGGACCGAATGCCTCAGCTAACCTACGCTGCATGGCCTCCCTGATCCTGCAAAGCCTGCGGAAGGATCCTCGTGTTCTTCGGATCAAGGAGAGGGACCATTACTGGCTGGCCACTCTCCTTGATCCGCGGTACAAGGGTAAGGTTGCGGACCTTATCTTGCCGTCGCAGAGGGAGCAGAGGATGAGACATCTCAGGGAGGCCTTGCAGAAAGGTCTGTGCAACGCGTTCCCAGAAACTGGGAGGCTACAAACTCCTGGTCCTGGGCGACGAGTTGCTGAGGCTTCGGTCAGTGGCAGAAGGAGCGGTGGGGAAGGTGGACGTCTGACCGATGCGTTCAGACAATTTTTTAGTCCGCAGCCCCAAGGTATGATCGGTTCCAGCAACCATCGCCAGCGTCTGATATACATGGTGCAGGAATACCTTGGGGCAAGGTCAGACTTGGACACCTTTCCCACCGAAAATCCTCTGGCTTACTGGGTCCTGAGGATGGATCACTGGCCAGAGCTTGCACAGTATGCAATTGAGCTACTGGCCTGTCCTGCCTCCAGCGTTCTTTCCGAACGCACATTCAGTGCTGCTGGAGGATTTGTGACTGATCATAGGGTGCGCCTGTCCACCGCCTCGGTTGATCGACTGACATTCATCAAAATGAATCAGTCTTGGATCACCACCAGCTACCAGGCACCTGAGGCGGATATAACCGAATAATTTTTAATGTCACATCCCTTCAAGACTGCCTATGCTGATGCTGAGTGACTGTCCTCTTATGTTCACTGACTATCCTCTTCCTCCTCCTCAATGATCCATGCCACCACACCAGTGCCTAAGGCACAATTTTTCAGCCCCTGTTTAACAGGGGCGTGTACTTACAATTTTTTAAAAAAATGCTTCGCAACACGTGTGACTGCTGTGCTCCAAGTACAGTCTCTGTGAGGGCCGTGTTGCAGTGTTGTGGCACCAGCACCAGTGCCTAAGGCACAATTTTTTCAGCCCCTGTTTAACAGGGGCGTGTACTTACAATTTTTTAAAAAAATGCTTCGCAACACGTGTGACTGCTGTGCTCCAAGTACAGTCTCTGTGAGGGCCGGGTTGCAGTGTTGTGGCACCAGCACCAGTGCCTAAGGCACAATTTTTCAGCCCCTGTTTAACAGGGGCGTGTACTTACAATTTTTTAAAAAAAAATGCTTCGCAACACGTGTGACTGCTGTGCTCCAAGTACAGTCTCTGTGAGGGCCGGGTTGCAGTGTTGTGGCACCAGCACCAGTGCCTAAGGCACAATTTTTCAGCCCCTGTTTAACAGGGGCGTGTACTTACAATTTTTTAAAAAAATGCTTCGCAACACGTGTGACTGCTGTGCTCCAAGTACAGTATCTGTGAGGGCCGGGTTGCAGTGTTGTGGCACCAGCACCAGTGCCTAAGGCACAATTTTTCAGCCCCTGTTTAACAGGGGCGTGTACTTACAATTTTTTAAAAAAATGCTTCGCAACACGTGTGACTGCTGTGCTCCAAGTACAGTCTCTGTGAGGGGTTGCAGTGTTGTGGCACCAGCACCAGTGCCTAAGGCACAATTTTTCAGCCCCTGTTTAACAGGGGCGGGTAATTACAAATCTTGATCTAATAGTTCACAGCAGGGCCCATTCCTGCGCCCACCAAGAGTAACTATGAGGGCCTGCAGTCTTGTGGCAACACCGTCCACCACCACCGCCAAAGGCCCAATTTTTCTGCCCTGTTCATCAGGTGCTTGCAATTACAAATCTTGATCTAATAACTCACAGCAGGGCCCATTCCTGCGCCCACCAAGAGTAACTATGAGGGCCTACAGTCTTGTGGCAACACCGTCCACCACCACCGCCAAAGGCCCAATTTTTCTGCCCTGTTCATCAGGTGCTTGCAATTACAAATCTTGATCTAATAACTCACAGCAGGGCCCATTCCTGCGCCCACCAAGAGTAACTGTGAGAGCTTACAGTCTTGTGGCAAAACCGTCCACCACCACCACCACCACCCCCAATTTTTCTGCCCTGTTCAACAGGTGCATGCAATTACAAATCTTGATCTATTAACTCACAGCAGGGCCCATTCCTGTGCCCACCAGTCTTGTGGCTACACCAACATCTAATAGGGCAAATTTCTGCAGAGTATATACGCCAGGCCCCTACTTTCAAACATCCAACTTACAAACGACTCCTACTTGCAAATGGAAAGAGAAAACAGGAAGTGAGAGGAAATCTACCCCTAGGAAGGGAAATTCTATCCTGTTAGATTTAATTTGGGAAAAAGGTATCTCCTCTCTACTGATACTTTATCACCAATCCTTGTTTCAATTAAAACCCCACTTTTCCAAAAACATTTGTCATTGGGACGGAAAGTGAGGTGACATGTTCTGAACAGATGTGCAAAGACAGCAAATGTTACAGGGGTGATAACCCCTCCCTATGTTCTCCAAAAAGCTTAAAAATAGATTTTTTTGGGATGGAGCTACACTTCATAATGTACCTGTTCAGATTCTACTTAAGATCAAACCTAAAGCCGCAAGTGGTTTTAAATGGCTTCTTTTTTTCCTTTACAAATGTCATTTTGT
>JAQSEC010004508.1:0-11669 GCA_028564925.1 Lithobates sylvaticus
TCATCACCCCTGTAACATTTTGTTTTTTGCTGTCTGTGCCCCTGTTCAGAAGATTTCACCTCACCTTTTGTCCCAATGACAATTGGATTTTTAAAATTTTGGGTTGTTAGGGAAACATGGACTGGTGATAAAGCATTAGTGGAGACACCTTTTACCCATATTAACTCTTACAGGAGTGAAATTTCCCTTCCTAGGGGTGGATTTCCTCTCACTTCCTGTTGTCTCCCTCCGTTTGTAAGTAGGAGTCGTTTGTAAGTCGGATGTTTGTAAGTCGGGGACCCCCTGTACTTGCAATGTACATAGATCACCCAGAGGGGAATGTTACACTTTAACAACCTCAATACCGGGCCAATTCTGACATTTCTTATATACATGTAAAAATCAATTTTTTTTTTACTAGAAAATTACTTAGAACCCCCAACCATTATATGTATTTTTTAACGTATAAGTGGGGAGAATTACAGCGCTAAACTCAAACGAACACAGTGAAGTGTAGCAGCAGCACTAGAATAAGACAAGTATTCAATGGATAATGGAGGAAGGAGAGTGCAGCGCTAAGAAGTGAATGGTAGTGACACCATTCAGCTATAAAGGTAAATGGCGGTAATACCCTTCAACTCCTCGAATAGTGATAAGAGGGGTAAAGTGTAAACCTACATAAACATGACAAATATCTATTCCTCAGTGATAACTATAGGAAAGAAACCTGTAAAAAAAGAGTGCAAACAGTGGTGGTGGTGCACACAATGGAAATGACCAATAACATGTATTCCTCTATAATGTCTGGAGAGAAATAATGTGAACCTGGAACAAAAAATTAACCACACAAATAGTAATATTTTGAGTGTACACATTAAAGTCCCGAAAACGAGTCCTCAATACTGATTGGGGAACCAATTCCTAGGTGAGTTTAAAGGAGAAATTATCACATCAGATAATAATAAAACAACAAAAGTCCAAAGTGGTGAACTGTGGATGGCTTGAAAACCCAAACGGTCCTTTAACCGAATCTTCAGGTATACACACTTGGATGTGAGATAGTAAAGATGTACGCTTACCGGAACTGGTGGACTCACTGTCGGCAACAGGGAGTCAAACGGGCATAAAGAGGCTCTAGGTAGCCTACAATCTCGATGTCCCAGGCAGACAGACGAACTGTGCAGAGTCCCTCACAGCTGGGCCAACAGGATCGATCCTTCAGGAGAAGATGGCTGTCATGGAGTCTGGGTACCCATGGAAGGGATGGAATCTCCTGGACGGCTACTTGATGGATGGAGAGTGAGGTAGGCAGATGGTGGACGCTCACTTGTGGATGAAGTGAGAGTGGACTTGGAGTGCTCTCCCGATGGATGTCCAACCATATAGAGAAAAAACAATCGGAGGAGACTCCAATAGTATAGATCAATAGAGTAGGTTTTTATTAAAAAACCGTTTACAAAAACAAAATGGTGGAATAAAAGTGATCACGATTAAAAGCAGTGTGGGTGTAGGTATGTCCTGGCCACTCCAAGTCCACTCTCACTTCATCCACAAGTGAGCGTCCACCATCTGCCTACCTCACTCTCCATCCATCAAGTAGCCGTCCAGGAGATTCCATCCCTTCCATGGGTACCCAGACTCCATGACAGCCATCTTCTCCTGAAGGATCGATCCTGTTGGCCCAGCTGTGAGGGACTCTGCACAGTTCGTCTGTCTGCCTGGGACATCGTGATTGTAGGCTACCTAGAGCCTCTTTATGCCCGTTTGACTCCCTGTTGCCGACAGGGAGTCCACCAGTTCCGGTAAGCGTACATCTTTACTCTCTCACATTCAAGTGTGTATACCTGAAGATTCGGTTTAGGACCGTTTGGGTCTCAAGTCATCCACAGTTCACCACTTTGGACTTTTTGTTGTTTTATCATTACCTGATACGACTATTTCCACTTCAAATGCATCTAGGAATTAGTTCCCCAATCAATATTGAGGACTCGTTCTTGGGACTTTAATGTGTACACTCCAAATATCATTTGTGCTGTTATTTTTTTGTTTTAGGTTTACATTATTTCCCCCAGATATTATAGAGGAATACATGTTATTGGTGCTTCTCATTGGGTGCACCACCACCACTGTTTGCACTCTTTATTTACAGGTTTCTTTCCTATAGTTATCACTGAGGAATAGATATTTGTCATGTTTATGTAGGTTTACACTTTACCCCTCTTATCACTATTCGAGGAGTTGAAGGGTATTACCGCCATTTACCTTTACAGCTGAATGGTGTTACTACCATTCACTTCCTAGCGCTGCACTCCCTTCCTCCATGTATTTTTTAACCACTTCAGCCCCGGACGATTCGGCACTGCGTCGCTTAACTGACAATTGTGCGGTCGTGCGACGTGGCTCCAAAACAAAATTGGCGTCCTTTTTTTCCCACAAAATAAGCTTTCTTTTGGTGGTATTTGATCGCCCCTGCGGTTTTTATTTTTTGCGCTATAAACAAAAATAGAGCGACAATTTTGAAAAAAATTGCAATATTTTTTACTTTTTGCTATAATAAATATCCCCAAAAAATATATAAAAAACATTTTTTTTCCTCAGTTTAGGACGATACGTATTCTTCTACATATTTTTGGTAAAAAAAATCGCAATTAGCGATTATTGATTAGTTTGCGCAAAAGTTATAGCGTTTACAAAATAGGGGATAGTTTTATAGCATTTTTATTAATATTTTTTTTTTTATTAGTAATGGCGGCGATCAGCGATTTTTATTGTGACTGCGACATTTGGCGGACACATCGGACATTTTTGACACATTTTTTGGGACATTTGTCATTTATACAGCAATCACTGCTATTTAAATAGCACTGATTCCTATGTAAATGACAGTTGTAGTGAGGGGGTTAACCACTAGGGGCGGGGAGGAGTCAGTGTGACGTGTTGTGTTTTTTTTTTACAGTAGGGGGCGTGGCTGTACGTCTGACGTCAT
This sequence comes from Lithobates sylvaticus, assembly GCA_028564925.1. Lineage (NCBI taxonomy): Eukaryota > Metazoa > Chordata > Amphibia > Anura > Ranidae > Lithobates > Lithobates sylvaticus. The sequence continues at coordinate 2,966 of JAQSEC010004508.1, forward strand.
TGATCGGCGTTCCCGATGACAGGGAACCGCCGTTCACTGACAGTCAGTGTAGGAAGCGCGGGAGAGGTTTGTTTACATAGACCTCTCCCCGTTCTTCAGCTCCGTAACCCGATCGCGGGATACCAGCGGCGATCGGTCCGCTGGTCCCGCGGCCGGGGTCACGGAGCTCCCGACCGGGTCGCGAGCGCGCCGCTAGCGGCGCGCGCGCGACCCACGGGCAGGCACATGCACGATCACGTACCGGTACGTGATTCGGCCTGCCCGTGCCATTCTGCTGACGTATATATGCAGTGGCCGGTCGGGAAGTGGTTAAAGCAGAGATTCTAGAGAATAAAATGGCGGTCATTAAAATATTTCATGTCACACATATTTGACAATAAAAACCGCAGAGGTGATCACTGAGATCAGGTGAGAAGAAAACTCTATTTATGGGAAAAAAAGGACATCAATTTTGTTTGGGTACAGCGTCACACAATCACGCAATTGTCAGTTAAAGCGACGCAGTGCCGTATCGCAAATAATGCTCTGGTCATTAAGGGGGAAAATACTTCCGGGGCTGAAGTGGTTAATGAATTAAAACAAAACAAAACAGTAAAGTTAGCCCAATTGTTTTTGGATAATGTGAAAGTTGATGTTATGCCGAGTAAAAATAGATACCTAACATGTCACGCTTTAACATGGCGCGCTCATGGAATGGCGACAAACTACAATAATTTAAATTATCCATAGGTGACAATTTAAAAGCCTTTGCAGTTTACCAGTTTAGAGTTACAGAGGAGGTCTTGTGCTAGAATTATTGCTCTCACTCTGACAATCACGGTGATACCTCATATGTGTGTTGTGATCACTGTTTATGCGTTCGCTGCTGTGTGAGAGCACGGGGTGGCGGGGGCGCGTTAAAATTATTATTTAATTTTTTTTGTTTTATTTTATTTATTTAATGTATATTTTTGATCACTTTTATTGCTGTCAAAAGAAATGTAAACATTCCTTTGACAACAATAGCAATGACAGCTACTCTTTATGGAGAGATGGGGGGGTCTATTAGACCCCCCATTTCTCCTTTGAACTCCAGTGGAGCTGATCATGACACAGACTGGTCTAAACAGCTGCTTCCCTAGCCCCAGAGCAACGAAGAAACGAAGAGCCAGAACCGGAAGGGACAACATCGTCAAAGCTTGCCGGTCTGACGTCACACAATGGGAGGAACAGCTTCAGTTCCTCTCAACAGGGCAGCCATCAGAAATTTTTGGGCCCCTTACACAGTTTTAGGCCTCGGCCCCCCGAGCCTGACCACCAACATTCCCCAGGGTTTGACTATGGGCCATCCTACCAAATCCGCACACCAGCCACCTCACCTGTACGCACTCAGCCCCCCCCTCAATTATGTATATATGTCAGCCCCCCACACACCTGTATATATGTCAGCCCCCCCGCCTGACCACCAACATTCCCCAGGGTTTGCCTATGGGCCATCCTAGTGAATCCGCACACCAACCACCTCACCTGTACGCACTTAGCCCCCCTAAATTCTGTATATATATCAGCCCCCCCATACACACACACCTGTATATATGTCAGCCCCACATATACAAATCTGTACACACACAAGCCTCTGGCCCCCCTGTACACAAACAGCCCCCCTCCCTTAACTTCACTCCCCTACTTGTAGCTTCCTACCTGGTCCCAGTTAGTTTTCACAAAGCTGACATGTTGCTGAGAAGCATAGTACAGGCAGATCACCGTCACACGAGGGGTGCAAATGCACATAGTAGCAGAGGTGGCAGTAAATAGCTCAATGTCTGAGTCAATGACACAAGAACAGCAGAAACTGTGAGATTGTTTCTATACTGCACAGCATGGATCCCCTTCACCCGTCCTGCCTTCTTCTGGCTCGGACGGGCCCCTTACAGTTGTAACGGCTGTACCCCCCTGATGGCGGCCCTGCCTCTCACTGTGTGGCTGGAGAGGGATGCCGTCGGTCGGATCCCACCCGGGCTTCCCGATCGCTCGGAATGGCCGGGGAATGGCGACGGGAGGGGGGTGGGACCCCCTTCCGCCCTTTGTAAAAGTATTCCAGCGGCAGCTTAACCGCTCGGGAATACTTTTACTTAAAAAGAGAATCGCTGGCTGAAAAAAAATGACACCAGGATCGTGTCTGTAACCTCAGCCATGATCCCGTTATAACCACCTCCCTACCAGGATGTGTATATATACAGTGGCCGGTAGAGAGGTGGTTAAAGTTTATCTGCGCTTTGCCCATTTAGAGAAAACCAACAGGTTCACTTTAAAGTGTACGTCCAACTTTTAGTGAGGAATGATTGGAACCCCTGTTAAGATTTTAGTGCTATCCAGAGCCCCAGTAAAGAGATTTTGACAATGGTTTTACCAGACAGAGTGAAGAGAACTCTCTAACAGCAATACAGACAGAATTAAAATGTATTTCTATAGTAGGGTAGAGGAAGACTACAACCCCTGTCTATATATGTTACATACACCTAGCAACTGCACTGTGTGCCTTAGCCAATCCCGACCACCACACTCTGTATATTACACACCTGATCCCTGCACTATGTACGTTACCCATCCCAAGTCCTAATACTATGTACGTTGCTCAACCTGGAACCTTGCAGTATGTATGTTACCCAACCAAAAGCTCTGCATTATGTACGTTAAATACTTCTGATTCCTACACTAAGTACGTAGGCTCAGGTTTTAAGACCATCCCAATGTTAGCTCAATTATGCCACACCCGCCATTAACGGTGGTGCACTACTATTAGTCCTGTCCTCCATTCTGCCACCCTCTTGTACCCCATTATCAGGAATTCTGATGTCACAAGTTCCACGGTATGCCAATGAACATTGTCACACAAGGTGTCCATAGCCTTGTGTCAGTTACACATTTTAGCTTACACGGGACTTATCCTGAACACAGCTGAACGGGACAACAGAAGAGACTAAACTCTTAATTCTAGTTCACAAAGCAATGTCAGCATATTGCATGCAGTTACCTTTATCACACAAAAAAATTAAAAGTTTTCCATGCCTACATCTGAGTATGGTAAAGTTATTACAAAATAAATAGTAATAATTATTTAGAGTTTCATTAGAGCTGGCAAATCTTTTTGCAAATATATAGGGTTATTTTACTGCACAAATATTGACCAAGATATTTTTCTTGAATCCTTTTTGTTGGAAATTTGCTTTACAACATATGACTCCTACCACTCAACATGGTGCTGGACTCATATCTGCATATCCCTTATTTTATTGGAAAATGACAGGAGCGCAGAGACAGAAAATATCATAACTATGTAATTCCACCAGAGAGAACAATATAATATAACTACCACCTAGTGTTTGAACTACTACTCACAATACAGTTTATGAGAATGATTGTTGCGCCTATGTCTGTAAAAACAGCATGCTAACACCCTACTTATCTTTCTAAATCCAAATTGTGCTTGCTCTGCCCCCACTAAATAGACCTTAACATTCCATACATTTAAGCCCAACACTGCGCATCATCTTTTTTGTTTACAAACTATTAAACATTCCATATCCTTCTTTAATCCAACCTGAGAATGTCTACACATAAAACACCAGTCTATCCTTTATAATGTACTATAGACAATAATCAAAACTTTTGTACCACAGCTAAGAATACTTACCTAATTATTTGTATCTTACAATGTTATATATGTAAAACATATTATGACTGTCAAGTTTCGACAAATTTTTGTACTCTTTTTGTACCACCTTTTGCACTGCGCATCATCTTTACCTAATTCAGAGGTGTTGATATGCTGGATTCTTGGTGCCTCCAAAAATGATATAAACACAACTCTTTCCACACTCTGTAAAAATGCTGTAATGAATCTCCCTCTCTGGACATTTTTAGCAATGACACTGTGGTTTGCGAGAGCCTTACTGAGATTTTCTGCTGTCTGCTTGAGTTCTTCCTTTGCTTTCTGTAATACGACAGACATACATATTTATCACTGGTTAAACTGTCAATAAGCCTGACATGTGCCTGAAATACTTTTTGGTGAACATTCACTATATAAAGCATATAATGTATGAAAGACTAGGCAGCCTTGGCAGTGGACAGCTCATGTGTAGACATTATCAGACATTGGGGTTGATTTACTAAAGTCAAATCCACTTTGCACTACAAGTGCACTGAAAGTGCAGTCGCTGTAGATCGCTGTAGATCCGAGGGGAAGCGCTGAAATTAGGTGAATCACGTGCAAGCAAAAATGCTGTTTTTTATTTTCCTTGCATGTCCCTCTCAGATCTACAACGATTGCACTTCCAAGTGCACTTGCAGTGCACTTGTAGTGCAAAGTTGGATTTACCTTTAGTAAATAACCCCCATTGTCCTCATTAAAAGGCAAGGGGGTATTACACTGGGCATGACACCATGGGGGTTATTTACGAAAGGCAAATCCACTTTGCACATAGATAAAAAATGTGTAGCGCTAATATTCTATCAGGTAAGTGGTTTATCAATGAAGATGATCAAATAGTGAATTACCACTAAGTGAAAGTTCTAACTGGAGTGTAAAAATATATATACATCAATAAACACAGAGAAATAACAAAGTGCATTCAATTGTCACAAAGAAAATAAAGGCATATGTCCAAGATTGTAAGGAATAATCCAAAAAAAAAAAAAAAACCTCAGACAGGAACATGCAACCCAGGTGTAAAATTCCAAATGGAGACAATGTGATTGAAGGCACCACCACGGATAAGAGAGGAGGCTTACCGGATGCCAATGACTTGAAGAGGCATATACCACTCAAGTCTTCAAAGGCTTAATGGTCAGCAAACTGGATGGGTACAGCTGATCCTGGATCCAGTCAATGGCTTAACTTGGACATTCACAGACATCAAGTGGGTTAAAGGTTAAATATCATATTCCTTGGTGAGGGCAGAGGCTCGGTATCCACAGGCCATACAAAAAAGATGGAGAAAAAATTGCATAGCGTGATACCGTTTAAAAATCACCCCAGATGACAACTTATTAGTTGAAACGCGTCGGGTGGACCCACTTACACACCGCTCATGTACCTGTACTCATGAGAAGCTCTTGATGACCTTTTACCATGTGAGTTTACCATTTACTACAATAAATAATATTTTTAAACAATATCATATGCGATTTTTTTCTCCATCTGTTTTGTATGGCCTGTGAATACCGAGCCTCTGCCCTCACCAAGGAATATGATATTTAACCTTTAACCCACTTGATGTCTGTGAATGTCCAAGTTAAGCCATTGACTGGTTCCAGGATCAGCTGTACCCATCCAGTTTGCTCACCATTAAGCCTTTGAAGACTTGAGTGGTATATGCCCCTTCAAGTCATTGACACATTTTTTATCTATTTACATTGCTTTTTGTCTACAGCTCTGTTGGCAGCCATTATTCGTATATATTAATTTAGTCACAGCGCGGTATATCCTTTTTCTTTTTTTACAAATCCACTTTGCACTACAAGTGAACTTGGAAGTGCAGTCATTGTAAATCCGAGGGGGACATGCAAGGAGAATAAAAAACAGCATTTTAGCTTGCACATGATTGGATGATAAAATCGGCAGAGCTTCCCTCATTTCAGATCTACCCCTGAGATTTACAGTGACTGCACTCTAAGTGCACTTGTAGTGCAAAGTGGATTTGCCTTTCGTAAATAACCCCCCATATCTCCTGCTTTCCACAGACGCCAAAAAGGCATTTGACCAGGTGGATTTGGTTTACCTCCGAGTGGTCCTGACTAGATTAGGCCTTTGCCCCAACATGCTCCCCTGGATAGTGTCGCTGTATGCCTCTCCGGAGGCTCGGGTTAAGGTGAACGGAATCCTTTCTGATACGTTCCCTATCTGTAATGGAACAAGACAAGGATGCCCATTGTCCCCTCTCATTTTCGCGCCCAACCTCGAACCATTGCTTAACAAGGTTCGCTTAAATCCTAATATTAAAGGATTTTGTGTAGGGACAGGGGAACATAAGCTACCCGCCTATGCAGATGATGTTCTATTTTATGTTACTGATCCCTTGATCTCTCTTCCCAATATCATGGCAGACCTGCAAAGTTTCAGCTTGCTCTCAAACTTCAAAATCAATTATAGAAAATTTGAAATTCTGTCTTTGAATATCCCTTCGGAAATTACGTACATGGCTGCAATCCTCTTTCGCCTTTACCTGTTGTCACTCTTCCTTAAAATACTTAGGGGTTCATCTCACTCCCCACTGCCCTCAGCTATACACCTATAACTATACTCTGCTACTTTCTACCATAAGATCAGATTTGCAGAGCTGGGATCGGAAAACCTTTTTGTGGATGGACGAGTCGTCTTAAAGATAAATGTCTTTCCTCTGATTCTTTTTTACCTACAAATAGTGCATACCTTTTTACACAGGTATTTTTTCTCTGCCCTTAATAGCCTATTTCTGAAATACATATGGCATGGGTGGAGCCCACGTTTGGCTATTCGCACACTGTAAAGAGCTAAGCGAATAGGGGGCTTAGGTGTACACAATATCTACAAATATTATGAGGCGACTGCCCTGCAATGGATATTAGACTGGCTTTATAGTGTTTCCACTAAATTATGTTTCCCTTTATAAAAATTTCAAGCGGGTCACAACTTATCCCATGCGCCCTGGCTACCCCGGCAACATAGAGGGTTGACCGAGCTCACCTCTCCGACCACTACTCATGCCCTGCACTTGTGGGATAAATAAATAATAAATAAATTGGGTCAGTTAGCCCCTATGGTTTCTCCCCTAGCTCCCCTGGAAGGCTTCCCTTGGTTCACTCCATGGGAACACCTCTTCTTTTTTCACTCTTGGGTGGTGGATTGAGAGGTAAGGTGTGGTAGATTATGTCCAAGATCAGGGCCTGCTATTGTTAGATGCCCTTTGACCTCAATATGGCCGTTTCCCCTTAGACGACTGGCAATACAGGTAGCTCCAACATTTTGCTCGCAGTTTGCCCCAGGCCATTTGGACACCCACCTCTGACACTTCTTTTTGAGAAGCTTTGCATGGCCCCTACCATGATCCCACATTCCATCTCAGTTTTGTATGAGATGTTGCAGGTTTTATCATTCAAAGGAAAGCCGGTATATATAAGAGAGTGAGAGAGGGACCTGCAACACGTGTTCACTGAGACACAACTTGATCATTTCTATCGCCTCACCCACTCTAGCTCTGTTGATACGAAAATGCAAAAAAGAAGATTCTTCACTAGAATACGAAGAAAAGTAGAATTATTCACAATATTCCAGAAAAGGTGCTTTGCCTTTAAAATCCAACTCTGCATATCCCCCCACAGACACACATACTATATGTTCCCACCTCTTTAGTGATGTTACTGTTATTTTTTTGGCAGGAATGATCCAGAAAACTAAACGGGACTCCAAGCACAGAGCAAAATGGATCCTAAAAAAAAGAAAAAAGTCAAAGCTGCCCTCCTCAATCACAGACAGGTAGAGATTAATACACAGTTTTAAAAATTTAGCTGAATAGTGCCAGACAGCTGCTATAAAATTAGCATAATCATCAGGTGTATTATACAACACCACTGTACAGTTTTGGACCCTTATCTACAAAAAGAACATAGAATAACTTAAAGTGTTAACAAACCCATAACAGTAAAATGAGTCTGTGTATGCAGTAAAGCATGCTTGTTATGCTCACTGTGGAACCTAAGGGGTTAATCCTCTGCATTGTGTGTAAAGGCTGTGTGATCCTGTCTCTCTGATCCTCTTCTTCTTTAACTGACTCCAACCCATCTTGTGATAGAACACAGCATTAGGAGTCAGGCTGCACATGCTCAGTTTGGTGTGTATTGTGAGAGAGTTTTTATTTTTTCTTGGGAGAGCGCATGTGATCAGCACAGGGCCAATCAGCACTGTCCAGATAGAGGGTCAGTGAAAATGAAAACTCCACCAACAAGCTTAACTAGGAAATTATAGAAGTCACAAGACTGCTATATACTGCTGATGAAAACATGTATTTAGCAGTTTATATTTACTAAAATAATTGCATTTCCATGTTATGTGTACAGTGGGAGACCAGATATAGTGATTGCAGGGTTCTGGGTTTAGTAACACTTTAAGTTTGTTTACCAATACTAGTTAAAGGGATGAAGATTATGGATTTTTACTGTCATTTTAGACAAACTAAAAAGACATATTAGAAAAGTTCCAGTTAATGTTTCTAGTGTATATCTACTCAAGAACAGAAATGTACAGTATATTGTAGCTTAACATTTCTTAAATGCGATGGATGCTTCAGTTTCATTTTTCAGGCTAAGTACATGTTCTGCAAGTACAGAAAAATCCAATAATGTCCTCGGCACAAATGTAAATCACATACAATATTATCGGCTAACTTCTGTGAGCTACAAAATATATCCCCATTATGTAATAGAGATGAGGAGAATGGGAAGTCAGGAAAGCAGCCTCGGGTGACAACACTGCTCCAGTCCTCAATAGATACAGTACATTTATGCAGTGTTGTTGTCATAGTCAGCAAGAGTGTTTTTCTTCTTTTTTTTTTGCAAAATTACCAGATAAAAAGGAAAAAAGTCTGAAAAAAATAAATCTTATGCACCTGCCATATCAAATGACTGGTAAGCTGCTATGATATATTACATATTTTTCTTGGTTTAGCTAGGCACTTGAGCATATTAG
>JAQSEC010003992.1:0-11952 GCA_028564925.1 Lithobates sylvaticus
CCCTTTAAGGATAACTTTAGTTTAAATGGAATAGATGTTTTTCTTTTTTTAAAGGACATGCTTTCAGAGAAAAAGAAACACATACATAGCACGTTCAACGATCGTACAAAGCATTAGAAATGTGTCACTTACACAGTAAGTTTTATACTGTAACAATTACAGACATGGAGTGTTCTTAAAGAAGAAAATTAGCTAGACTAAGGCTTCATATACACTTCATGAACTACCGTACTTTGACAGCCGTTGAAAAAAGCAAAACGCTGCAAAATCGTCCCACAATTTTGCGCTTTTTGCAGCCGGCAGTCAAAACCTTCCTATCCTGAACGCGATTCTTCTGCATTCAGGAGAGGGTGGTTAGGGGAGGTTGAACCTCCTCTGACCTCAACAGCTCCTAAATGATCCCAAAGCCTATACATGGACACATAGGCTTTTATGGGGTTGCATTTAGGAACTTTGGCACAAAACACCAATAGCTCCTAAACTCACATCCAGAGGGAAGACTCAAACTAGATTAATGCCTAAATAAGGCAGGGAGGAAGGGGCCCAGGAGAAGGCAAAGGCTTGCCCGAGAATATGCACAGTATCAGGGGGCAAGGAGATGTTTAGGGCCTTAGATTTGGTCTTGTTAACACATGGACCAGAAAGTTGGCTAAACTAGGTCAAAATTGGCAAAAGATTATGAAAAGAGATCAATAGGTTGGCTAGGGTAAGAAGGGCATCAGCAAATTCCCAAACTTTGTGGTGGTCGCCTACCACTTTGATCCCTTGTACTTCTCTGCATTGGTTTATAGTCTGGCCCAGGGGTTCTATTGCAAGAGCAAGCACAAGTGGGGACAGGGGGCAACCCTGTCTCATTGCTCTGTTAAAAGCAAGTTTGTCTGATCAAAAAACAGAATATCTAATTTGGGGCTGTGATAGCACTATATTGAGCCCTGATCCGGGTAAGAAATCCAGGACCAAACTCACAGTATTGAAGTGCCAACTGCAGCTAATCACGGCCAAGGGAACCGATGTCCAAGGAGAGAAGCATTAGGGGCTTTTCCTTTGGTATACTATGCACAGTGCAAGGGAAATCCGTAGTACTTTAACACCTGCTTGTCTGCCTGGAATGAACCCTACTTGGTCTTTAGAAATAAAATCTGTAAGCATTAAATTTACTTTGGTTGCTAATACTTTGGTCAACAGTTTGATGTCTGAAATAGGGCAATAAATGGTGCAAGAGGTCTGTGGCTGGTTTAAAAATCATACAGACAGTTGACATTAGAAAATTACAGCCAAGGGCCGGCCCTTTCCTAGGTTCATTAAATAGTCTAGTTAGATATGGTGAAAAAGATTAGTGGATTTTTGGTAATAAGCAGCCGTGAATTCATCAGGGCCTGCTTGTTTTTCTAGGTTTCATCATCTTTACTGGCTGCTGGATGGAAACAGGGGATAAGAGCTCCGTGAGCGACGGAGACAAACACCGGTTCCCCAGGGCTTGTCAGCAGCGATTTCTGCCTGTAACTACCCCGCATCCCTGGCGGAACTCACAGAGCATGCTGGGCTCGAGGAATCGCCGAAATAAACCGGCACAAAGATCCCTGATGACCTATCTACTCCGGGTGAGGGAGTAGAGCAACATGACCCAAAATGGCAGCCAGCCAGGAACTGCTCAGGCGAGCACAAAGCCCGCAGACTCTGCACCAGAGCACTACATGGGAGCTAGTGAGTACTCACTACAGCTCACTAAGGCTGATTTAGATGATAACCTCACAAATATTTAGGACAACATTTCATAAAAATTCCAATCTGAACTGCACAAATCCACAAATACTCTGTCCCTGGAAATTGCTACTCTGGGCAACAGAACTGATTTGCTGGAAACCAAGCATGGTGAGCTCAGTCTGGCATATTCTGACCTTGGAAACGAGCATGAATCCCTTTCTGAATCAGTGCTACAGAGACAAGCCCACCTTGAAGACCTGGACAACAGACATAACAATCTGAGAGTACGTGGGATACCAGAGACAGTGACAGACCTGCTCCCTGCCATACAAAAGCTAATTCAGTCGCTTCTCCCTGACTCTCCCACCTCAGCCTTTACCTGTGACAAGATTCACAGAGCTTTATGCCCTAAACCTCCTCCTGAAAAACCCCCGAGAGATATTGTGCTGTGCCTTAAGGATTTTCTAATCAAAGAAGAGATCCTCAGAGCTTCACGCAATACCCCACATATTCAGCTAGATTGCATTCCTGTTCAAATATATCCAGACCTCTCACCTACCACCCTGGATAAATGCAGAAAGATGAAGCAAATAACCACCGTGCTCCAAGAAGAAAGAATCCGGTACCGCTGGGGATTTCCCTTCAAATTGCAAGTCCCTCACAATGGCACCACCTACACGGCTACTACAATTCGGGAAGGAAAAGATCTTTTGGTAAAGTTGGGCATCACACGCTGCAAATCATCCAAGGATGCCATCCACTCCACGTCCCTCTGCTATATGGGCTACACTCTCCCCCAGGAGAGATTGTCATGGTCAACGTTAACAATGCCCTTCTGTTACATTCCCTGTGACAACACAGTCATTCACAAATTCATTGCAACCGACATGCTCAGTTGATATTTGTTCACCTCCGAACTGTGCTAAAGTTCTGTCGCGCCCATTTGATTGTCCCCCTACTCTAATTCTGTTGGTACCTTATATTTGTTATCCTAAAATTGGATCGCCTGGGGCGGACCTCTTCCAGGTACCGGTTATTTAATAGTCTCACGACTACCCAGACTGACTGTTCCACTTTATTAGAGTATTGGACCTTTTGGTCCGTGTTAAAAAAAGTTTACTTGGTCAGGAGGATGACTACTCGCCTGACCCCTTTTGATAATATGCTGCCAAGATTTGACATGTTGTACATTATTTTTATTTTTCAAGTTACTATGCACTTTTTTTCTGCTCTTTTTTGCCTCACTCTGCATACCTATTCCTCTGACTCCTGTGCTACAGTATTTGAAATGCATGATAGCCGACACTGTACTTGCATTGGCCGCCTACTATTACTGTTTATGGTTAGCATAGGGTTTGGCTGCAGGGACCCTGCGCACACCTCCCGGTTCGGACTCCATTCTATCCTTTTGTATGCTACATTAATCTAAAATGGGTCTTAAAGTGATCTCCCATAACCTTAAAGGTTTTAAATCACTGCATAAACGTAGAAAAGCCTTTCGTTCCTATAAATAACTGGGTGTGGATTCTGCTTCAGGAGACACATTTCTCCTCGCACAATCACTCATCATACTTAAATAAATCTTTTCAGCAATGTTACTTCACCACTTATGAGACCAAATCGCGGGGTGTAGTCATACTCATTAGAAACTCGGTTGTGTTTGATGTACAACAAACCAATAGAGACCCTGGCAGTCGCTTTGTAATGGTTAAAGGCTCAATACAGGGCAAGGGAATCACTATGGTTTCTGTGTACGCGCCTAATGAGTCCCAGGCCTCTTTCTTTAAAACTTTTTTCAGACATTAGATAAATATCACTCACCCCACCTGGTAGCTCACTTGGGCCTGGACAGAAGTCACACGGTGACATCAGCTAATGCCTTTCCAAAGTCATTCCAACACCTACTTAGGTCACATCAATTGCTAGACACCTTCAGAGCGCATAAGGTAGGGGCCCAAGAATATACCTTCTACTCCCATCCCCACGACAGCTATTCTCGGTTAGACTATATTTACTGCTCCCCTCTCTTAGTCGCAAACTCAACCTCAGCCAAAATTCATACTTGCCCTTGGTCAGACCATCAGATAGTGTCTTGCCACTTTTCCCACATTGGCTTTTTCTGGCTCTAGGGGCCCGGCGTCTTAATGACTCCCTACTCACAGACCCTGTAGTGCTTACCCAAATATCAGACCACATCACAGAGTACTTCACTAATAATGATGTGGAAGGAATCTCTCCCGCATCTTTGTGGGTGGCCCACAAGGCGGTGTTGAGGGGCCATCTCATGGCAATAGCACTAGGAAACGCCAAAAATTGCATACGTTCCCTTACGTTGGAATTAGATAGGATTTATCATTAGCATAGCCAAACCCCAACTCAATATTTACTGTGTCTTATCAACCAAGAAAGAGGTGCTCTGGATACTTTGCTCTCGGAGCAAACAGAAAAGTCCCTTCGCTGGTCCAGATCCCGTTTTCCATTTGGCTTCAGCTACGTTTGCGAGAAAGCTAAAACAATTGATCCAACCGTCACATTCCTATAAACTCTGAGGCTCTGATGGTATTATCTCCTCCCTAAAACCCTCCGGACCCTGATGGCTATACAGCACTGTATTATAAAAAATGTGCAGGACTACTAATCCCCAAAATGGCAAAACTATTCAAACGAATTTTAAAAGGCGACCCATTCCCCACAGATATGCTCTTAGCAAATATGTCCTTGATCCCAAAACCAGGCAAAGACCACACCCTCCCTCAAAATTATCACGCTATATCAGTAATTAATAATTGATTTGAAGATCTTTGATCGTATCCTAGCAGACCGACTAGTGGCAGTGATTACGTCCTTGATTTCCCCAGACCAAACCGGTTTTATACCAACTCATCAAATTATGGATAATATACGCCTGGAATCGAACATCGTATAAGATGCAGATACTAACTCCCGTAAGGTCTTGTTTCTGAGCCTAGATATAAACAAGGCTTTTGACAGCATTCTCTGTTCCTACCTCTATACTATCTTAACAAATTTGCCGGAAATCCAATTTTAGATAACGGTTTTTGAGCCCATTACCACCAGCCCCGTACACAAATCAAGCTCCCTGGGTGTAACCGATTATTTTTCGCTGGGTCAAGGTACACAAGACAGGGATCCCCTCTATCTCCACTTCTATTTTCCCTCGCAATAGAACCCCTAGCCCGCTCTATCATCTGCAACCCAAAAATGACCAAGAATTTAAACAAATTTTATATGCAGACGATGTTCTTTTGTTCCTATCTGACCCCTTAATCTCCTAACCTTCTTACCACCTTAGACACCTTCCACAACATATCAGGCTTAGGCGTGAACCCATCTAAATGTATTGCCATGCCGATTACCACCTTTACTGACTGCCCTTAAGGATAGATTTGAATTCTCCTGAAGCATGGACACCCTACAATATTTAGGAATTCGCTTGGCCCCTTCACTAAAACAGATGTATGCACACAACTACCCACAGGCTTTTTCCAACATTGAGCGGTTGCTCGTTCACTGGTCCCCATACTGAATTCCATTCCTGGGTTGAATACAAGCTGTAAAAATGTCTATACTCCCGATTCCGATTGTTGTTCTATTTTAGAGCTCTTCCACTATATGTACCCCGCTCAACCATAGAGGTGATACAGGCCGAATTGCTCCGATTTATCTGGCAGAGCAAGAAGCCTCGTCTGAATCGTTCACTAATGTATAGAGCCAAAGCTAGGGGGGAACCTAGGTTGTTCAGACTTATGGAAATATTTTCTAGCAGCAGGATTAACACAATTAGCACAATGGCACACTCCCCCAACTCACATACCGTGGCTCCAATTTGAAAGGATTTTAATTGAGCCTTTTTACCTTCCAGGCCTCCTATGGTCACGTTCTATTGGCCCAAGAGATATTGCTCAGCTTAACGGTATAGTGAGCCAGTCCCTCTACCTCTGGACCTTATATAAAGAAAAGTTCATGCTGCTTTCCAAACCCCCTTGATTGGCCTCCTTTTTGGGTGACCCTAAGTTTCCCGCAGCTTTCAACACAGGAATGGAATTTGACATATGGTCTTCACACGGCCTGGTAACCTTAGACTCATAGCCACAAGGCACCTCCTTTTGCTCATTTGAATACCTCCAACATACCTACGCGTTCCCAAACTCAGAATTTTATAAATATTTACAGATTTGCCACTTCCACACTATCACATTGGCTATCAGATTATTCTGTTCGCAGATCTCCCGGAGGTCCCACCCCCTTGTCAAAAATTGACTCATGCTATTTAGTGCTATTCATTGGGCTATAGCTCTTAACTGATGATCCCTGACAGTCCCTTGGTCCCATGTGCTTCTCCGAATGAAGTCTATTAAACTAATGGAGAGGATATACCATACTCTTATGGACTCTTTTGACCGCACGTGGGACTCATGGCCTGCCTATTAGGTAACCAATAAGGTCAGGAAACCTTTTTATCTGGCTCCGCCAACCATGTGAGTTCTGCCTGTGGGTATTAAGCCATATGTCAGTAACTCCACCTGCCACACGAATAAAATTGCACAGTCTTCAATATAATGCCAAACTACCCTGTTTATGCAGCTATGGTATTGTTTTGTTATACACACTCTTTATTATTTCTGATCTTTATTTTGATAAAGTTATGTTTGTTTTATTGCAATACTAAGTAGAGAGGTACTTAATAACCTGTTTCTGATCCTCTGTATGAAAGGAATTGTTTCCTTATATGTACAGTACTCTCTATGCTCATGTTAATTTCTGTCATTACTCTTTTTACCACAATAAAAATGTTTGTAAACAAAAAAAATAAAGTGTCCGGCTTGTTACCTTTTTACATAGAATCGATATTGGGTCTTATTTATTGGTCTGCTAAGTGGGAAAAATGCTAAGTTTTCAGGTGAGTCAGCCTTATGCCGCGTACACACGAAGGGACTATTCCGCGGGATTGTCTGCTGGACTTTTATTGCACTGCTCCGGGGGTCGTCTCGCCAGACTCCTCCGATCAGAAGAGCTTCTTCTTCTTCCAGATTCCGATAAGCCCCCGCCCGCAGACCCGACAACCAACGGCCAGGGTTGTCGGGAAGAGGCCCTTGTCCTCATCAACATGGGGACAAGGTGCTTTGGGGTGGGTGAGGGCCGCACGGCCCCCCTTTCCCCAGGGCACCCCCCATGTTGAGGGCACGCGGCCTGGTATGGCTCAGGAGGGGGGGGCACTCGCTCGTCCCCACCCCTTTCCCGGCCTGCCGGGCTGCGTGCTCGGATAAGGGTCTGAGATAAGGGTCTGAGAAGGGTCTGAGATGGATTTGGGGCGTGGCCCTTTGAATCCATGCCAGGTGACGGGGCTAGCGCGGCGGCATTCACTGCCTTCGCTAGCCCCGTCTACCTGCAGTTACGTTCTAAATGAACGGACTGCTCCGTGTGTGGGCAAGTCCGTTCATTTTCAAAAGTCCCGCTGACTTTTTCCCACGGATTGTCAGCCGGAGAAGTCCAGCCGTGTGTGGGCAAGTCACACGCTTGGAAGTCCGGGCGTGTGTGGGCAAGTCCCCCCTCGGAATGTCCGGCAGACAATCCGCCGGACTAGGTCCAGCGGACAAAGTCCGAACGTGTGTACGCGGCATTACTTAATGAGCAGGACTCAGTTCTGTTTGAAAGGCCTCTGATGCATGAAGGAAGTCACCCTTGTTTAACCTGGGCCTCTCCATTATTTTATTTTTTGCTGAGAGGCTAATTGGATGAATGGTTGTTTTGTGTCCCCAGTGGAAACCATAGCAGGGTCAGTTAACAGTGTCCCACAAGGACCAGGTCCTCTGGACAACTTTAGCTTTATACAAAAGTCCTGGGACTTTCCTGCTTATTCCCATCCTCAAAAATACAACTGTAAACACATACTGATACAAATTTAAAGTGGGGAGCTCCTGAGATTATTAACAGCTTCAATACCGGCACTCCCCCACCCCCCCCCCCCAAGCCAAATTTCAGCTTTCAGCACTGTTGTTTTTTAAAGGACAATTGCGCGGTCATGCTACACTGTACCCAAACAACATTTTTATACTTTTGTTCCCACAAATAGAACTTTATTTGTTGGTATTTGATCACCCCTGGGGTTTTTATTTTGTGATAAACAAAATAAAAAAAGACCGAAAAGTTTGAAAAAAAAAATAAAAAAAAAATTTCTGTTCGAAAATTTTGTAAATAAGGAAGTTTTCTCCTTCACTGTTGGGCACTGATGAGGCTGCACTGACGGCACTGATAAGGCAGCACTGATGAGGTGGCACCAATGAGGTAGCACTGATGGGCACTAATATGCAACACTGATGGGCACTGATAGGTGGCACTGATGGCATTGATAGGCAGCACTGATGGGCACCGAAAGGCAGCACTGAAAGGCTGCACTGATGGTTAATTATGGGTGGCACTGATAGGCGGCCTTGATAGGTGGCACTGATGGGCACGAATGGGCACTGATGAGCATCACTGATAAGGAGGCACTGGCAGGCATTACTGATGGACACTGATTGGCATCATTTGTGGGCACAGATTAGCATCCTTGGTGGCCATAGGGGGCATACCTGGTGGTCATCAGTGGTGGGCATCCCTGGTGGTCCTGGTGGCATCCCTGGTGGTCCTATGTTGGCATCCTTGGGGGGGGGGGCTGCGCTGATTGATAATCCCCCGTCAGGAGAGCAGCCGATTGGCTCTCCTACAGTCGCGTCTATCAGACGCGATAGAGGAAACCCCAATACACAGCTCTTCCTGTTTACACCGTGATTAGCTGTAATTGGACTGACACACCGCACCACTGATCGCCGCACTGCGTGCCCCCACAGGCGCGCGCCAGCTCGTTATCCTGAAAGACGTCACATAAAAACGTCACAGGATAACAGAACCACCGCCCGGCTGTCATTTTGCTACAGGCCAGGCAGGAAGTGATTAAAGAAACAGTTCTAAATATGAAAAGCATGCATATTCTTGGTTTGATATGTGTATTTCTTCCAGACTTTTAAGTAATGCACAAGAGCTGCCTGTAGTAAAGACCGGTCACTCCATTCCGTGCGGAATGACTGGTCTAATCTCTGCCCTCTTCTGTAGTTTTCTGCAGCCAGCTTGGTCACTCCGACAACTCTGCTTTCTGCACAGGCCCAATTATATTGTCACCGCTACTTTTACAGGGTAGTAACTGGGTTCACAAAGGTATTTGGTGCACATAGTGAATGTATATCCCTTGTGGCTATTGAAGAAGATATTTACATTATTATTATACAGGATTTATATAAAAACAACAGTTTTCGTAGCAACTTACAACATAAAGGGAGACAGTACAGTTACAATACAGTAAAATACAAATGGGTTAAGAGGGCCTTGCTCATAAGAGCTTACAATCTAAAGTTTTTTTTCTGGATTTCCACTTTGAATCTCAATTCCCCCTTCCTCCCCCCAGTAAGCTTTTATTTATTTTTTATTTATTTTTTATAATTACCTTTTTTTCCAGGTATAAAGGGTATCCGTCCTCTTCACCTCTCCAACGATCCATGATCCATAAAGTGGTAGTAAACTCTGTTACACCACTTGTACCTACAGATAAGCCTATAATAAGGCTTACCTGTAGGTACAGTGAATATTTTTTAAACTTCCACAGTTTAGGAGATATTCAGAGTGCATGCAGCCGATGACATCACAGTGCATGTGCTTTGATGGTCCTATTTACAGTCCCGGATCTTCAGAGCCTGTGCCGTAAACAGTCACTCCTGCACGCCTGCGCGGATGTGACATCATCGCGGATCCTGGCCATTCATGTAGCCGGAGGCCGTGAACACAGAAGGAAGACCAGGGAAAGATGTCATACTAGCACATTATGACATTGCCTTGCAGGGAATTTTTTATATTTTTAACCACCTGAGGTTTACTACCGTTTTATACTGTAAAGAGTGTCAAAGGATGTCTGCACTGTTCTCTACATTATTGTACTGTAAGTGCAGAAATGCAGGGCATCATGGTGATTCTCCCCACCCCCCACAAGGAGCAGGCCCATGAGGCTTTGCACGCACACAAAGTGGGTTAAATGATACTGGCCATGCACCAAATCACGTTTTTTCTGCTCTTTACTGCCACCTTTGGTCAACTTCTGTATTGTTGTCTGATCTTTTGCATTGGTTCTGAGCATGCTTGTTTGTACTTTGGACTAAAGTCCGATGGTTTTCTGTACACACGATCAGACTTTGCTCCATCTGACTTTTGTTTCCGGAAAGTTTGTCCGTTCGCACAGCCAACAAAAGTCTGATGAAAACCCGAAAAAGTTTGTCCGATGGAGCGTACACACGGTCGGATGTTGCCTTAAAACAGCTAATTTGCATGTTTGTTGTCAAAAAGTCTGATCGTGTGTATGGGCCTTATGAGGGACAGCGCCAAACAGGAGGTGAGCATTGCAGCGAGAGCTACTTCTTTATTTTTACAATTGCTTGCTACCTTCAAAAAAATTTCATTGGGCAACACATTTATTTAATGTTAGTGCAATTAAAGAGCAGTTAATATGCAGTTCTTCACCCGAATCCCTTTTTTTGTGGTTCAGATCTACATAAATTTGGTGTGCTAGTGAGGGATAGTCGAAGGACTGGCCACAAACAGGCAACTAACCACAACTCAAATACTTGTATGAGAATTGGCTTATATACCAAAATATCTGTGATTTGGTACATCATCAGGTCCTGCACTTCAACCACAGACAGACAACACAGACAGGTCCAGGACTTTGTACAGCAGCAGAGACGTTCTGCCTCGTATTGCTGACCTTCCCTCTCCCAGTCTGGGTCCTGCTGTGCAGAATATTACAAAAACCTGCGAAAAATACAAACTTGGCCATTTATGCCAGATGCCTTTAAATTAAATTGTAATACTTTTAATAAATACATATACTTTTTAGCATTACTTGAATATTTGTCAGCAGCTCAGATACACTTTATAAACAAATGTCAAAGCAGATGCACATGGAAACCATGTTTTTTTTTGTTTTTTTTTTTAAGAAAACATTGTAGATTTTTAAGCATTACAATGTATACATTTCATGTGGCAATTTTAGATGTCAGATTTCACTCTCTGGAGTTTACTTTGCACATGCACATTGTAGTAGTTTCAACTGTTCACCACATGAGGGGGCAATTGTATAAGCCAGGATTATAGACCACCTTGTGAACCATTCATGATAATCCATGCTTATTTTAGGGTCGAATTCAGGCAAATAATTAGCTCCGATTTATCCCTGAAATGCAGAATAGGGACGCACTGGACCCCTGCTGCGAGACGCATGCGGCTTAGATGTGAACCCTGCCTCAGTGACAGGACTTTGCTCATTTTCATTACCAGACAAGTAAAATTATTCAAGATCTGTTGTGATAATACGAAAGACAGAAGAAAAGCTCAAATTTTTTTAAAGCTATTATCACTTAGCCATCAACTGTATCTAAAATTATATTTTAGTTATTAAAAAATTATATGTTGCAGAGTTTAATTCCAACCCGGTTTCCTTCATTGGGAAAAATGTAACAGTTGTGTATATGACGCTGGTACGGACTTGTGTGAAAAGAGCGCAAACAGGAACATTTCTTGTTGCTCATTATGACCAATCAGTTTCCAACAGTCATCTCTGTACAGTACAGAACTGAAAATGAAACAAGCAATCTGATTGGCTGCTGTAACAACAAACCTACTTGTTAGTGTACTATAGTATTTTATTCAAACATATGGCCCATCCACACTGTGCAGTGGGTTAAAGCAAGGAGTTACTGTGCAATACAGCTGCAGCCTGTTTTTGTGGATGGACTGGCAGCGTACCTATGGAAAGACAGACTTGATCCTTTTCTTTTTAAGGCTAAGTTCACACTGCTGTGATCAGATTTTGATCTGACTTTCATTATGATTATGTGATAAAACTTGGATGGGGTTTGCATATTCTATAGGGCTGAATTCGCACCAAAGTAGCACAGGACCCTTTTCCAAAATCACACTGCGCTGCATTGATGTGAACACACACCTCTGAAAAACAATGGGGTTGACTTATGCCGCGTACACACAGTCGGAATTCTCGTCGGAAAATGCTCTGATGGTTTTCCCGTCGGAATTCCGACGGAAATTCGCTCAAACTGTCTTGCCTACACACGGTCACACCACATTTCGACAGTCAATAACACCGCGACATACAACATGTTCGACGGCACTATAAAAGGGAAGTTT
>JAQSEC010001020.1:0-11954 GCA_028564925.1 Lithobates sylvaticus
TCTTAGACTTCTGGGAAAATTGGTGAGCCAATCACACAAGCAGGAAATTATGTTTCTGGGGAGTGGTCAGTACACATTCTGTGTACAGAAGAACTCCATGTAGCCATATTGCTTTGCATTTATATAAAATGACAGTGGCTGCAGATTGAAAAGGAAGGTAATTTTTAATAACATTCAATTACAACATGACTTGTATCTTAAATGTACATGCTATATCATTTTTAATTTTTTTGCAATTTTTTTCCCTTTAACCCCCCTGGCGGTAATCCCGAGTCTGGCTCGGGGCGGGATCTTCAGTACCAAAAGCGGTAACCCCGAGCCAAGCCCTCAGGCTTGCATTGCAGGATACAGGGGGAAGTTACTTACCTTGTCCCCTGGATCCTGCGATGTCTCCCTGCTGTGTGAGCGAGCCGTCTGCTCGCTCGATTCACACAGTGCCCGAGTGCCGCTGATCTCCGTTCCCTGCGACGTTACGACGCACGGGAGCGGAGATCAGCATTTCGAAAAAGTTTTTTTTACTGTATAAAAAAAAATACACATCCCCTTTTTTTTTGGCCAGTTCCAAAATGTTTTATTGAAAAAAGAGGTAAGGTTTACAACATATGTAAGCAAAGTGTTTGCGGCAGTACAACAGATATCACAATAACTGTTAACAGAATTAGCAAGCAATGATTGTCACAGTACATCGTTTGATTTGAATCACTGGTATATACATTTGAAGAGAAACATGAGTTATTCTTACATATGGCCTGTTTGCTGCAAATGTCTATCATATTCCTAGCCCATCTTTCTGAACCTGAGTGTGTCTATTCCGCGGGGTAGGGTTGGACATTTGCTAGATCTTGAGAAGATAGCCAACTTTAAGTAGTCAGTTGTATCTATAGCCTACATTGCCTAAGTTGGTTACAAAGCAGTGTTTTAGGCGCGTGGAGTTATGTTGTGTGTAGGAGATGATTTATGGTGTAAACCGAAGGAGGGAGGGAAGAAGGGGGGGTAGAGGGGGGGGAGGAGGAAGAAAGGGGAGAGAAGGGTGGGGGTGAGTTGGGTTTGGGGTACCTCACAGACTCTGCCACCGATCGCGAAGGGTTGGGGTATTCTGGGTAGAGAGATTTAATCTGGTAATATTTGGGTGCATGTTCAGTTAATTTGACAAGGGGCCTCCCTCAATCTTCCCTTGTTTAGGTGAGGGAGGGCACTTGTACTATGCCTTGATGGGGTCAGTTTTATGAGTGACGTAAAAGATTCGTTAAGAGTTGTCATCATCTCGGGGAGTGTGGTTCATGGTATTTTGGCTCATCAATACTTTGTATTGGTCGGTGGTGCAGAAGTGGGTCCAACAGGCCCATGTGTGTGAAAATTTGGTCGGGCAATCTTTGGCTATGGAGATAAGTTCCTCCATTTCTGCGATTTTACTAACTCGTTTGAGCCATTCAGGGATGGTCGGAACATGGGTTGTTCCCCAGTGGATAGGGATACAGATTTTGGCTGCATTTATTAGGTGTGGTAACAGTGTTTTGCGGTATTGATGTGTCGGCATGTCTGAGTGGTGGAGGAGGAACTGTGCTGGGGTATGTTCTAGGGTGTACGTAGAAATTTGTGATGTCAGTTCCCGTACTTGGGTCCAGAATGGCTGGATGAGGGGGCAGGACCACAAAATGTGCTCTAAAGTACCTGTGTCCCTGACACATCTCCAACATGTATTTGAAAGGGCAGGGTTGAATTTGTTAAGAACTACTGGAGTTCTATACCAGCGCATTAGAATCTTATAGCTATTTTCCTGTATCGAGACATTTAGGGAGCCTTTATGTGTCATTCTAGAGATGTGTTCCCATTGTGCTTCTGTCATTTCTGTTTGTAGGTCTCTTTCCCAGCTTAGGCAGGCTTTGCTCGTTTTCAATAGACTGTCAGAGCATAGTATGTTGTGAATGTTGGAGATCATGTGTTGCTGGGGTGTAGTTTGAGAACACAATTGTTCAAATGGCGTAAGCATGCGAGAGACGGAGGATATACGGTCAGCGCTCTTAAGGAAATGCCTGATCTGAAAATATGTCCATAGTGGAAAATTATTATTGTCTGTGTTGGCTGGTAGGGAGGAGCGGCTAAGAAATATACCCGATTTATAAAAGTGATGGGCTAGAACCTCTGCATGTTGCCAAGTATCCGCTAGAAAGTTGGAGGACATGCCAGGTGAGAATGCTGGGTTGAGTTTAACCGATGTAAGAGGTCCAGGGGTAGAGGAAATGTGCAGTTGTCGACATGTGTCTTTGAAACAGCGGAGCGTCGGGGTAATTAGGGGATGGTTAGCGAGATCTTTCGGGATGTGTTCGGGTAAAGTCCAGGGTAGGAAACGCAAAGGGAGGGGGGAGAATGTGTGTTCAAGGACTACCCAATCTTTGCATTGGCTATGAACAGACCAGTCTATAATTCTAGAGAGATGGCAGGCCCAGTAGTATCTTTTGAGGTCTGGTAGGCCAATGCCTCCCTTCGTCTTTGGTTTCGTCAGTTGTTCGTAAGCTATCCTAGGTCTTTTCTGTCGCCATAGAAACCTGGTAGTCAGTCGTTTGTAGAGCTGAAAGAAGGATGGGGGGATGTTGATGGGTATGGTCTGTAGGATATATAAGATGCGGGGGAGGATGTTCATTTTTAGAATTGCTGCCCTTCCAAACCAGGAAAAATGGGGATTATTCCATTTATTTAGGTCATTCTGAATAGTTTTGAGGATGGGTTGATAGTTTTTGGGGAAGATGTCTGAAAGGTTTGCTGTTAAGTATACTCCTAGATATTTGATCTGATCATGTTTCCATTGAAAGGGGAAGTTGTTTTTGCACTGTGTTACTTTTTCTTCTGGTAGGGAGATATTCAAGGCCTGGGATTTTGCAAAATTAATCTTGAAGTTGGAAATCTTATGAAAATTGTCTAGTTCCTTTAGAAGATTCGGGATTGAGA
This sequence comes from Lithobates sylvaticus, assembly GCA_028564925.1. Lineage (NCBI taxonomy): Eukaryota > Metazoa > Chordata > Amphibia > Anura > Ranidae > Lithobates > Lithobates sylvaticus. The sequence continues at coordinate 2,947 of JAQSEC010001020.1, forward strand.
TGTGTGGGTCTTGCAGGAATAGTAGTATGTCATCGGCGAATGCGGCTATTTTATAGGTGCGGTCGCCGATGGGGAAGCCTTTAACACTGTTGTTGGATCTGAGACATTGGAGAAAGGGTTCAAGGGTTAAGATGAATAGGATTGGGGAGAGTGGGCATCCCTGTCTTGTCCCATTACTGATGGAGAAGGCGTTCGACAGGTGGCCGTTTACACGTACTCTAGCGGTCGGGGTTGTATAGAGGGACATGATGGCGTTAAACATGCGGTTTTGGAGCCCAATATGTCTAAGGACTGCTCCCAGGTAGTCCCATGCCAGCCTGTCGAACGCCTTCTCTGCATCCAGCGATAGAAAGAATCCTTCTTGTTTATGTGTTGTAATCCAATGATGAATATTCAGGGCCTTGATCGTATTATCCCTGGCTTCTCTTCCAGGGATAAAGCCTACTTGATCTCTTCCTATCAGAGAAGGCAGGAAAGTTAGTAGACGGGAAGCTAGAATTTTGGCGTATATCTTTATATCTACATTCAAAAGGGATATTGGCCTATAATTACTGACTGATGTGGGGTCTTTCTCTTCTTTTGGGATCACTGTGATGTGGGCTTCTAGTAACCTATGGAATGGGAGAGTGGACGATGTTAGAGAGTTGAAGGTCCTAATCATGTGTGGGGTTAATATGTCTGTAAAGGTTTTAAAGTAAGCAGCTGTAAGCCCATCAGGGCCTGGACTTTTACCATTTTTAAGTTGTTTAATTGCCGATTTAAGTTCTTCTTCTGAAATGGGGTCCTCTAACTGAGCGGCAACTTCTCTATTTATAGGTTTGGGGCCAAATTTGTTTAGGAACGACTTGATTGAGGCATGTCTATTTTCAGTTCTATTATGGTTTGTAGTATGCTTAGGGAGATTATATAGATTTGAGTAGTAAGTTTCGAATTGGGCTGCTATGTCTGTTGGGGCGATATGGGCCTTCCCTTGAGAATCTTTGATGGTGTGAATGTTTGCGTTTGCTTTCCTGGTCTGGAGGGCTTTAGCAAGATATTTCCCGCATTTGTTACCGAATTCGTAATAGAGCTTTTGTTGTAGGACAAACCTGCGTCGCGTTTTACAGTTTAGTTCTTCGCGTAGCATTTTCCTGTAGCAGGTAAGTTCATGATAGGTTTGCTGAGCTTGTGATTGTTTGTGGGCAAGTTCAAGGGTTTTGATCTTGTCTAGTAGGTCTGAAATTGTTTTTTGGTGGGCTTTCCGACGGGCTGCTTTAAGGGCGATGAGTTTTCCTCGGACTACGCATTTATGGGCTTCCCATTGGGTGAGAGGGGCTGTGTCGGGTGTGTCGTTTTCAAGAAAGAAGGTGTCTATGCAGCTACGGACGTCATTAGTGACGTCTTCTGAGGTAAGCAGTGACGAGTCTAGGCGCCAGATGTGTTTGGGGACATGTTTGTCAGGGAGTGTCAGGGTCATTGTAATTGGGTGATGATCTGAAAGTAGCATTGGTTCAATGGTGGCAGTGGATAGGAAGGGAATGTCTTTCTGGGATAGGAAAAGATAGTCAATTCTGGAATACCTGTTATGCGGGGCAGAGAAGAAAGTAAAGTCTTTTACATCAGGGTGGAGGGCACGCCATGTGTCGTGAAGGAGAAGGTCTTGGATCTGTAACCTAATTTGCCGGATAGCTTTGTAAGGCAGGGAGGCCGAACCGGAGGAGGTGTCCAATATTGGAAAGAGGGCCACATTGAAATCACCACCTAGGATCGTCATTCCAGAGTGAAAATCTGAGAGTAGTCGTGAGATTGATTTAAAAAAGCTTACTTGTGCCGTATTAGGACTGTATATGTTGGCCAGAGTCACAGGCCGTCCCTGGAGTCGGCCCTTAAGAAAGAGGTATCTGCCTTCTGTATCTATAAGAGAGTCTGTGGGTTGCCAGTCAAGATTCTTTGAGATTAAAATCGATACCCCTTTAGTTTTCGCGTGTAAGTTGGTGGCATGATATACTGTTGGAAACATATGGTTCGTAAGTTTGGGGATTTTGTTTGTGCGAAAGTGTGTTTCCTGTAGGAATATTACGTTTGCTTTCAGCTTATACATCATATCCAGCACTTGACTACGTTTTTCGGGGACGTTGAGACCTTTAGCGTTTAGTGAGATTACTTTAAGCGTGGAGGGTTTGTTTGTTGCATGTACGTGCGACATAGTGTGCTGCTGTTTAATCTTAGAGGTGTCAGAGAATAGCGGAGCGTCGGACTGTTGTTTTTGCACGTACGAGCAGGAGGGGTCTTGCCAGTTATGTGGTGGCGGCAGAGGCTGTGAGGTAGAGAGGGGCGGGAGGGGGAGGGCAGATGGGAGGAGAAGGAGTAAGTAGGAATGAGATGGATAGAAAAGTAGCAGAGGGGGAGGAAGAGGAGAGAATGGAGGGGAGGGGAAAGGGAGGATGGGGTACGAGCCTAGGTCTTAGGAGAGGGTGGAGTAGGCGATAGTCCGGAATTAGGGAGGTTGTATGTAACCTACCCTAAGGGTACGAAAGATATCCGGTAAGGTTAGACAGGAACAGTCACGTTCCCGTCTTGTGGGGAGGTGAAGGGTGTCGGAACGGAACAGTCGAGAGACGGTGTCTTCCGTCCACCGAGGTTCATTCTGTAGGTTGATAGAGGGAGCCTGTGTCTATGTATGTGATGCGTAGTAAATGTCGGTCCAAACTCAGGGGATTCAAACATAAGATATTTATTGAGGTCAGTTGTCAGACGTATTTGGATGAACAGCCACATTAACAATTCTGAACTATAAAACATGTTGTTGTGTTAGTATAGAAATCAAGGGAGGGGTACAAAGTCCTCTTTACCCATAACTACTATTCTTTGTACTTCCGATCAAGTGAAGATTGGAGGGAGCTCCAATTACAGCCATTTCAACATTGGTTATAACAGTCCATGTGAACGTAATAGATAGAAGCTTTAATCAAGTCTGTATCAGAGAGCTCTCATTTCTACGTGTGAGTATGGATGGGTAGCGACCTAATTGAGGCCGACTTGGTACCAGAATCTATTTTGCGTAACATCGCATGTGGGCGGGATCAGCCTGGTTGTTTAGGGGGTGTATTCAGTATCCCGGATGTTGTAAGGTGAGATAGCCCCGGAATACCTTGTTGTTGGGATGGCAAGGAGCATTAATTAAATGCGGATAAATTGGGAGAGTCCAACTCAATCGTTTATTTGAGCTACAAAAATACATATGAGGTAACGTGCGTGAGGGCCCTCTGATACATTCCAGTTTTTAAACATTTTCAAACCTTTTCAAACATTTTCAAACATTTTAAACCTTTTTGAACATTTCTGTAACCCCCTTCTCAGGGGAGGTATCTAGAGGAGGGGCAAGACTGCACAGAGACCACTGTATAGTGGTTATGTGGGTGGTCTGGAGCTCTGAACTGTTGGAAAAGTTCCCAGTAATCAAATCAGGCCTTCCCTGATAGCAGAGGGGCGTTGATGTAATACGGAACCTATCTGTATCTCTTTATGGGGTGGGAGTTGGTCCCTGTGCAGCATCACCCCCCCCCCCATCTTCTCAAATGCACCCCCTGTATAGCATCTGAAACATTAATTACATGCATCAAACCGTAGCTTAGGGTAGTAGAGTGGTCATAAGAGTCTAGGAGACCTGTATTCGAGGTGCCTTCTGAAATAGGATATGGGGGGATTAGGAGGGTGAGGGGAGGCGGGGGGGGGAGAGGATGAGGTATGGGGAAGGGAGCAAGAGGGGAAGGGGGGAGTTTAGGGAGGATGGGGTAGGGTACTTGGAGATGATATTCCATTCTGGAGGGCACATATGAAATTATGAAAGTCTTTAGGTCTCCTGGTTTGGTTTAAGATATTATATTAGGGGGTATGTGATTGCCCCTGAAAGAATATCATTAACCCTAGAGGCCACTGGTTCTTTTAGAAGGGGCATGCAGGGCGTAAGGGCCTTCTAGGGGAGACAATAGACTCACAGTTTGTCCAGGAATATGTTCATTCGTTCAGACCATACTTCTAGGGGGCGTTGTTGACAGCGGTCAGGGGCACTTGGGGTATGCCGTTTCTGGAAAAAAAGGGGGGAAAAGGTTAGCAGTTCTGTGACCTTTTTAGGTCAAGTCCTGTCTTCCTGGGTGGCATGAGTGGTGTTCATAGAAAGGTTTTTGTCTTGATGAGATGCCTTCGGTGGTAAGATGAGTAGAGGAGCATGGGTGGGAAAGTTCAGTCGGATCTTTCATGACGGGCTCTTCTGTGGGCCGGAGACGCGGTTGGGCTGTTGAGCGCGGTATTCCGGGTGTCTGAAGCATTGGGATCTCTCGGGGGAGTGGATCTGCGCCTCCTGATGTGAAAGTCATCACGGACTGGGATAGCATCGGTGGAGGCTGATCTTCTCATGGTAGGTGGACGAAGGGTGTTGTACCAATCTGGGATATTGATACGTGGTAGGTTTAGGGTTTCGCAAAAGGCAGGTAGGTCTTCTGGCAGGCGTAGGTTTGCTGTGCGACCTTGGAAGGAAGCCGAGAGGCAGAAGGGGAATTTCCACCTGTACTGGATCCCTTTGGTGCGTAGAAGGTCAAGAAGAGGGCGTAGATCTCTTCTATTTTGAAGGGTAATCGGCGAGAGATCTTGGAATAACTTTATGTCAGCTCCTTGGTAGAGTAGGGAGCGACGGTCTCTGGCTCTGTGGAGAATTTCTTCTTTCAATTTGAAGTTTACCAGACAGCAGATCACATCTCTGGGTGGGTCTGTGTCTCTGCCTCTGGGCCTTAGGGCTCTGTGCAAGCGTTCAAATTCAATGAGCGTTTCAGGTGGTCTGCCTAGAAGATCATTAAATATGGCGACGGTGGCTTTAGCGACTTGTGAGTTTTCAACGGATTCCGGGATTCCTCTCACCCGGATATTGTGGCGGCGTCCACGGTTGTCCAAGTCTTCTAAATGCCTCTGGATATCCCTGAGTTGCGTGGTTTGGGAGTGAGAGGTGGTCTGCAGTTGCTGGATGGCAGTGTCGTGAAGGGTTGCGGTTTCCTCCAGCTCATTGACACGTGCTGCCATGGCCTGTACATCTCTCCTGAGGTCTGTGATGGCAGATGACAGTGTGGCTTTTATGTCCTCAGCCACAGATCGCAGGTCCTGCATGCATAAGGGCTGTGGGGCACAGGCTGCATTAGCTGATGGTTGGGACATGTGCATGGGCTGTGGGGCATATGCTGCATCTGCTGATGACTGAGACACGTGCATGGGCTGTGGGGCACAGGCTTCATCTGTTGAAGATTGGGGCAGGTACACTGGCTGTGGGGAACAGGCTGTGTCTGCTAAGGGTTGGGGCTGCGTGTGGCTTCTTCCTGAGGGGCTGAGGCTGGAGGATCGAGCGGCGTTCGAGTAGGCCCGATTAGAAGCCGGGGCCTCGCGTACCTGGGTCCGGAAGATGTCCGGAATGCTGCGGCCGGTCTGCGTACCGGGTCCTCTAGGGGAGCGGGACCTCGTTGGGGAGGGATCCTTGGAGTTTTTCCCCATGTTCGGCGGTGGATGGCTCGGCTAGTCTGATTGCTGTAACCTCCGTGGACGGGAGCTCAGGGACTAAGCGGCCATTCAGGTCCGGCACCAAACCACGCCCCCTTTTGGGGGTTCTATAATCTTGAAAAGGATAACGCAACCCCTGCTTATATATAGGCAATATTTTCATATAGAAGAAAAGAAAAAGTGCTCCACGTTAAATCGTTATATATGCCTATCTAGAAAGTGAGTTGTGTTACAAGCATTGTCCATTCACAGCATCAGCATCCTTAACACATTGGTCTAAGTTGGGGTCCAATAATGAAAAAGAAAAAAAGTTATATATATTTTTACTCTGTGTGGTAGATAGTTAGCAGAGGATTGTGAATTTGTGACTTTGCTTTAGGAAGAAAGGCTGCCAAAAACTGGAAAAAAACAATAAGGCACACAGCACTGCAAGGGGGTTTTGCCCAACATCACAAAGAGCTAAATATTATATGTACTTTTTGATACTACCCACCAACAGTTTGCTGATTCTCTTATTAAACAATTTGCTGTGATCTAGGTAAAATCCCAGTACTAGTAACATCAGAGCCTATGCATTGCCAGTTAGGTATCCAAATGCAGAATGCGGATAGTGTATAGTAAACTTGCTTTGACAAAAGTGAAATTCACATAAATACTTGTACAGAAACGAACCCATCCTTCTCAGGATGAGAACATTTCCCTGTATAGATTATTCCTTACTGCTGTGAAGCACAGGCAGCATTTATTCCCCTTTTTAACTTTAATTTGCAAAGTTGAAAGGAAGATTTCCACCAAATAATGTTATTGTACTGTAAACTCAGATCATATGAATCCAAATTTAAGCTCCTGCTAAATAATTTAGGGATTATGTACAGTGTAGTGGAACTGTTTTCACAGCTGTCCCAACACTTCCATAAAAATAACTAAACTTGTGATTCTGGCTAATAATCACTAACAGCACAGAAAAGTGGGTAAACATTTTACATTAGTGTCCAGTAAATAGCATATTACTGAGAATAAATCTTGTTTATAGCCTGTTCTTTCCAAGACATTCAAGATCATGATTTTTAAAGGTAATATACAAAGTTCTGTATGCATGTTATTATTTAGTTAATGTCTTACAAATATGTTTTATTCGTTTTGTCGGCTGATTATAAAATATTGAGAATAAGGATTCTATATTTACCACTTGCAGCCAGCAGGTAGCATGCTAAATATGCTAACTCAATAATTTCCTCAGGGATTTACAGCAATGATGCACCCCATACCCACAGAGATGAATGATTCAAAGGATGGATGCACACCCTCCCTCTCTAATACCAACTTGGATGGATATTTAGTAAGAAAGAAGCGGACAACAAATAAAATAGTAGTGTTGGGCTTTCTTATCTGAAAACATTAACATTCTCTAAAAGGAATATGCCATTGAATCATTCTGTGTTGCATTTTCAGCAAGCATTAAAAATGCGGTATAAAATATAAATTTATAAAGGTGTAAATGTTAAGAAAACAATAAATACAATTAACCAAAATTCAGTATATCTTAAATTTAAGAGTAGTAAGAAAATAGCTGTATGACAAATAAAAATATGGGAAACCACATTTACATCTTGTTCATTACAAACACTAATATAATTGCGGCTTGTTAAAGCATTAATGCTACTGTATCTTCAATTGCATCAACATAATACTCTTTCAATGTTCTAAATTGCTTTAGCTTATTTTTACTTTGGCCTTGTTTTTTGACACTGGCTATAGTCTTTGGCTTTATAACATCAGCTGCAGTGCACAAACAGCCAAGAGAAACTCATAGGTAGACACAGTTGGCTGTATTGAAGTCATTTAAAGTTTATAGAGTTTTGGCTTATAATGGATTAAACAAAGTTTGTGTAACCTGCTGAACTACTGCTGAACCATTACTGCCATGCTAGAAAATGTTGATAAAGCAAACAGGAATCAACTTTATGCTCAAAGGATTAGAACATTTACATCACCTACATAAAACATTTAACATAAACAAAAATTGTAAAAACAATAATAATATCTGATGTATTGTAAATGTTTGACATATCATACTCAACAATAATGTCAAATATCTTTTTAACTAAAATTATTGAAACTCGTTCACACTGTTTGCATGTATTAGTGTCTGTTTTATATTAGGTGAGACTTGTATTTAAGCTTACCCATGCTTTAAACTGAACATTTATTACTGGATCATTACAACCTAAATTCACAATGTCACATCAGCCACATAGGAGCAATTTTTTATGGCTGCTTTAATTTACTTTATTGTTCTGGACAGGACAACCTTGCACAGGTATCCTACAAATTTAAGTTGAAGGTTAATGTTTAAATCTTTTTTTGCCATTTGTTTAACTGTAAATTTGGTGTACTGCAGAAATAATTTGGCTTATTTTCACTGTTAAAGGGTCCACAGAGAAAAGATTGTAGAACAAGCATTAATCACAAGGAAACTTTCCACCTGCAACACATTAAGTATTTTTTTCTAAAAGTTGTGGGAAAACCGCTTACCTTCCTTTTGAAATTTGGTAATTTATATTGCTCTGGCTGTAAGATTATAAATAATAATAAATGATAAATATTATTATTATTCTTTTTTTTTTTTTTGCTTTTGCTAGTGGATAACAGTCACAGAAAACGTTTTTGACAGGCTCTAAACACTGGGGTATCAAAAATATATATGTAGTGCTGACACTTTTCTAAAGTGTGCGCTATGCTGTAAATGTGAGGTGCTTACAGTGACTATAGCTCTTATTTGGGTCTCATCAATAGGGATGAGCCGAACACCCTCCCGTTCGGCTCGCACCAGAACCCGCGAACGGACCTAAAGTCCGTGCGAGCTTTAGAACCCTATTAGTTATAATGGATGCGAACGTTCGAAATTAAAAGTACTCATTTTAAAGGCTAATATGCATGTTAATGTCATAAAAAGTGTTTTGGGGACCTGGGTCCTGCCCCAGGGGACATGTATCAATGCAATTTTTTTTTTTTAAAAACGGCCGTTTTTTCAGGAGCAGTGATTTTAATAATGCTTAAATTGAAACAATAAAAGTGTAATATTCCTTTAAATTTCGTACCTGGGGGGTGTCTATAGTATGCCTGTGAAGGGGCGCATGTTTCCCGTGTTTAGAACTGTCTCTGCGCAAAGTGTCATTTTTGAAAGTAAAAAAGCTATTTAAAATCACTCGCGGCTAATGTTAATTCACGGCTCCCGTAACACAGAGAACAGTGATTCATTGAAACTCATTCATAAAAAAAAGTCATTGATAAAAAAAAAAAAAATGAAAAAAAAAAAAGCGTAGGGGTCCCCCCAAATTCAATAACCAGGCCCTTCAGGTCTGGGATGGATATTAAGGGGGATCCCAGCCAAAAAAAAAAAAATGGCGTAGGGTCCCCCTCAAAATCCATACCAGACCCTTGAGGTCTGGTATGGATTTTAAGGGGAACCCTAGCCAAAAAAATGG
>JAQSEC010000514.1:0-11185 GCA_028564925.1 Lithobates sylvaticus
ATCAGGATGAAATCCTTGGACCCCTTGTCAGAACCTACACTGGTGCAGTGAGTCCTGGGTTCCTCCTGGTGCACGACAATGCCCGGACTCGTGGCGAGAGTATGCAGCCAGTTCCTGGAGGAAGAAGAAATTAATACCATAGAATGGCTCCCACGCTGGACTGACCTAAATCTAATAGAACAACTCTAAGAAATTATGTGTTGGTCCATCGGATGCCGCCCGGTTGCACCTCAGTCTGTTCTGGAGCTCAGTGATGCCCTGGTCCAGATCTGGGAGGAAATACCCCAGGACACCAACCGTCATCTCATTAGGAGCATTCCCCGATGTTGTCAGGCATGCATACAAACAAGTGGGGTCCCTACAAACTTCTAAGTACCATTTTGAGTTGCTGCAATGAAATTTCAGCAACATGGATTAGTCTGCTGCATAATTTTTTCACTTTGATTTTTGGGGTGTCTTTGAACTCAGCCATTTGTAGGTTGATAATTTCCATTTCCATCAAACATGTTGTATCATTTTGTTCCTAACACATTACCCAGTCCACATCAGTATATATATATATATATATATATATATTTATATATTTATATATATATCTATATATATATATATATATCAAGCATGATATTTTTCCCCATTGAGATTTGATGTGTTTTTAAAGTGTTCTTTTAATTTTTCTGAGCAGTATATTAAAAACCTGACAAAAGTTTTAGCTTTCTCACTTTATCCAAAACTAAAAACTAAAAACAAAAAAAATATATAGCTGGAGTTGGACTTTGGGTTAAAAATAAAAAAAAGGTTTATGATATGATATTTCTAGGTTTGTAAGCATTTTGGGGATGATAAAACACAAAGCCATAAAACCATAAATTTATATTCCTTAAACTATTTCTGTCTTCTGTCCAAAAGAAAACATTCAGCTGTTCTTTAGTGCTTTAAAGCTTTAGGTTTCTCTTTTACAAATTGTTAAACTGGCTGCACCTTCCATTACAAATAAACGCTGGAAGTGCTAAGCTTTTGGTGCTCTCAGAAACAACCTAAAAATATGGGATTGTACGGTGAGATTGAACATGTGCTCTCTATCAATAGAGATAAGATCCTTGTAACTCTGTGTCCTTTTTGACCTCAGTATGCCTTTAAATCACAAATCAATAACCTTATGGCCGAATGTAAATAGAAAAACATATTAGTTTAAGTAGATGTGTTCAGTAAAGTGCAATAGTTGTTACCCAAAATACCACAAACATATGTTAATTTTTTGTTAATTGAATTTGTATATATATATATCTATTTATATATTATATATATATATAGATATAGATATATATGCAGCGCCCACCACCCTTGGGTGGGTGCTATTAGGTAGATGGTAGAAGAAATTTCCAGTGCCTGTTTATTTGTTTAGGCCTGGTTGTTGATTTGGGTTTGGAGAGGAGCAGTAGGATCGAGGGGGGTGTGACCACCTGTACTTCACCCTGGAAAACCTCCCTTGCTTCTCCAGGGTAATCTTCTGGAAAGAAGGCGGGTCAGGAACTGAGGAGCAGGCAGTGTATATGGCCCTGGCCCAAGCATTAATTTGTATGGGCAGGGGTGGGACATACATATATAGTGAGGTCACATGCTTCCTGGGGAGAGATGGGAAGAGATTAGGTCCAGAAAAGCTTCACAATGTGACCTCCAGGAGCAGGCTGGAAGGCCTGGGGGTTCAGAGACCCCAGCGCCGAAAAGCAAAAGGAACCTAACCGGAAGGCCTGAGGGTTCAGAGACCTCAGTGCTGGATGGTTCAAGCCTACAAGATGCACTAAAAATCCTTGGGGAAAGAAACCAGGCATCCCGTCTGGGATGGATTATTGCATAATAAGCAGGAAGTAGCTGCAAAGCGGATGGAGTAGACCGGGGGCTCCTGGACTTTCCTAAACTGGCCTGGGGAGGATTTGTAGGAGGTGAGAAAGGCAGGTGAGGCCTGGGACTTACAGCATTCCAATTTACCAAGGTGTCTTTCAGAGGGCATCGGCCAGTTCGCTAAGGGAAAGGGTCTTAGCTACTCAAATGAAACAAGAAGGAGGCAGCTCATACTTTCTTGCACTACTGATAACACCATGGACCGCAGCAAGAAAATAAACGTTCACTGTTCAACTGTTTGAATGTGTCTGTTGTTACTCAAGTGGGGTGGAAGAGCGGGGGTTAAACCAGCAGTACTGTGATGAACTACACCAGCAGCTCCCAAGGGAGTAGTGCGCTACATATATATATATATATGTTTCAACCCTCTTGTTTTACTGTTTTACATCATGACTGGTGTTAGTTGGCTAGTGTACATTTTTTACCTTTAACCTAAGACTGGAAATTCAGCATTCTGTGGGATTTCAATAAAATGTTTAAGTCTCTGGAGTTACCAGCTCTTGAATTGATCAGTTTGAGACCAGGGTAGACATCTGAAATTCTCTTTTGGTGTTGTGTATGCCTATTACAAACACCTTGTTGGTGTTTAAAGTGTATTACAACCTTAAAGTTCTACTAAACCCACAACAATAAAATCAATCTGTATATGCAGTAAAGCATGTTTGTTATATTCACTGTGGAACCTAAGGGGTTAATCATTATTGCATTGTGTAAAAAGGCTGTTTGATCCTGTCTTCTCTGATCCTCCCCTTCTTCCACAGTACCCAATCCATCTTCTGATAGTACAGAGCCTTGGGGGCACTCTGCACATACTCAGTTTGCTATGTATTGCTAGAGTTTTTTGTTTTTTTTCTTGGGTGGGTGCATATGATCAGCACTGTCCAGACATAGAGCCAGGGGTCCTGCAGCTTCATAGGATAGTCAGAGTAGAGTGATAACTCATCCTACAAGCTTTAAGCAGACACTGATAGAAGTCATAAGACTGCTATATACTGCTGATGAGAAAAAAGTATTTAGCAGTTCATATTTACTAAAATAATTGCATTTCCATGTTCTGTGTACTGTGGGAGACCAGATTAGTGAATGCAGGGTCCTGGGTTTACTAACACCTTAACCCTTTTATGATAAAGGGTAAAACAAATGTTAAAGGATAAGTTCACCTTTTGACAAAAAATAATAAATGCAAAGTTTTTTGCAGGTAAAAAAAAAAGTGCATTTATTATTTTTTTGTTTTGGGAGACTGTAAAGCATTGCACCAGTGATCAGAAGATCGCTGATGCCATGTGGGTCTCCTGCAGATCTACCAGTGTATCGGCTTGCTTGTACCTCATACGAGGAAGCCGATAAATTCTGACAGAAACACTCAATGAACTACTACAGCGCTCACAGCGCCGTGGTAGTTCAGGTAGTTCATTGAAAACTGCAAGCCGCAAAGGCTGCCAGACCTTTCCATTCACAGAGGACTGTGAATGATTGACACGGCGGATGGGTGAAGCCCCGCACGGCCACAACTTTTTTGAATTGTGGCAGCAGACACAGGGAGAAGATCCCCGGACTGCTGTCACAGTGGGGATAAGAATGGGGGGCAGGTGCATTCATAGTATGTTACACCCTGAATATAAGTGTAACATGTAACATGTTATGAAAGGTGAGCTTACCTTTTTTATGTGGTGCATACTAGCACATTATGCCAATTACTTGCAGGGAGCAGTTTTTTGTTTTTAAAAAAAAAAAAAAATTTGTTTAAAACAAAAAAAAATTTTGGATATTAATTATAATAAAAATGTAAAAAATATTATGTTTTTTCAAACTTGTCCCTCTTCGTTTGTTTATAGCGCAAGAAAATAAAAACCGCAGAGGTGATCAAATACCACCAAAATAAAGCTCTATCTGTGGGGAAGAAATGATAAAAATTTTATTTGGGTACAGCGTTGCATAACCGCGCAATTGTCATTCAAAATGCGACAGCGCTGAAAGCTGATAAATGGCTTGGTCAGGAAGGGGGTGTTTGTGCCTGGTAGGCAAGTAGTTAAACAGTTTAGATGCACACCCACTGTAAGGGAGGACTTTTAGTTTCTCTGGAGTTCAGCTGTAAAGGGTATGTAAACCCTAATAATGAACATATTTGCTCAATTCCTATCTTTTAAATTTTTATAAGTATGATTTTTTTTGTTTAATAAATCCATACTATGGGTTGTTTACAAAGGTCCCACGTAGCAACAATTAACATTGAACATTGAATTCTTAGCTTTACTGTATGAAAATCTTTAGATCACAAACAAAGATTTCCCAGCACATTTATCAGCTACCCTGCAAAAAACAATTTGACCCTGCCTAACAATTGACATAAAAACATTTTTTTTTTTTAAAGCCTTTAGACCCTGTACAATCATAACTGAATGTAATAGCACAGTGGCTAAGTGGTTAGCACATTTGCCTAGCAGCACTAGGGTCACTGGTTCAAATCTCAACCACAACACTACCCGCCTGGAGTTTGCATGTTTTCTATGTGTGTTTTGTTTTTGTACTCCAGTTTCCTCCCACACTCAAAAGACATGCTGTCAAGTTAATTTGATGGATCCTGTCTAAACTGGCCCTTGTATGAATGTGAGTTAGGGACCTTAGATTGAAAGCTCCTTTAGGGCAGGGACTGATGTAAATGTACAATATACATGTAAAGTGCTATGTAAATTCACACCTGTAATAAATAAAATAATAGCAAATGAACCCTATTAGGAAGTTAATTATTTGAATGTCCTTAGGCTTTTCACCCTATCTTGAGGAAAATCTAAAGTGTTTTTTTTTTTTATATTTATTGAAAATGTTTACAGTACATGAATAAATGCATGTAAAAAACATAGAGCTTAACAGTCCTGATTCATAGTGGTAAACAGAAATAAAAGCAAAATTTGAACAGGGGTGGGGGATGGGGGGAAGGGGGAAAGGGGGAAAAAAAAAAGAAAATATATTTTTATCCATATAAAATAATATGGTATAACATGACAAAGCAAGGCAACATTGTATATATGAGTGCCTTCAGGAGTGGAAGCAACATTTTATGTACCTGAGTGGTGATCGCAGAGAATTGTATAGTAACAGTAATATCAAAAGAGGAGGCTACTTCTTGTGCATGAGGGAACTTGGGCTGTTAGAGAGCTTCATGAAAATGTGGTGGTTTTAAGGTGGTAAGAAGGCAGAGGTGTTAGATAAGTTGGATACTTTATATTTACCTAGGGAGTTGGTGAGGTCCTGTTTGAGGTACCAGTCCATGAAGCAAAATGGATGCATGAGTTCCCACAGTTCCTTTTGGGTGAATGTGATCTCCATATATCTGCGCCATCTGGTAACGGAGAGTTGGGTAAAGTGAAAATTCAGCACAATGGTGTCCAGTCTCTACAGGTTGAAGAGTGATAGTAATGCCCATTTCACAGCCAGTAGATTGGGTGGCGTTTATTTAATCCAATGGCTCATGATCATTCTATGAGCTGCTAGGTGGTGTATAAGTCCATTGTGTAAGCCTAGGTGATGTTGCTGACAGTGATGAGGGAGTTGGTGGTTCACATTCGAATAAACACAATTGAGGATTTTTGAGTAGCCAAGCCTTGTTGATTTTGAAGATGTACGCTAGGATAGAATCCCAGTATGTAGTAATAGTTGGGCATTCTCAAAGGTAGTGAAGTAGTGTAGGACATCATAGTGAGCACCAAGGGCATTGTGCTTCGGTAGAGTCCACCACGTTGATGTGGAATGGGTAATATGCCCTGTGGATGATTTTGAATTGAGTTTCACGCCACGTCTCTGAAACCGTGAGTTTATGAGTATACCGGTAACCTGCTAACATCTTTTCTGGAAGGTCATTCAAAAAATTAAAACCGCAGAAGTGATCAAATAACACCAAGTGAAGTGGCTAAGCTATTTTAATAACTTTACTACAAATTTTCTTTAGATTTTTGCCTGGATAGAGTTTTACTTTAAACATTGCAGTTTCTGCATTCAGCTGCACACTGATGATAAATGTACATTTTTTTCTAAACTTTTACTAGTATTTGTTTACACAAGAAGCCTCTTCTTCAGTGCCTTCTCTGTTTATAACTTGCGCATGCAGAAAATTCATGATCTGTTGCATCCTACTTTATATTTTCACTATGTAGGATTTATATACTGCAGCATAGTAAAACTGATGAGCTGGGGATTTCAAGGAGTCTTCATATCTTCTGTTCTCCATTTTGTCTTATAGTACTTATATTACTACGTTTTTTAAGAAGAGTTTGAGTAAGTTATCTTTCTTACAGCTCAGAGAGCCAAAAATGTGTTTGTACATCCTTGAGATGTTCTGGGTACTGAAAATAAATACAGATAAGGATACACAGATCAAAGAGACTAACAAGGCAACGTTCCAGTAATTTGGCACTGGGCAACAGAGAGGCATTTATATAACTAGTATTTGTTTTTTTAGTTTCCTAATGAAAGCCATGAAAAAGTAAGCAATATCTTGAGGTAAGGTCATATGTGGGAAACTACTGTCCAGAGATGAACTAGGAGTTATGATAGCCAGATCATTCACCCCTACAAATAGACTCCATATTCTACATAGGATACATCTTTCCTTGTCCTCTAGCTTTGAGAGCTTGCCCATTCTTGAGATTAAATAATGTACCTTTTGATCTATAGTTCTGCCATGGTCCATACTCCCACATTAGGTCAGATTGTTAAAGGGTAAATAAACGCTAATAATAACCTGTTATTATTTGTCCCCTATTGATTTTTCAGTTTTAGCGTCTTAATAGAATCTATGATAAATTAAGGCAACATCTTGGGGTAAGTTCCGATGTAGGGAACTACTGTTCCCTGAAGGACTATTAATTATGATAGCTAAATAATTCACCCCTACAAATAGACTTCCTCTTCTAATCAGGATAAATCTTTCCCTGCTGTGTAGCCTTAAGAGCTTGACCAGACTGTTGGGTGATGTACCTTTTTGATGCATAGTTCTGCGATTGCCCCTACTCTTATATAAGGTCAGGGTATATAACAGTGGAGGCTGGTGCTCCAAATTTTTGGGGGGGTGCAAACAAACTGACAAATTCTGTGCCCCATAAAATGCAGCCACTGTGCCCATCAATTGCTGCCCCTGTGCCGCCATCAAACGCTGCCACTGTGCCATCAAATGCAGTCACTGTGCCCATCAATTTCTCCCACTGTGCCCATCAATTGCCACCACTGTGCCCATCAAACGCAGCCACTGTGCCATATCAAATGCTGCCAGTGTGCCCCCGCCAGCCAGCCGGCTGCCCTTCCCTATCTGGGTGGGACAGCTCCTGCATGAATCTATCTATTGGTGCTAGAGGGGGTGGCAGGAGAGAGGGGGCAGCGCCGGGGGCCCTTAATGCACGGGCCGCCACTGGTATATAAGCCCTTACAATACCATTTTCTTATTTGTCCTCTTTTCATCTGTTAAATTAAGTATTTTTTTCTGTTTGTTCAATAAGTGCGAAAAAACCTTCTGTTCTTGTCAGAAATCTTTCTGTGCCTTGTGATTTTGCTGATGTCTTATCAGTTACATTGTTTACAGTTATTGTTGAGGACTACAGAAAAGGAGAGGGAAGATTTCTATAGACCTGTTCTAGGGGGGACAATGCTGCCTCTTTATGGATACAGTAGAATTAATAAAGTTGTAATCCTAGGACAGGAAGTGTGTTAATGGCAGGATCATAGGGGAAAAAATCCATTAAAACCTTAATGCATGGAATATCCTAAGTTCAATTCTGTGTTTGTTTTTGTAGCTAAGCTGTAGCCAGCATGAGTTTGTTTGCTTTTTCTATGCTCTACATGTTTTTCCTAGGTTCAGGGCATTGCCTGCTTCTGAATATTTTTGTTAAGGGTGTCCTCAGTAGTTAGTGTGAAAACCAACAATGTCTGAATTGTGAATATTTATCTAACCCAGCCAGTCACTAAAGGGATTTGGTTCAGTGGTGTGATAAATGTTTGAAGTAAACTTTCCAGAAGGTTCCTTTTCTTCTTGGCCAGAGGCCTGTGCTAAAGGCTTAGCGAAATTTCAGCTGTCCTGCATAGAATGTATATCCAGAGGGACCTGAGCTGTAGCATGGCTGCCTGGATGGAGCTTCCTTGGAAAAGTCTTCTGTGCTGAAGCATGTTTACAGAAAGCTAGGTAGAAGCTGCTAACACTGGACATTGCAAGAAGATCTCATTGTCCAAAGGTCCTTTGGCTGCTACTGAAAAATGTAATGCCGCGTACACACGACCAGACTTTCCGACAGAAAAGGTCCGATAGTCTTCCCGATGGACTTTCAGCCGAGTTCCGACGGACTTTCCGAATGAATGGACTTGGCCACACACGAATGGACTAAGTCTGTTAGTTTTGAACGTGATGACGTAAACGGGACTAAAAAAGGAAGTTCAATAGCCAGTAACCAATAGCTTCCCTCGGACCAGCATACAGCTGAACTGTTATCCCGATAAGAATTTAGTCCGTTGGACAGATTTGAAACATGTTCTATTTCTAGGCCCGTCTGATTTTTATAACGAAAAACGATCGGATTAGCCGATGGACTAATTCTGTCGGACCTAGTCTTCCGGAAAGTCCGGTCGTGTGTACGCGGCATAAGAGGACCTAATTAATTTGAGAAAAGGAGGCTCCTTTTCAACCTAACCAAGACGGTGACTACTCTTACAAGGTCATTGATTTAAAAAGAGGCAATGATTCTTTGTGATTTATTTGTCCATTCTTAAAGGAACAGCCACTACTTCCAAGAAATGTGTGAGATTTTCTGTCATTTCTTTTTTGGGTATCCTGTATGCCTAACTCTATTTCCCAAAAGCTTGTTCAGCAAATAAAACTACAAAAAGACTAAAGTGACTGGTGCCCAATTTTTTTTGTACCCCTTCATAAGGTATGTATTCTGCCCTGAGTGTAAAAAAACAGCTTGTCACATTACTTTGGGGCCATTGTGTATCACCCTTAGAGAAGGAGCGCTACATATTTAATAAACTAAAATTATATCTGTCCTTGGTCTATGTGCAAAGTACTTTCACATACCTGTACAAGCAGCACAAAATGACTAGGATGGCTTTATGATTCTTTTCTGAGAACCCCATGAAAATTGAAACGGGGTCTGCAAGGACTATGGAAGGACACAAATGCCAGGGTGCTGCAACTGAAGACAGGGACCTGAGAGAGCTGCTTTCAAATAAGCAGGGGTACGGCTTGTATTACACTGAGAATTATTATTTATTGTTATTATTATTTATTATTATTATACAGGATTTATATAGCGCCAACAGTTTACACAGCACTTTACAACACGAGGGCAGACAGTACACTTACAATACAAATCAATACAGGAGGGATCATTAGAGCTTACAATCTAGAAGGGAGGGACAAGTGGAAACAAAAAAGGTAATAACTGTGGGGGATGAGCTGATGGAGAAAATGAAAATACAATTGTTCGGTGTGGGTAGGGTAGTCTTCTCTGAAGAGAAGGGTTTTCAGGGATCGTCTAAAAGCTAATAAATTAGGAGATAAGCGGACAGATTGGGGTAGGGCATTTCATAGGATTGAAGAGGCTTTGGAAATGTCCTGCAGGCAAGCATGGGAGGATGTGACGAGGGAGCTAGAGAGCAGGTGGTCTTGAGAGGAACGAAGAGAACGAGTAGGTTGGTATTTAGAGACTAGGCTATTGATGTAGCTGGGGGGCGAAATTGTGGATGGCTTTGTATGTAGTTGTTAGTATTTTGAATTTAATTATTTGGCCGAGCGGAAGCCAGTGGAGGGATTGACAGAGAGGAGTAGCAGACACAGAGCGATTGGTAAGGTGGATGAGTCTGGCAGCAGCATTCATGATGGACTGAAGAGGTGATAGACTATGTAGAGGTAAGCCAATGAGAATGGAGTTGCAGTAGTCGAGGTGAGAGATGACCAGCGATTGAATTAAGAGCTTTGTTGTGTCATTGGTTAGAAAGTGGCGTATTTTGGAGATTTTGTGGAGGTTGAGGCGGCAGGATTTGGACAGTGATTCGACGTGTTGCTTAAAGGAGAGTTCAGAGTCCAGGACTACACCTAGAACCTTGATATGTGGGGATTATAGTTGTGCCATCGATTTTGACAGAGAGATCAGGGGATGGGGCATAGGGGGAGGAAAAATTATAAGTTCGGTTTTGGATAGATTGAATTGAGGAAGTGGTGTGACATCCAGACTGATATATCTGATAGTAAATTAGTGATACGTGAGGAGACAGAAGGAGTGAGCTGAGGGGTCGAGAAATAGATTTGGGTATCGTGAGTGTAGAGGTGGTATTGGAAGCCATGGGAGGCTATCAGTTGACCCAGGGAGTAGGTGTAGATTGAAAATAGGAGAGGTCCAAGAACAGAACCTTGGGGGACCCCAACAGAGCAAGGAAGAGGAGAGGAGGAAGTAGAGTTGTAAGAAATGCTAAAGGTGCGGTTGGATAAGTAGGAAGAGAACCAGCAAAGAGTAGAGTCACGGAGACCAAAGGCGTTATGTTTTTTGAGGAGGAGAGGGTGGTCAACCGTATCAAAAGCAGCAGAGAGGTCCAGGAGTAGGAGTACAGAATAGTGTCAATTGGTTTTGGCCATTAATAGATCGTTTGTTAGTTTTAGGAGAGCACTTTCTGTGGAATGTTGAGGATGAAATCACTACTGAAGGGGATCAAGAAAGCTATTATCAGTGAGAATGCACTGGATTCAGTTATGAGCAGAGCTGAGTCGCAAGCTAGGTTCAGTAACAACTGGGAAAAGCACCAAATTGTAGGCATAGATCAAGATCAGGAACAAATAGTAGTTGGCAGTTAGAGATGAGCTGAACACTCCCCTGTTCAGTTTGCAGCAGAACTGGGAAAAAGTTCTAACCTGAACGGCGAACCCCATTGAAGTCTATAGAACAGGAAAAATAAAAAGTGCCAATTTTGAAGGCTTATATGCAAGTAATTGGCAATAAAAGGGGTATGAGGGTCTGGGTACGGCCAGGGGGGACATGAAATCAATGCAGAATGTTTTTTTAAAAACTATCATTTTTTTCAGGAGCAGTGATTTTAAAGATGCTTAAAGTGCAACAAAAAAAAAAGGAAAAATTCATTTAAATATAGTGCCTATATATCATGCTGCAGCGAAAAGGAAATTCCTAAAGAAAAAAACCAAGTCAAATATCATTTAAAATGACTCAAGGGTAACAATTGCCGACACCCGGCTATTGAAAAAAACGGTGTGCCCCCCCCCCCCAGTCCATACCAGGCCCTTTGCGTCTGG
>JAQSEC010000872.1:10000-20980 GCA_028564925.1 Lithobates sylvaticus
CCCCCCCCCCCCCCCCCCCCCCCCCCCCCCCCCCCCCCCCCCCCCCCCCCCCCCCCCCCCCCCCCCCCCCCCCCCCCCCCCCCCCCCCCCCCCCCCCCCCCCCCCCCCCCCCCCCCCCCCCCCCCCCCCCCCCCCCCCCCCCCCCCCCCCCCCCCCCCCCCCCCCCCCCCCCCCCCCCCCCCCCCCCCCCCCCCCCCCCCCCCCCCCCCCCCCCCCCCCCCCCCCCCCCCCCCCCCCCCCCCCCCCCCCCCCCCCCCCCCCCCCCCCCCCCCCCCCCCCCCCCCCCCCCCCCCCCCCCCCCCCCCCCCCCCCCCCCCCCCCCCCCCCCCCCCCCCCCCCCCCCCCCCCCCCCCCCCCCCCCCCCCCCCCCCCCCCCCCCCCCCCCCCCCCCCCCCCCCCCCCCCCCCCCCCCCCCCCCCCCCCCCCCCCCCCCCCCCCCCCCCCCCCCCCCCCCCCCCCCCCCCCCCCCCCCCCCCCCCCCCCCCCCCCCCCCCCCCCCCCCCCCCCCCCCCCCCCCCCCCCCCCCCCCCCCCCCCCCCCCCCCCCCCCCCCCCCCCCCCCCCCCCCCCCCCCCCCCCCCCCCCCCCCCCCCCCCCCCCCCCCCCCCCCCCCCCCCCCCCCCCCCCCCCCCCCCCCCCCCCCCCCCCCCCCCCCCCCCCCCCCCCCCCCCCCCCCCCCCCCCCCCCCCCCCCCCCCCCCCCCCCCCCCCCCCCCCCCCCCCCCCCCCCCCCCCCCCCCCCCCCCCCCCCCCCCCCCCCCCCCCCCCCCCCCCCCCCCCCCCCCCCCCCCCCCCCCCCCCCCCCCCCCCCCCCCCCCCCCCCCCCCCCCCCCCCCCCCCCCCCCCCCCCCCCCCCCCCCCCCCCCCCCCCCCCCCCCCCCCCCCCCCCCCCCCCCCCCCCCCCCCCCCCCCCCCCCCCCCCCCCCCCCCCCCCCCCCCCCCCCCCCCCCCCCCCCCCCCCCCCCCCCCCCCCCCCCCCCCCCCCCCCCCCCCCCCCCCCCCCCCCCCCCCCCCCCCCCCCCCCCCCCCCCCCCCCCCCCCCCCCCCCCCCCCCCCCCCCCCCCCCCCCCCCCCCCCCCCCCCCCCCCCCCCCCCCCCCCCCCCCCCCCCCCCCCCCCCCCCCCCCCCCCCCCCCCCCCCCCCCCCCCCCCCCCCCCCCCCCCCCCCCCTCCCCCCCCCCCCCCCCCCCCCCCCCCCCCCCCCCCCCCCCCCCCCCCCCCCCCCCCCCCCCCCCCCCCCCCCCCCCCCCCCCCCCCCCCCCCCCACCCCCCCCCCCCCCCCCCCCCCCCCCCCGCCCCCCCCCCCCCCCCCCCTCCCCCCCCCCCCCCCCCCCCCCCCCCCCCCCCCCCCCCCCACCCCCCCCCCCCCCCCCCCCCCCCCCCCCCCCCCCCCCCCCCCCCCCCCCCCTCGCCCCCCCCCCCCCCCCCCCCCCCCCCCCCCCCCCCCCCCCCCCCCCCCCCCCCCCCCCCCCCCCCCCCCCCCCCCCCCCCCCCCCCCCCCCCCCCCCCCCCCCCCCCCAGCCCCCCCCCCCCCCCCCCCCCCCCCCCCCCCCCCCCCCCCCCCCCCCCCCCCCCCGCCCCCCCCCCCCCCCCCCCCCCCCCCCCCCCCCCCCCCCCCCCCCCCCCCCCCCCCCCCCCGCCCCCCCCCCCCGCCCCCCCCCCCCCCCCCCCCCCCCCCCCCCCCCCCCCCCCCCCCCCCCCCCCCCCCCCCCCTCCCCCCCCCCCCCCCCCCCCCCCCCCCCCCCCCCCCCCCCCCCCCCCCCCCCCCCCCCCCCCCCCCCCCCCCCCCCCCCCCCCCCCCCCCCCCCCCCCACCCCCCCCCCCCCCCCCCCCCCCCCCCCCCCCCCCCCCCCCTCCCCCCCCCCCCCCCCCCCCCCCCCCCCCCCCCCCCCCCCCCCCCCCCCCCCCCCCCCTCCCCCCCCCCCCCCCCCCCCCCCCCCCCCCCCCCCCCCCCCCCCCCCTCCGCCCCTCCCCCCCCCCCCCCCAGCCCCCCCCCCCCCCCCCCCCCCCCCCCCCCCCCCCCCCCCCCCCCCCCCCCCCCCCCCCCCCCCCCCCCCCCCCCCCCCCCCCCCCCCCCCCCCCCCCCCCCCCCCCCCCCCCCCCCCCCCCCCCCACCCCCCCCCCCCCCCCCCCCCCCCCCCCCCCCCCCCCCCCCCCCCCCCCCCCCCCCCCCCCCCCCCCCCCCCCCCCCCCCCCCCCCCCCCCCCCACCCCCCCCCCCCCCCCCCCCCCCCCCCCCCCCCCCCCCCGCCCCCCCCCCCCCCCCCCCCCCCCCCCCCCCCCCCCCCCCCCCCCCCCCCCCCCCCCCCCCCGCCCCCCCCCCCCCCCCCCCCCCCCCCCCCCCCCCCCCCCCCCCCCCCGCCCCCCCCCCCCCCCCCCCCCCCCCCCCCCCCCCCCCCCCCCCCCCCCCCCCCCCCCCCCCCCCCCCCCCCCCCCCCCCCCCCCCCCCCCCCCCCCCCCCCCCCCCCCCCCCCCCCCCCCCCCCCCCCCCCCCCCCCCCCCCCCCCCCCCCCGCCCCCCCCCTCCCCCCCCCCCCCCCCCCCCCCCCCCCCCCCCCCCCCCCCCCCCCCCCCCCCCCCCCCCCCCCCCCCCCCCCCCCCCCCCCCCCCCCCCCCCCCCCCCCCCCCCCCCCCCCCCCCCCCCCCCCCCCCCCCCCCCCCCCCCCCCCCCCCCCCCACCCCCCCCCCCCCCGCCCCCCCCCCCCCCCCCCCCCCCCCCCCCCCCCCCCCCCCCCCCCCCCCCCCCCCCCCCCCCCCCCCCCCCCCCTCCCCCCCCCCCCCCCCCCCCCCCCCCCCCCCCCCCCCCCCCCCCCCCTCCCCCCCCCCCCCCCCCCCCCCCCCCCCCCCCCCCCCCCCCCCCCCCCCCCCCCCCCCCCCCCCCCCCCCCCCCCCTCCCCCCCCCCCCCCCCCCCCCCCCCCCCCCCCCCCCCCCCCACCCCCCCCCCCCCCCCCCCCCCCCCCCCCCCCCCCCCCCCCCCCCCCCCCACCCCCCCCCCCCCCCCCCCCCCCCCCCCCCCCCCCCCCCCCCCCCCCCCCCCCCCCCCCCCCCCCCCCCCCCCCGCCCCCCCCCCCCCCCCCCCCCCCCCCCCCCCCCCCCCCCCCCCCCCCCCCCCCCCCCCCCCCCCCCCCCCCCCACCCCCCCCCCCCCCCCCCCCCCCCCCCCCCCCCCCCCCCCTCCCCCCCCCCCCCCCCCCCCCCCCCCCCCCCCCCCCCCCCCCCCCCCCCCCCCCCCCCCCCCCCCCCCCCCCCCCCCCCCCCCGCCCCCCCCCCCCCCCCCCCCCCCCCCCCCCCCCCCCCCCCCCCCCCCCCCCCCCCCCCCCCCCCCCCCCCCCCCCCCCCCCCCCCCCCCCCCCCCCCCCCCCCCCCCCCCCCCCCCCCCCCCCCCCCCCCCCCCCCCCCCCCCCCCCCCCCCCCCCCCCCCCCCCTCCCCCCCCCCCCCCCCCCCCCCCCCCCCCCCCCCCCCCCCCCCCCCCCCCCCCCCCCCCCCCCCCCACCCCCCCCCCCCCCCCCCCCCCCCCCCCCCCCCCCCCCCCCCCCCCCCCCCCCCCCCCCCCGCCCCCCCCCCCCCCCCCCCCCCCCCCCCCCCCCCCCCCCCCCCCCCCCCCCCCCACCCCCCCCCCCCCCCCCCCCCCCCCCCCCCCCCCCCCCCCCCCTCCCCCCCCCCCCCCCCCCCCCCCCCCCCCCCCCCCCCCCCCCCCCCCCCCCCCCCCCCCCCCCCCCCTCCCCCCCCCCCCCCCCCCCCCCCCCCCCCCCCCCCCCCCCCCCCCCCTCCCCCCCCCCCCCCCCCCCCCCCCCCCCCCCCCCCCCCCCCCCCCCCCCCCCCCCCCCCCCCCCCCCCCCCCCCCCCCCCCCCCCCCCCCCCCCCCCCCCCCCCCCCCCCCCCCCCCCCCCCCCCCCCCCCCCCCCCCCCCCCCCCCCCCCCCCCCCCCCCCCCCCCCCCCCCCCCCCCCCCCCCCCCCCCCCCCCCCCCCCCCCCCCCCCCCCCCCCCCCCCCCCCCCCCCCCCCCCCCCCCCCCCCCCCCCCCCCCCCCCCCCCCCCCCCCCCCCCCCCCCCCCCCCCCCCCCCCCCCCCCCCCCCCCCCCCCCCCCCCCCCCCCCCCCCCCCCCCCCCCCCCCCCCCCCCCCCCCCCCCCCCCCCCCCCCCCCCCCCCCCCCCCCCCCCCCCCCCCCCCCCCCCCCCCCCCCCCCCCCCCCCCCCCCCCCCCCCCCCCCCCCCCCCCCCCCCCCCCCCCCCCCCCCCCCCCCCCCCCCCCCCCCCCCCCCCCCCCCCCCCCCCCCCCCCCCCCCCCCCCCCCCCCCCCCCCCCCCCCCCCCCCCCCCCCCCCCCCCCCCCCCCCCCCCTCCCCCCCCCCGCCCCCCCCCCCCCCCGCCCCCCCCCCCCCCCCCCCCCCCCCCCCCCCCCCCCCCCCCCCCCCCCCCCCCCCCCCCCCCCCCCCCCCCCCCCCCCCCCCCCCCGCCCCCCCCCCCCCCCCCCCCCCCCCCCCCCCCCCCCCCCCCCCCCCCCCCCCCCCCCCCCCCCCCCCCCCCCCCCCCCCCCCCCCCCCCCCCCCCCCCCCCCCCCCCCCCCCCCCCCCCCCCCCCCCCCCCCTCCCCCCCCCCCCCCCCCCCCCCCCCCCCCCCCCCCCCCCCCCCCCCCCGCCCCCCCCCCCCCCCCCCCCCCCCCCCCCCCCCCCCCCCCCCCCCCCCCCCCCCCCCCCCCCCCACCCCCCCCCCCCCCCCCCCCCCCCCCCCCCCCCCCCCCACCCCCCCCCCCCCCCCCCCCCCCCCCCCCCCCCCCCCCCCCCCCCCCCCCCCCCCCCCCCCCCCCCCCCCCCCCCCCCCCCCCCCCCCCCCCCCCCGCCCCCCCCCCCCCCCCCCCCCCCCCCCCCCCCCCCCCCCCCCCCGCCCCCCCCCCCCCCCCCCCCCCCCCCCCCCCCCCCCCCCCCCCCCCCCCCCCCCCCCCCCCCCCCCCCCCCCCCCCCCCCCCCCCCCACCCCCCCCCCCCCCCCCCCCCCCCCCCCCCCCCCCCCCCCCCCACCCCCCCCCCCCCCCGCCCCCCCCCCCCCCCCCCCCCCCCCCCCCCCCCCCCCACCCCCCCCTCCCCCCTCCCCCTCCCCCCATCCCCCCCCCCCCTCCCCCCCCTCCCCCCCCCGCCCCCCCCCCCCCCCCCCCCCCCCCCCCCCCCCCCCCCCCACCCCCCCCCCCCCCCCCCCCCCCCCCCCCCCCCCCCCCCCCCCCCCCCCCCCCCCCTCCCCCCCCCCCCCCCCCCCCCCCCCTCCCCCCCCCCCCCCCCCCCCGCCCCCCCCCCCCCCCCCCCCCCCCCCCCCCCCTCCCCCCCCCCCGCCCCCCCCCCCCCGCCCCCCCCCCCCCCCCCCCCCCCCCCCCCCCCCCCCCCCCCCCCCCCTCCCCTCCCCTCCCCCCCCCCCCCCCCCCCCCCCCCCGCCCCGCTCCCCCTCCCCCCCCCCCCCCCCCCCCCCTCCCCCCCCCTCCCCCCCCCCCCCCCCCCCCTCCCCTCCCCCGCCCCCACCCCCCACCCATCCACCTCCCCCCCACTACCCCAACTCTCCCCAACCCCCCCATCCACTCCTCCCCCTTCCCCCTCTCTCCCCCCCCCCCCCCTTTCTTCTCCCTCTTCCCCCCCCTCCCCCCCTCCCCCATATCTCTCCTCTCCCCCCTCTCTCCCCCTCTCCCCCCATCTATCTCTCTCCCCTTCTTCATTCCTCTCTCCCCCCTCTCTCCCCTCCCCCTCCCATCCCTCTCTCTCCCTCCCCCCCCTCTCTTTCTCTCTACCTCTCTCTCCCCCCCCCTCCTCTCTCTCTCTTCTCCCCCTCTCTTCCTCTCCTCTTTTTATCCTTTATCTATCCCCTCTTCTCCTTCTCCCTCTCCCTCCTCTTATCTATCTCTCTCCTCCCTCTTCTCTTTATCTTCTACTCTCTATCTCTCTCCCCCCTCTCTCTTTCCTTCCTCTCTCTCTCTCCCCCTCTCTCTCTCTATCTCTCTCTTCTTCTCTTTTTATCTCCCTTCTCTCTTTCTCTATCCATCCTCTCCTTCTCTCTCTCTTTCTTCTCTCTCTCCTCCTCCTTCCCTTTCTCTCTCTCTCTCTCTCTCCCCCCTCTCTCTCTTTTCTTTCCTCCTCTCTCTCTCTTTCTCTCTTCATTCTTCCCCCCTCTCTCTTTATCTCTATCTCTCTCCCTCTCCTTTCTCTTTATCTCTCTCTCTTCCCTCTCTCTTCCTCTTATCTCTCTCTCTCTCCTCTTCCTCTCTCTCTCTTCTATCTCTCTTCTCCTTCTCTCTCTTCTCTTCTATCTATCTCTCTCCCCCTCTTCTCTTCCTCTCTCTCTCTCTCTCTCTCTCTCTCCCCTCTCTCTCTCTCTTTCTTTCTATCTTCTCTTCTCTCTCCCCTCTCTTCTCTATCTCTCCCTCTCTCTATCTATCTCTCTCTCTTCTCTTCTCTTTTCCTCTTCTCTCTCTCTCTCTCTCTTCCCCCTCTCTCTCTCTCTCTCTCTCTCTTTCCTCTCTCTCTCTCCCACTCTCTCTCCTCTCCTCCTCTCTTTCTCTCCTCTCTCTCTCTCTCTTTTCTCTCTTCTCTTCTCCTTCTCTCCCCTTCTCTCTCTCTCTTCTCTATCCTCTCCCCCCTCTCTCTCTCTCTCCTCTCTCTTCTTCTCTCTCTCTCTCTATCTCCCCTCTCTTCTCTTCTCCTTTCTTCTCTCTTCTCTTCCTCTCTCTCCTTTCTTTCCTCTCTCCCCTCTATCTTTTATCTCTATCCCCCCCTTCTCCCTCTTCTCCCCTCTCTCTCTTCTCCCTATCTCTCTCCCTCTCTCTCTCTTTATTCTCTCTCTTCTCTCTCTTTCTTCTCTCTCTATCCTTCTCTCTTCTTCTCCTTCTCTCTCTCTCTCTCTCTTCTTCTCTCTTCTATCTCTCTCTCTCTCCCTCTCTCTCTTTCTCTCTATATCTATCTCTCTCCTTCTCTCTTCTCTCTATCTATCTCTCTCTTCTATCTCTCTCCCCTCTCTCTCCTCTCTCTCTTCTCTTTTCTCTATCTCTCTCTCTCTCCTCTCTCTTTCTCTTTCTCTTCTCCTCCCTCTCTCTTTCCTTTATCTCTCTCTTCCCCCCTCTCTCTCTCTTTCTCTCTTCTCTCTCTCTCTCCTCTCTCTCTCTCTCTTTCTCTCTCTCCCTCTCTCTCTCTCTCTTTCTCTCTTCCCTCTCTCTCTTCTCTCTCTTCCTCTATCTTTCTCTCCTCTCTCTTCTCTTCTCTCTCTCTATCTTTTCCTCTCTCTCCCCCTCTATCTATCTATCTCTCCCCCTCTCTCTCTCTCTCTATCTCTCTCCCTCCTCTCCTCCTCTTCTCTTCTATCTATCTCTCTCTCTTCTCTATTTCTCTTTCTCTATCTCTCTCCCCCCTCTCTCTTTCTATCTCCCCCCTCTCTCTCTCTCCCTCCCTCTCTTTCCTTCTATCTCCTCCCTCTCTCTCTCTATCTCCCCCTCTCTCTCTTCTCTCTCTTTCTTCTCTCTTCTTTATTCCTCCTCCTCCCACTTCTTCTCCTCATCTCTCTCTCTCTCCCCTCTCTCTCTCTCTCTTATCTCTCTCTTCTCCTCTCTCTTTCTCTTTATCCATCTATCTCTCTCTCCCCCTCTCTCTTTATCTATCTATCTCTCCCCCTCTCTCTTTCTCTTTATCTATCTTCCTCCCCCTCTCTCTTTCTCTTTATTTATCTATCTATCCCCCCTCTCTCCTTCTCTTTATCTATCTCTCTCTCCCTCTCTCTTTCTCTTTATCTATCCTACCTATCTCTCTCCCCCCTCTCTTTCTCTATCCATCTCTCCCCCCTCTCTCTCTTTCTCTTTATTTATCTATCTATCTATCCTCTCTCCCCCCTCTCTCTTTCTCTTTATCTATCTATCTCCCCCATATCTCTCTCTTTCTCTTTATCTATCTCTATCCCCCTCTCTCTATCTTTTGTGTGCACCCCCCTAAAAAAATGGAGCACCAGCCGCCACTGCTTGATTCTCTGCCTGCCCTTTTTCCTCCCCTCTCGCTGAGTCTGACTGACCCGAATACCTTCTGCACACGTGGACTGTTGGTAGTTTAAACAGGGGGGGGGGGTTAAAGAGTGGAGGAGGCATGGCGCCGTGTGCGGGATGTAGTGTCCACAAGGACTGGCGCTGGGGACGCCGAGAAGAGAAAAACAGACGCTTCTCAGCTAGGAGCTGGAGAGTATGGATGTCTGGCACCCAGGACACAGGAGCGCTGGGGGCACGTAAGGCAATGCATACAGGCATTTCCAGTACAGTTCCAGTACAGAAAATACATTTTACTCAGAACCAAGCTGAACTTTATTAGCGGCATTAAATTGATAGACTATTGCTCAGCAAATAGTGCATTTACTTCCAGGTGCCTCTGCTTTTGTGCTTAGCACTATGGCTCCCAAAAAAAAAAAAAAAAACAGACACCACAAAGACCTCAAAAAGGGTACCAAAGGTTTCCCCCCCCCCCAGGGACTGGGAACTCCAGTCAAGCCTCCACACTGTCATCCTCTCCTGAAATACCAGATGTGGCAAGCCAGGGTGAGTCATTGGATCAAAATGGTGGTGCAGCTGCTTCTCACATCTCAGCCCCTGTATACATGACTGAAGATATGGGAACAGAGGGGCGCCAGACTTAGTGCAGTATAAATCATATATTTAATAAAAGCAAGTAGTAACTCACAGGTTAAATTAGATGAGTTCAGTATGTGGTGAAAATCGCCAGTCCTGGAGTCTCATAGATGTCTTCCCTTTGCAGCCTGGGGCACTGGGGTGATCTTACAGAGATCCAGAGAATGCTGGGAACCAGGAAGCAGGAAACAAGAAGCAGCTGGTCGTGACTTCACAGGAGCAGGGAATGTGATTATTCACAGTGGCAAGAATTGGTAATGCATTTCGAAGCTACAGCTTCTTCATCAGACCATGGGACCAGGACCAGGAGATGGTCTGATGAAGAAGCTGTAGCTTCGAAATGCATTACCAATTCTTGCCACTGTGAATAATCACATTCCCTGCTCCTGTGAAGTCACGACCAGCTGCTTCTTGTTTCCTGCTTCCTGGTTCCCAGCATTCTCTGGATCTCTGTAAGATCACCCCAGTGCCCCAGGCTGCAAAGGGAAGACATCTATGAGACTCCAGGACTGGCGATTTTTCACCACATACTGAACTCATCTAATTTAACCTGTGAGTTACTACTTGCTTTTATTAAATATATGTTTCATACTGCACTAAGTCTGGCGCCCTCTGTTCCCATTTCTACACAGAGCCCATCGCTTCACTCTAAGGGAGCTGCCTCCAGGTGCTAATCATACAAGATCTCGGATCATTTATGGACATTATATTTTAAACAAATGTTTTAATATTATGTGTGCTTATTCATACACACACACATTTTATGTATACCCATATTCCAGTTGCTATATAATTTTATGTTATCACCATATCTAGCGCCGCTGTTCACCCGTTTTTACATGACTGAAGATGCCTTTTCCTCCGCCCTGCTGGGCCTAGAGGGAAGACTAGTGGCTTTAATCGCATCCTCTATCCAAAATGATAGGAAGCGTGTTAGATCCCCCTCCCCCACCTTAGACCCTTTACCAAGGGAACAGTGGGTAGAGGATGAGGCGTTACCCTCTGGCGATCAGAAGGAAAGACAAACAGATTACTCCTCTGCAGAGGAAACAGTGGATGAACCTTTTTCAGCCTCGCAATCTGAGAAATTGCTGGTGCAATCTTACGGAGATGGTTCCTTCCACTTTCAAGCTACCCCTAACGGAGTTCAGTTTCTTCTTTGGGTTCCTTAAAACCTTCACTGCATTTGCATGCTTTTCCTGTCAATGCATTATTAGAACAGCTTATTTATGCTGGAATAGGATCACCCTGATAAGCATTTTCTCCCTCCAAAGATATTCACACCACTCTATCCCATGGAGGAGAAATTCACCAAAAGATGGAATGTACCAGCAGTTGAAGCTGCGATTTCCAGTGTGAATAAAAGTCTAACTTGTCACTAGACAATGCACAAATGCTTAAGGATCCAACAGATAAAAGGCTGGAATTCCTGTTAAAATCCTCTTTTTCTTTGGCAGGTGCGGTTGCTCAGCCTGCAGTCGCTGCAATAGGTATCTGTCAATCCCTAAAGGACCAGTATAGACAGCCGGGATTTGGCCGAACTACAAGAGCATTATGTTTTGCCATAGACACTATTAAAGATTCTATTCACCAGGCATCCCGCCTTGCGCTTGTGTTAGCACACATGCGTAGGATCCTGTGGTTAAAAAATTGGTCAGCCGAAGCACCATGCAAAAAGCTCCCGACTGGTTTTCCTTTTCATGGGGATCGGCTATTTGGGGATGATTTGGACAAATACATCCAGTCTCGAAAAAGATTTCAAGTGGGAAAAGAATATCGGGAGTTTTTTTTTTTGCCAGTTAAGAGAAGGAATAAACGCCCTTCATTTAAGCAGACTCTTTCTCCTGCGCCAGGTGCATTCACCTCTAGGCAGTGGCGACGGCCTCCGCCGTCAGTCTAGAGCAGGCATGTCCAAAGTCCGGCCCGCGGGCAATCGCGGCCCGCGTTCCGGTTTTGAACGGCCCGCCTGTTTATCTGGACATTTATATCTTTGTGGCCCCCAACGATCTCCCAGCGCCGGGGCCACAAAAGATATATATGTCCGGATGCCTTGGAGGGGACAGGGAGGAGGCGGGACAAGAACCGTGCACACAGGAGTATTTCCTGTTTACACGGCAGCCTCTATAATAGGAAGTCCCGTCTCCAGCACTGCCATTGGACGGCTGTTCTGTCCATCAAAGGAGGCGGGACCTTGTATTAAAGAGGCCGCAGAGAAAACAGGAGTTTCTCCTGTATGTTATCTTTTGGCGCTCGTCCCGCCCCCTCCCTGTACCCTCCGAGGCGGCAGATGGAGGGGCATAATTCAGGCTGCACTGCACAATGGTGAGTCTGCATTCCTGACAATGATGGGG
>JAQSEC010004415.1:0-11924 GCA_028564925.1 Lithobates sylvaticus
CACAGTGGCAGCATTTAATGGGCACAGTGGCAGCGTTTAATGGGCACAGTGGCAGCGTTTGATGGCACAGTGAGGCTGTTTGTTTGCGCCCCCCCAAAATTTTTGAGCACCAGCCGCCACTGGTGCCCATCAAACGCTGCCACTGTGCCCATTAAACTCAGCCACTATGTCCATCAAACGCTGCCACTGTGCCCATCAAACGCTGCCACTGTTCCCATCAAACTTGTGTTATATTGTTGTGTTAATTTTTAAACACTGATTTTGTTGGAGGTACCAATAAATATAGCCTTAGGCTGCTTTCACACTGGGGCGGTGCGGGGCGGCGACGGTAAAGCAGCGCTATATTTAGCGCTGCTTTACCATCGTTTTACCCGCAAAAGGGTTAAAAACCTCCGCAAAGCGCCGCTGCAGCGGCGGTTTGCGGGCGGCATCCCCGCGGTTTCCCATTGATTTCAATGGGAAGGAGCGGTATAGGAGCGGTAAATACACCGCTCCTTCACCGCTCCAAAGATGCTGCTAGCAGGACTTTTGTTGCGGTCCTGCTAGCGCACCGCTCCACTGTGAAAGCCCGCTGGCTTTCACACTGGAGTGAATGGGGCCGGTTTTTTCAGGCGGTGTACAGGCGCTATTTTTAGCGCTGTACCGCCTGAAAAACGCCCCAGTGTGAAAGCAGCCTTATTGATAATTTGCATTTTTATTCTCGTGCATGATCGTGTAGACAGGGCCCCAGTGCAATGTATTGCCCGGGGGCCTATAACGCTCTTAAGATGGCCCTGGTGCGCCCTCCCTCACCACAGTACCAGGGGTGGGTGCCTGCTTGGCTCAAGCCTTTGTAACTGCCCTGGGAGAACCCTATGTGTGAGAGAGGGACATCCTCTGTGTGAAACACCAGTTGGAAGAGACTGAGAAACATCTGGGAAGATGGCTGCAATGGTACTTTGACTATACCCAGTGTTCTGCACCAAAGGTTCTACTGTCAGATAGTTCTGTTATGAGGGTATAGTGTTTCACACTAAACACTTCTTTCAGGAAGTCATGGTAATGACTGTCATTTTGTGAAGAAGAACTGTCATTGTGTCAATGTCAATGTGATTAAACTGTTGCAGTAAAATTGCTTTTGGACTGGACATTCTTTATTCTGGGTAACAGGCCTCAGGCCAGGAATATGGGAGAGGGAGTGACACAAAATCGCAGAGTTCCTCCCTAAAGACAGGCATGCGACTATCCCATCTGGAGGCAGGGTTGCCAACTGCCAGTAAATTTACTGACAGTTTGTAAAAATCTGATTTTTTTACAACTGCCAGTAAATATCTGTGTTGACTTTTTAAGTCTAAATCAAGCAAATTACTTTGTTCTAGGTAGTGTCAGTGTTTCCATGTCATGTTTATACTGTTCAAATATTCACTGTGTTCATTTTCAATAGGAGTTCTGTAATTTCTCAGGTTGCCAGTTAAAAATGTGCTCCGCCAGTAAATTTTCTATGTTCTGTCAGTAAAAAATGCTGTGGGAGGTTGGCAACCCTGTCTGGAGGAATAGCGGGGTGGGACCCGAACAACCTTGGCGAGAACAGCCAACCAATCGGGCCCCCCTTACAAATTCTCACCCATCTTTCCTGCTTTGTTTTAGTGGCAAGGTTTATTGTGGGGTTTACCTTGCAAGTGTCTACATATTTGGTATTCAAAAGCTTGTCCTGAACTTATCATTAGGACAGGAATTTAGGTGAGGTATAATAGTTGAGTGCTCACAGTTGTCTGGGACCGGCACAGCTTTTGCTCAAATTTAATGTTTTTATGTGCTGTTCTGATAGGATATGTGTGTGTTTTTTTTAACCGCCTGAGATCCGCGCCATAGCCAAATGACGGCTACAGCGCGGATCTGTTGTGCCGGGACGACGTCTATTGACGTCGTCCCGGCAACGAGCTGCCTGCGCGCCCCCTGAAGGGCGCGCGCGGCGCGCTCTGTGATCCGCGAGTCTGTGAGACTCGCGGGATCACAGATCCGAGTAAGGGGTCGATCCCGACCCCTTACCACGTGATCAGCTGTCAGCCAATGACAGCTGATCATGTGACAGTAACAGAGCCGGTAATCGGCTTTTTTTCCTGCTCGCGCTGACAGCGCGAGGAGAAAAAAAAAGGCGATCACCGGCGGCAGTGAGAGGGACATCAGTCCCTCTCACTGCAATATGCCAAGGGTCCATGGTGCCCTCCTGGGAATAATAAAAGTGCCCACAAGGCCACCTGTCAGTGCCCCCAGTGTCATCTGTCAGTGCCCGCAGTGCCATCTGTCAGTGCCCCCAGTGCCACATGTCAGTGCCCACAGTGCCACATGTCAGTGCCCACAGTGCCACATGTCAGTGCCCACAGTGCCAGTGATGCACATCAGTGTCACCTACCAGTGCTCATCAGTGTCCCCTACCAGTGCTCATCAGTGTCCCCTACCAGTGCCACCTATCAGTGCCCATCAGTGCCATCTATCAGTGCCATCTATCAGTGCCCATCCTTGCCACCCATCCGTGCCACCCATCCGTGCCACCCATCTGTGCCCATCAGTGCCATCTTTGCTGTGCCCATCAGTACCGACTTATCTGTCCCCACCAGTGCAGCCTATCAGTGCCCACCAGTGCAGCCTATCGGTGCCCACCAGTTCCACCTATCGGTGCCCACCAGTGCCGCCTATCGGTGCCCACCAGTGCCGCCTATCAGCGCATATCAATGAAGCAGAAAAATTACCTGTTTGCAAAATTTTATAACAAACTATTAAACATGATTTTATTTTATTTTTTAATTTTCCATTTTTGTTATTTGTTTAGCAAAAAATAAAAACCCCAGCTGTGATTAAATACCACCAAAAGAAAGCTCTATTTGTGGGAAAAAATGGTAAAAATGTCATTTGGGTACAGTGTTGTATGATCGTGCAATTGTCATTCCAAGTGCGTCAGCGCCGAAAGCTGAAAATTGGTCTGGTCACGAGGGGGGTTTAAGTGCAAAGTAATCAGGTGGTTAAACAATTAGAGCTGTAACCTTGCCAATTCCAACCTTATTATCCTTTATTAGGCAAGGTCCTCTTTGAACAGTTCTAGTATGTTATTAATGAAAAAGACACATGCTGAAGCACCAAATATGTAAGAAGAATGTAGTATTATAGCAAATAGCACACAGCCATGAGATCAAAGCAGCTTTCTGTAGATGGCATGTCATTTTTCAAGAACTAAAATCTCATGAAAACAGAAACAAATCTTTTCTAGGTAAATATATTTCTAATGCCGCGTACACACGATCGGACATTCGGACAACAAAATCCCATGGTTTTTTTTCAGACGGATGTTGGCTCAAACTTGTCTTGCATACACACGGTCGCACAAAGTTGGTCGGAAATTCCGAACATCAAGAACGCGGTGACGTACAACCAGTGATGTAAGTAACTGAGTTAAAATAAACTGAGTTACATAACTCAGTTACTTTAGAGGGTAACTAGTAATCTAACTGATTACTTTTCCCCTCATGGTAACTCAGTTCCCATTACTTTGGCTTAGTTACCCCAATTACATCTACCGTCACTAGATGGCAGTAGTGTACTTCCGGTGTCCTGCCAAAAAAGTTCCCCCGCCGGATAAGGACCCCCTGTACTGCACAGGTGCAGCGCTTGCGCAGTACGAAGGACTACGAAGCTTCCGAAAATTGCCGAACCTAAACAGCTCTGAGTGAACTCTACACAGCGCAGGCGCAGTTAACATGTAATTGTACGAGGCGATGCCGCACGCTCCTGATGCTCGTGCTACTCTGCAAGGGGCGTCTATCGTGTAACTAAGGGGCGAGTCTAGTATTACTGTAACCAAGGGGCGCATTTATTATTATTGTTATATATCGAGCTCTGCCCATTAATTTAACATTCACCCTCTTCTGTAGAAATCCGCCCCTTACACGATATAATAATAATAGACCCGCCCCTTGCTTACACGATATAACAGAACTGCCCCTTGGTTAGAGTAATAATAGAGCAGCTCCTTGGTTACACGATATATAACAATAATAAATGCGCCCCTTGGTTACAGTAATACTAGACCCGCCCCTTAGTTACACGTATAGAATATTTAAAAAAAAAAGTCAGTTACTTTGCTGAGTAACTAATTACTTTTCCAATGTAGTAACTGAGTTACTAACGCAATTACTTTTTGGGAGAAGTAATTTGTAACTTAACTAAATTACTTTTTTAAAGTAAGATGACCAACAGTGCGTACAGCACATACGACGAGCTGAGAAAAATTAAGTTTAATAGCCAGTGCTGCTCTTCTTCTTGATTCCGAGCATGCGTGGCACTTTGTGCGTCGGAATTGTCTACACATGATCGAAATTTTGTTGTCGGAAAATTTGAAAACCATATCTCAAATTTTGTTCGACGGAAATTCCGATAGAAACTGTCCGATGGAGCCTACACGCGGTCGGAATTTCCGACAACAAGCTCCGATCGCACATTTGCTGTTGGAAAGTCCGACCTTGTGTACGCGACATTAGACATGAAATGTTCACCACATGTCAATAACAACCTACGCAATCCATACATACAAAGAAACCAAAACAAAGAAGTTCAGAAATGAAGTTATGTGTAATAAAAATGGAATGACACAGGGAAAAAGTATTGCACACGCTAACTGAAATTAATTTAATACTTCGTACAAAATCTTTTGTTGGTAATAACAGCTGCAAGACGCCTCCTGTATTGAGAAAATAATCGCATGCATTGCTCAGGTGTGATTTTAGCCCATTCTTCCACACAACAGTCTTTATATCTTGAAGGTTCTGTGAACTCTGATCTTTAGTTCTTTCCATAGATTTTCTATTGGATATAAGGTGATTGGCTGGGCCATTCTAGCAGCTTTATTTTCTTTCTTTGAAACCAATTGAGAGTTTCCTTGGCTTTGTGTTTGGGATCATTGTCTTGCTGAAATGTCCATCCTCGTTTCTTCTTCATCCTCTTGGTAGATGGCAGCAGATTTTTATCAAGAATGTCTTGGTACATTTTTCAATTCATCCTTCCTTCAATGATATGAAGATTGCCAGTACCATATGCTGAAAAAGAACCCCACACCATGATGTTCGCACCTCCAAATTTCACTGTTGGTATGGTGTCTTTGGGGTGAAGTGCCATTTGACCTCCCAACATGGTGTGTATTATGGCATCCAAAGAGTTCAATTTTGGTCTCATCTGACCAGACTATTTTCTCCCAGTATCTCACAGGCTTGTCTAAATGTTGTGCAGCAAACTTTATACGAGCTTCAACATGCTTTTTCTTCAGCAACGGAGTCTTGCATGGTGAGCGTGCATACAGGTCATGACGGTTAAGTGCACTACTTATTGTTTTCTTTGAAACAATTGTACCTGCTAATTCCAGGTCTTTCTGAAGCTCTCCACAATGGTCCTTGGCTCTTGGACAACTCTTCTGATAATTATTTTCGCTTCTCTATCAAAAATCTTGCGAGGAGCAACTGGTCGTGCCAGTTTATGGTGAAATTATGTTCTTTCCACTTCCGGATTATGGCCCCTACAGTGCTCACTGGAACAATCAGTAGTTTAGACGTCCTTCTGTAACCAATGCCATCAGTATGTTTTTCAACAACAAGGTTGCGAAAGTCTGGAGAGAGCTCTTTGCTTTTACCCATCACGAGATGTTTCTTGTGTGACACCTTGGTAATGAGACACCATTTTATAGGCCATCAGCTGAGACCGAACCAGCTGATATTAATTTGCACTGACAAAGGGCAGGATTGCTTTCTAATTACTGATAGATTTCTACTGGTGTCTTGGCTTTCCATGCCTTTTTGCACCTCCCATTCTTCATGTGTTCAATATATTCTTTCCCTGCGTCATTCCATTTTATTACAGATAACTTTATTTCTTATTTGTTTCAGTTTCTTTGTATAAATTGCATGGGTTGTTAATGACATGTGATTAAAATGTGATGTCAATAGCACCTTGAAAAATATATTTACATAGAAAAATGGTGAGGTGTTCAATATTTATTAAAATTAAATGCACAACTCCATATAAAACCTTTGTTAAAGATACTATAGAATTAAAACAATATCTGAAACAATGCACCAATAGTTTCTCTACCACTCCTAAGTAGTTTCATTTTACCAAAGACAAATTACACTCTGTCAGGGCTAAGGCTGCCTGCATTAGATGCCAAACAGGAACGCACGCACAATCCAGTTACTGTACTATCTTTCTAACAAAAGATCAGGGCCCACCCTGTCTCTTAAAGCCATGAAAGCTAGCAGAAGTCCTGAAATGTTTCTACATGCTGTTTTAGCCACAATACTGGAATCTCACAGCTGCCTTGGCATTTGATCATGTGGTCTTTGCATAAAAGTATTTCAAGGCTATTGTTAGCTTTTATAGATAGTATAAAACAGGGTAGTAGGAGTGTGTTATGTGACAGTTCAAGGATAGGTAGATATGAGTTGCTGGACTCCAATCTACAGTATCATCCATCAAATGAACTGTGATGGTGAAATTTAGTAAAATAACCTTGGCAAGCTTCACAAGGCGAAAGATGAGAACAGATAACAATACTTTATTAAATATGTAGGAATTCAGAATAAAACCAGGCACCTATCCAAATCCCAGCCTGTGCGCCTTCAACAATGATGGTACTAAAGCTAAAAGCAGCTACTTGAATATATAAGTGTGAAAGAAGAAATCAGACTGTGGTCCAGGGTGGACTGTGGCCTGAAAGGTAGCGCTAGGAAAACAAAACTAAACTAAATATGAAAAAACTCAACAATTAGTGATAATAATAATAATAATACATTGATCCCACGTGATGAGTGAAAAAACGTGTCCTTAATGAGAAAAATATATTCTCCACAAAACAATTTTGAATAGTGACTTTCAAAAATTAATTTGCACAAATAACCATAAAGGTGCCATAGTGTTCATATATGTTCGAGAAATCAAAACATAAAAAGCTGAAGTGAAGAGGATGAATAGTGCTTCCTTGACAAAGCCGTGTATCTTCACAAAATAATCTTCAATCAATCTTCCACCACACCATTGTGCTTAAATGTGTCTCCCATAGGAAATTCACTCACCAGATGTCGTTGCCCACACTCTCGTGTAAGGCAATCAAGCGTATACAATCTCCAAAATTAGGTTAGTGATCCTCCAATATTTTCCACAGTGCAATCAAAGTACTCCACATGTAAGTTGAAAAGTGCTCCAATAGTGTAATACTGTAAATTTATTTAAAAATAACATTTAAAAATAACATTATTTAATGTAATAATATAATTTATGTGTTATTTTTAAATAAATTTACAGTATTACACTATTGGAGCACTTTTCTACTTACATGTGGAGTACTTTGAATGCACTGTGGAAAATATTGGAGGATCACTAACCTAATTTTGGAGATTGTATACGCTTGATTGCCTTACACGAGAGTGTGGGCAACGACATCTGGTGAGTGAATTTCCTATGGGAGACACATTTAAGCACAACCCAGAAAGGGGTTCATTATCAGAGGTATAATATTAGATATACAGTATCTCACAAAAGTAAGTACAACCCTCACATTTTTGTAAAACATTTTTTTATACCTTTTCATGTGACAACACTAAAGAAATTACACCTTGCTACAATGTAAAGTAGTGAGTGTACAGCTTTTATAACAGTGTATATTTGCTGTCCCCTTAAAACAAAAGTGAGTACACCCCTAAGTGAAAATATCCAAATTGGGCCCAATTAGCCATTTTCCTTCTCCATTGTCATGTGACTCGTTAGTGTTACAAGGTCTCAGGTGTGAATGGGCAACAGGTGTGTTAAATTTGGTGTTATCGCTCTCACTCTCTCATACTGGTCATTGGAAGTTCAACATGGCACCTCATGGCAAAGAACTCTCTGAGGATCTGAAAAAAAGAATTGTTGCTTTACATAAAGATGACCTAGGCTATATTGAAGATTGATTTATAAAAAAAAAAGATTGACCCCGAAACTGAGCTGCAGCACGGTGGTCAAGACCATACATCGGTTTAACAGGACAGGTTGCACTCAGAACAGGCCCTGCCATGGTCGACCAAAGAAGTTGAATGCACATGCTCAGCATCATATCCAGAGGTTGGGAAATAGACATATGAGTGCTGCCAGCATCGCTGCAGAGGGTGGGGAGTCTGCCTGTCAGTGCTCAGACCATACGCCCCACACTGCATCAAATTGGTTTGCATGGCTGTCATCCCAGAGGGAAACCTCTTCTAAAGATGATGCATAAGAAAGCCTGCAAACAGTTTGCTGAAGACAAGCAGACTAAGGACATGGATTACTGGAACAATGTGGTCCTGTGGTCTGATGAGACCAAGATAAACTTATTTGGTTCAAATGGTGTCAAGCGTGTGTGGCGGCAACCAGGTGGGGCGTACAAAGACAAGTGTGTCTTGCCTACAGTCAAGCATGGTGGTGGGAGTGTCATGGTCTGGGGCTGCATGATTGCTGGCGGCCCTGGGCAGCTAGAGTTCATTGAGGGAACCATGAATGCCAACATGTACTGTGACATAATTAAGCAGAGCATGATCCCCCTCCCTTCAGAGACTGGGCCACAGGGCAGTATTCCAACATGATAACAACCCCAAACACACCTCCAAGATGACCACTGCCTTGCTAAAGAAACTGAGGGTAGAGGTGATGGAGTGGCCAAACATGTCTCCAGACCTAAACCCTATTGAGCATCTGTGGAGGAGAGCAAGGTCTCCAAAATCCATCAGCTCCATGACGTCGTCATGGAGGAGTGGAAGAGGACTCCAGTAGCAACCTGTAAAGCTCTAGTGAACTCCATGCCCAAGAGGGTTAAGGCAGTGCTAGAAAATAATGGTGGTCACACAAAATATTGACATTTTGGGCCCAATTTGGACATTTTAACTTAGTTGTGTACTCACTTTTGTTGCCAGCGGTTTAGACATTAATGGCTGTGTATTGAGTTATTTTGCGGGGACAGCAAATTTACACTGTTATACAAGCTGTACACTCACTA
The DNA here is from genome assembly GCA_028564925.1 of Lithobates sylvaticus. NCBI lineage: Eukaryota > Metazoa > Chordata > Amphibia > Anura > Ranidae > Lithobates > Lithobates sylvaticus. The sequence goes on from JAQSEC010004415.1 coordinate 9,023, forward strand.
CTTTACATTGTAGCAAAGTGTCATTTCTTCAGTGTTGTCACATGAAAAGATATAATAAAATATTTACAAAAATGTGAGGGGTGTACTCACTTTTATGAGATACTGTATCTTAGATGTTCAAGGCTACAGTTCTGAGCAGCAGGACTTTTGCAGTACTTCAATAGGTGGTGCTGCCTTTAAGAGGTATAGTGCAATAGCATAGCTCCCAACTGTCCCGGATTTCGAGGGACTGTCCCTGATTTGGAGAAATGTCCCTCTGTCCCTCATTCCTCTTCATTTGTCCCTCATTTTGTTCTGATCTATATAGTTGTATATAAAATGCACTTTTTATCTATGAAAAGGTGTTTTTCAGCGCTACTCCTTTCATCTGATTTCTAAATTTCTGCATTTGGAAATTCCAAAAGCCAATATAAATGAATAGTAGTGGTTACAAAAAACTCTTGTGGGTTTAACAAATCTTGTTTTTTTGTACAATTCTCTTTTAAGGGGGCGTGGCAAGGGGTGTGTCCTATGCCTGCATACTTTTGCTGATAGGTGTCCCTCATTCCCATCTCAAAAAGTTGGGAAGTATGCAATATGACTTTCAACAGATTTCACAACAGAGTCTGTCAATGTGTCACAAAGAGTTAATATATGCCACTCACCAAATCCACAGTATGTGTAGTGGCAGGTATGCGATGCAGCATCAACCTTTAGCTAGGCTCGGAAGGTTGGCAGCAGGTTGGCAGGTCTGGATCTCTGGCTGCTCTGACACTAGGCCCCAGGATGGTCCCCTGGCTCAATCGGACAGCGCATGGACACAGATTGTGGCAGCTTTCCCAGTTCTCTGGAACTGACAGACACTGTTTCCCTGTATCTTCCTCCCTGTCTCTCTCTCCCAGACAGGACCTTTCCTTCTGCACACACCAGTGTGACAGTGGGGCTGATTTACCAAGCATTTGCGCCATGAGTTGCGGCGCACGCCAACGCGCAGCGGACGTTTTCGTATTCACGAAGCATTTGCGCCTGTAACACAGCGCAATTCCCCATTTACTATCATGTTGCCGGCGCACCGGGCAGCCGCAATCTGTGCGCCGCTATAGACCTGGCGCAAGCATTCTTCAACTCAGAAAATAAAAAAGAAGCTGGAAGTGGCAATATTATGGGGGTGATCTGGGTGATGTGAGGAAGTATAGATATGACTGTCCAAGTAACAAAAATGCCCAAAAAAGAACGGAAAATTTACTTTCTCTGAGCAGGCTTGCTGCGCCTGCAAATACACTTGTAACTGCGCCAGGTCAATTTATGTACTGCGCATGCGTAAGCGGCATTTGCGCTCGTTCATGTGCTCTGGTTCACTGCGCTGGCAAAATCTTAGAAAATGTCAAGCCACGTAGGTTCATTTGCATAAGTTGAACAGGCGCACCTCTCAACTTGATATTTTTGCGCTGGTTCACTTTTTAAAAGGCTATTTGAACACAGGTCATGTTAGCAATACGAAAATAAAAAATTAAGAAAAGAAATGCGTGGGGGTCCTCCGAAATTCCATACCAGGCCCTTCAGGTCTGGTATGGCTATTAAGGGGAACACTGCGCCAAAAAAAAAAAAGGCGTGGGGGTCCCCCTCAAAATCCATACCAGGCCCTTCAGGTCTGGCATGGAATTTAAGGGGAAGCCCTGCGCCAAAAAAAAAAAATGGCGTGGGGGTCCCCCTCAAAATCCATACCATTTTCTTCTTCCTCCATCTTCTTCTTCCTCTGATCTTCTTTTTCTTGCTTCGGTGTTCTCGTCCGGCATCTTCCTCCACGGCATCTCTTCTTCGTTATTGGGCCGCTCCGCACAATGGGAGGCTCCTGCTGTGTGATGCTTCTCTTCTTCTGACAGGTCTTATATAACGGAGGCCGGGGCCACCCGCTGACCCCGCCCCCTCTGACGCACGGTTCCATGCATCAGAGGGGGGCGGGATGAAGATGAAGAAACCGAAGGATGAAGAAAGGAAGAAGGAAGAAGACCAGAAGAAAGAAGAATTTAATAAAGGAATTGTCAAAGACCATCTTCTGTAATTTTTAACACTTTTGTCACATTTTTTGGTGAAATGGTAGGGGTACAAAACCCTTACCATTTCACACAGGGTGGAGGCCGGGATCTGGGGGTCCCCTTGTTAAAGGGGGCTTCCAGATTCCGATAAGCCCCCCACCCGGAAACCCCCACAACCAACGGGCAAGGGTGGTGGGGAAGAGGCCCTTGTCCTCATCAACATGGGGGACAAGGTGCTTTGGGGGGACCCCAAAGCATCCCCCCCTTGTTTAGGGCATGTGGCCTGGTATGGTTCAGGAGGGGGGGGGGGGGGGCGCTCTCTCGTTCCCCCCTCTTTTCCTGCACCCTGCCAGGTTGCGTGCTTGGATAAGGGCCTGGTATGCTCTTTGAGGGGGGCCCCCACGCCATTTTTTTTTGGTGCGGTGTTCTCCTTAATATCCATATGAGACTTGAAGGGCCTGGTATGCTCTTGGAGGGGAACCCATGCCGTTTTTTTTTGTAAATTAAAGTTGCCTGGCCTGGGGGCGACTTAAAGTCGTGTTGTAAGTCACCCCAAGTCGTGTTGTAAGTCACCGCAAGTTGTGTTGTAAAGTCGCCCCAAGTCGTGTTGTAAGTCGCCCCAAGTCGCGCTGGAAGTCGTGTTGCCCCTGTGTGAATGGACTGTTAGCGTGCGCTATTATTAATGGCATACTATTATCACCATGTGCCAGTATATTATGTGTTGCGCTTATGTGTGCGCCGGTTAATACGCTCACTTAATAATTTATCTGGCGCACAAATTATGATATGAACCGGCGCAGCGCATTCATCTTAGTAAATCAGTTTCTCTTTCCCAAACTGCCCTGTGTTTTTTCCAGGCTCTCTATGTCATATGACCCCCTTCTGCA
>JAQSEC010003669.1:0-11730 GCA_028564925.1 Lithobates sylvaticus
TTTGCAGGCTTGTCCTGGTTACTCCTGTAAGGACTCTGTAGTCCTGTTTCTCAGCACCTTGTGGGGATCTTTGTGGCAGTGCCGAGGTGGCGCCATGTATGAGATTCGGTCCCGCTCCTTCCTCTCTGTTCTGCCGGAGGGCTCTGCAGGGACACAGGCAGCTGTGGGTGGAAGCAGGAGCCGATGGTGACAGTAATGCTGCTTGCGGAAAGGAGAAAGATCGGCAGCGGGAGCTCAGTGAGATGAGTCCTCTCATGCCACTGTCCTGCCCAGTCCACCCCTGACTTCACAGGTCGGGTGCCATCATCTCCTCCCCTCACCCTCCAGCCTGGCCCCGCCCCGAGACACATTCCTGTCTGAATAATGTGTCCGGGTTTCAGGCAGAAACATTATTCAGACCAACAGTGAGAATGACAACTGACAAGAGCCCAGGGGCCAGGATGCCATTTCTAGTCACCATGGTGACCTGGGAATTGTTGAGCCCTGACTTATGGTGACCATAGAGACATGGAAATTCAGCTGGTTCAGCAGGGATCGGTCACATTTCCATCCATGTGTGGTCACCGCCGGATAAAAGTCACTCGATCATCGGCTGCAGCCAATAGCTTCATCACTGATCTGTGTATTCTGAGAGCGGAGGAGCGCCCCCCATTGTCAGATTACAATAGTGCAGCGGGGAGGATTCCCCCATCCCCCATCCCCCTCCAATGTGTGGATGGGGGAATCACTTAAGTTTTTTCCTCTCATCCCGCTGGCCGAACAATAAAACTGAACCATGTATGGCCAGCTTTGGAAGGAAGATATATTAATCATTAACTGATCCCCCTGAATGGGTTAATCTACGTATTTCCACACTATATATGTGTGTATCATCATCTGCTGGAGATAAAAGACATCACAGTGACTATGGAGGAAGAGGACAGACATGACGAGGGGTTACTGAGTGTAAATAGAAAATAAGATCTTATTACCTCGTCTGCTGCGTCTTCCAGCAACATCTCCTCTCTACTTCCTCCCGACTCCCCTCTCACCCGGAACTTCCTGTCTGTACCTGACATCACTTCCTGTCTTCCATAGAGACTTCCTGTCTGGGTAGAGGTGAGATCACCACCTTGTGGAGCTCAGAGGAACTGCAGAAACGTCTCATAGTGTGAACATGGCCTTGTGCTGTGTGTATGTACTGTATATCCTTATAGATGGGGTCATCTCCACTCCCACCAAGGGGGATAGAAATATATTACTGCTCGGGGGGGGGGGGGAGACATTTTGGCCCCTTTGATTTTACAGTAAAATTGATGTCAGATTTAGTCATGTAGAACATCTGTTATATGGATACAAAGATCCCCAGCCGAGAGTAAAGGGTGGAAATGGCCCCTGATCCCCAGATTTGGGCAATTATGTCCCCAATATAAATAGAATAAAACCTGCGCTATGTGTAACAACTCAAATACCTACAGAAATAACTTATACCGGACTGCTGCTGTAACAAAGGTAAGTATTCCCTTTATCAACTAGAAGAGCATTATGTGTCACAGCGCTGTCCTATTGTGTGTGCACATAAATCATCACAAATACACTAAAATATGTGAAGACATTCATATATAAAGTGCTAGGGGCTCAAATAATATTCTCTGCAGATCTACTGCTTCCACTTTACACCTACTTCACTGATCTTATTTTGTTTATCAATAAATGAAGTAAACTGATCCATGTGCAAATTCATATACAACATAAAGTGCTTTGTGCTCAAGATGATGTTCCCTGCAGATCCACTGCTTCCACTTTACACCTACTTCTTTATTCTTATAATATTTTCTGCTATATTAAATAAACTAAAAATATGTGTAAATTCATGTAATCATACAATATTTTGTGCTCAATATAGTGTTCTCTGCAAGTCCACTGCTTCCACTTTGCATCTACTTCAACAAACTTATTTTTCTAAAAATAAAATCCACAAATCAATAAAGATCCCCAGTAAGGGGGCGCCCTCACCATCACGGGTGTAAGAGGTGGAAGAAGGCGTGGCTACACTACAGCTGGCACAGTTTGGAGCACCGAGAACTTCACACCTTATCAACTTTTCATTGATTGGTGGATTATTTTTATTTCCTGATTCCGATACCCAAGATGGCGGCGGCAGCATCCGAGGACAGAGGGACGGTTCAGCCTCGGGTGCCGACATCGCTGGACCCTGTGACAGGTGAGTGTCCTTATTTTAAAAGTCAGCAGCTGCAGTATTTGTAGCTGCCGACTTTAAAAAATAAATTTCGCCGGACTCCCTCTTTAAGTTACTCATAGGGTCCACCTAAAAATCTGTTTTTTGAAGTAGATGCAAAGTGGAAGCAGTGGACTTGCAGAGAACACTATATTGAGCACAACATATTGTATGATTATGTAGCACCCTGGAGTTTAGTCAGGGAGCTCCTCACACATTTACTTGCCAGGAGTAGTTATCCTGGTTGATTGTTAGAGATCTATTGATTTCTCCCTAAGTTTGGCCTTGTTGCACTTTTCTCTTCTACCACTAGGTGGCCGGGTACTTGGTGGAATTAGATATGAGAAGGGAAACCCAAGGTCAGGTTATGGGTATATGGGGTATCTCAGCCAATGGTCAGGGGTTTTCTTGAATCCTTTGGCCTGCTGGGAGAACCTATATATTCGGGTGGAGTCAGGTGATCAAGGTTCTGTGCCCCCTGGACGGCTGTCTGGGTGGATGTGTGTCATATTTCCCCGGGCTGCTAGACCAGAGATTGGGCCTATCCCGGGCACATCTGGCTGCTAGACTAGATCTGAGGTCCTATCCAGAAGTAAGAGAGCAGCGCAGGGTTGAGATTGCGGCTTGCAGTCATTGGACCCTACAAGCATCAACCAAATTAAGAATGAAATTGAGGAATTTGGATTTGGGCCTTCCTTTATAGGCTGGATAAAAATGCTTTATAATAACCTGAGGGCTAAAATTAGGATTAAAAATGAATACTCAGAAAAAACACCATTAAAGAGAAGGACTAGACAGAGCTGCCCACTGTCTCCCTTGATTTTTGCTCTTGCAATGGAACCATTGGCGATAGCAATAAGAGCAAACCCCGAGATAAAAGGATTCTCGAGGAGGTCGGGGGAGGAAAAAATAGCATTGTATGCGGACGATGTTCTTCTTTTCTTGGGAGACACTGGGCAGGCCTTAAATAGAGCTCTGAGCATTGTGGAGGAATTTGGAATTTTCTCTGGATTGGTGATGAACTGGGAGAAGTCGGAGCTTCTGCCGGCGGACCCTATGAGTAACTTAAATATCTCTGGAATGCCCCAATTATTGGTGGATGACACACTGAAATATCTGGGGATTCTACTGACGAGAGACCCTTAGCAGTATATTAGTAATAATAAAATACCATTATTGACTACATTTAAACAAAAAATAAAAATTTGGAAGCGGCTCCCCTTGTCAGTAGATGTAGTTTGATAAAAATGATATGGATGCCACAACTAATGTACGTGTTACATAACTCCCCAGTGTGGATATGTAAAAAATAGTTTAAAAAAAATTGAGTCCCTTTTCAGAGAATTGATCTGGAAAGGAGGGCAAGCTGGAATCAGGTTTTGTACGCCGCAGCTCCAGACCGGGGAGGGGAGCTTGGCGGTACCTCACCCTGAGAGCTACTACCTGGCGGCACAGCTACAACAGTTAATGGGAGGAGATAACATGTGAGGAGGAGGGATAAATGGGGGAATAATTCTATCAGGTGCATTGCAGAACACCTCAGTGGAAGCTTTGGAGGCAGAATATTTGTATTATAACAATCCGACAATAAAAATGATAATAAAAGTGTGGAAAACAACCAAGAAACTGATGGGATACTCAGGGATACTGGAATACACCCCCATCTGGAACAATATGAATTTACAGGAGCTGCTGCCAATGGGAAAGGCTGAAGAGTGGGAAATGCAGGACATAAATAGACTGATTCAGTTATATGAAGGGAACGTTTTAAAAACTTTCTTGGAATTAAAAAGGGAATATAACATACCACATTATACATTCTATAGATACTTACAGATTAGGAACGCTTTAGAAGCCCAATTCAAGACCCAAGTATTAATATGGAGTAAAACCCTGTTTTTCAAAAAGTTATTTCAAACAGAGACAACCAAGGGGCTCATTTCCGAAATATATGGTCAGTTGCCTAAAGGAGATACGCCCAGGCTGGATCTCCGTGATAAAAATAGGGAGAGATGGGAAGTCTCCTCTCTGTGGGGGGTGGGGGTACAGAGAGGAATTGATGTGGGGGGTATAGAGAGGAACTGATGGGGGGGGGGGGTACAGTGAGGGACTGATGTGGGGGGTACAGAGAGGAACTGATGTGGGGGGGTACAGATAGGAACTGATGTGGGGGGGTACAGATAGGAACTGATGTGTGGGGGGGTACAGAGAGGAACTGATGTGGGGGGGCACAGAGAGGAACTGATGTGGGGGGGGTACAGAGAGGAACTGATGTGGGGGGGGGGTACAGAGAGGAACTGATGTGTGGGGGGGGGTACAGAGAGAAACTGATGTGGTGGGGTACAGAGAGGAACTGATGTGGGGGGTACAGAGAGGAACTGATGTAGGGGGTACAGAGAGGAACTGATGTGGGGGGTACAGATGTGCAGGGGGTCCTAGTCTGTCCATATACCTGTGGATCACATCTGGCGTGAGGAAGCGAGCGGATATCGCTTCAAGGGGTTTTACCGGGGTGATGCACGCAGCTGCAGGCACCCCCCCAGTACTGTTCTTTAGATCGGACAAAATTAGGTTTCGCCTAGCATGTCAAAAATCTTTGCACCAGCCCCGCTCACCCCCACCGATTGAATGCACAGGGCTAACCTCAGTCAATTGCATGCACAGGGCTCACCCCCGCCGATTGCACGCACAGGGCTCACCCCGCCGATTGCACACACAGGGCTCACCCCCGCCGATTGCACACACAGGGCTCACCCCCGCCGATTGCACACACAGGGCTCACCCCCTCCGATGGCACACACAGAGCTCACCACCACTGATCACTTCCTGCAGCGCCCAGCGAGGCGCTTTATTCGCTGTGACCCCAAACATGGCACAATGCAGCTATTGAAGTTCCCAAGTGATGACAAAGGGTGGGATGAGGGCGCCTCTCCTAACCTGGTGACGTCCAACGTGTTCCAATTGGAAAAGACCATCTTTCTTCATGAGGGCTATAGGTTTAGTGAAGAGGTCCTAAAAAGCTCTCCAACCCCACCCAGATTCCTACCCCACCTGCCAAGAAGTCGGTACTGCACTAATCATAGGCAGTAAAACATTGTAACGATGTGCGGCTGCAGAGATCGGGAAATGTCTCTCTGCCTGTGATTAGCGCAGCGCAGAACAGTTCTGATATCCTGGCGGGCTCTGCACGTGGGCTGAGCGAAGCCGGAGCTCATCATTAATCATCATATATATCACTAAATTCATACAAAACTTAATTTCTGATAATCAATAACTGTTAAAACGATATAAAATACAATAAAAAATGTATAAAACAGATGACTCAAAAGCAAACAGCTCAATATTCAGTCCAGCCGGAGTAATTGTACTAAACTGAAAAATCCATTTACATCTGGACGTCTTTTTGATAAAATCGCCCCCTCCCCCACACTCCGGGTTCACCATATCATCCCCCCGAAATCCAGTCCCTTTCAGACTCCTATTGTGAGATTCATCATAGTGTCTCTGGAGGGATCGCTGATCATTCCCGTGTAAAATCTTACAGAAATCTTCCCTAATCCCGACCTTTAATTATCATTTCATTCCCCCCCCCATACAATGTCTGTAATCGGCATTTACTGACATCAATAACTCCCCTCGTGGTACAGACCATAAATTCCCTCATTGTAATATACGGGGTTATTCTACATTTCCACACTATATATGTGTGTATCATTATCTGCTGGAGATAAAAGACGTCACAGTGACTATGGAGGAAGAGGACAGACATGACGGGGGGTTACTGGGTGTAAATAGTAAATAAGATCTTATTACCTCCTCTGCTTCATCCAGTAATGTCTTCTATTTCCTGCCGCATGGAACTTCCTGTCTTTGTTCTATATCACTTCCTGTCTGTACCTGACATCACTTCCTGTCTGTATCTGACATTACTTCCGGTCTGTATCTGACATCACTTCCTGTCTGTATTCCATAGAAACTTCCTGTCTGGATATGAGTGAGATCACCACCTTGTGGAGTTCAGAGGAACTGCAGCCCCAAGAAATGTCTCATAGTAACCATTTCTTTAAAATATCTTACAGGGCGACCACAGAAGTTCAAATATAACACAAAAAAGTAAGAAAAAATTGATTCAGTTCTTATGCAACCAACTGTTTAACAAAGATATTTTTTATTACATATAGAAACGTCTTAAAATACACAGAACACAAGGTCACAACAAATGTATAGCTAATAAAACAGATACCTCCCAAACCAATCCTGTTGGTGAAGAAAATGAAAAAAATGCAAAATATATAAATACATCCATATATATATAAATATATATATATATATATATATATATAAACACTCATAATGAAGATATTAAACATAAATTGCAAGGATGTAATGGTCACATAGGAATGGTGGTGGAGATCTCTCAAAGTAAGAACACTTCCTTGAATGCTTATATAAATAAAATAATTAATCCTGGAGTGAAAAAAGCTGTAAAACAATAAATAATATATAAACTGGGTCATCCACTTCATCCATAAAGACATTGTGATTCCAGATCTTCTAGATCACATAGAAGGAGGACTCATCGAGGATTTCATACATTTGTTTGGAAGGATAGAAGAATCCTCAGAAGGGATCATGTAGGATGACAGGAAAGTCTCCTGACTGGTGAGATCATCCAAACATAATGATTACATCCATGAACTGGAGCTCGTTGGGGTGATAAAGCCAATCTGTAAACACTGTGTAGACGTTATCCAAGAACTCAGCACACTCCAGGTGTGGAGAAAGTCTCCAGGTGGATTTAGCCTGTCATTTATCATAGGTAGAAATGTCTACACATTATATATAAAACTTGTACCGTGTCTCCAGGCCTCCAGGGGGATTTAGATTGGAATTAACTGCTTCCTGTCAGGCCTATAGCAGAATGATGGCCGAGTCTCCCATCCTCAGTGGACGTCATATGAAGTCCTCCAAGTCAAGTGGCCACGCTGCAGCTCCACTGAATGATAGATTATTGGAGTGGGCTGGCCCCAGTACCTTGTGATAGTTGTGACCAATCACAGCCATCACATGACAGTTGTACACAATGAATGGCTTTCATTCGTAGCCATTCATTGTGTACTATTGTAATGATCTCTGTGACTGGTTACAGTGATCACATGGTACAGACAGGGCCTATCACATCTGTACCATGTGATAGCTGTGACCAATCACTGCTATCACAGTTGTACACCCAGTGTCATTCATAAAAACCATTGCTTATAACAGAGATCATCAAAAAAAAAAAATATTGACCACCTCCCCAGAGTAGTACAGGGTCAATATGATAACACTGCATGTGTCACAATGTAAAAAAAAAAAAAAAAAAAGGGAAAAATAATTGTACAAAAATTGAAAATATATATAATTTTTATTTACATACTGCCACAAGTCAATATTAGTATCACCACCACACAAGTATGATGATGTTTTACTGCTCTGTTGACAGTATGTAAAAAAGTTGTAAAAAATAAATATATATATTGTTTTCTTTTTGTCTTCTTTCATTTTTAATTGTGACAAAAAATTACAACTTCAGCAAAAATTAGGATGCCTTTTACTTATTACCTTGGACCGTCTACTTTACAAAAAAGGGGTCATTTGGGGGTATTTGTACTGCCCTGGCATTTTAAGCACTTGACCACTTGGCAGTTAAACACCCTTCCTAACCAGACCAATTTTCTGCTTTCGGTGCTCTCACACTTTGAATGACAATTACTCCGTCATGCAACACTGTACCCAAATTAATTTTGTGTCCTTTTTTTCACACAAATACAGCTTTCTTTTGGTGGTATTTGATCACCGCTGGGTTTTTTATTTTTTGCGCTATAAATCAAAAAATACAGAAAATTCGTTAAAAAAAAAAAAAAAAAATTCTTTGTTTCTATTAAAAATTATTGCAGAGTATTGGCGAGTATTTGCAGAGTATTGGCAGAGTATTAGTGTTGCACAGTATTGTTAGAGTATTGCACAGGGGTTGCAGAGCATTGCACAGTGGTTGCAGAGCATTGCACAGTGGTGGCGGAGCGTTGCACAGTGGTGGCGGAGCGTTGCACAGTGGTGGCAGAGCGTTGCACAGTGGTGGCAGAGCGTTGCACAGTGGTGGCAGAGCGTTGCACAGTGGTGGCAGAGTAGGCAGAGCATTGCACAGTGGTGGCAGAGCGTTGCACAGTGGTGGCAGAGTAGGCAGAGTATTGCACAGCGGTGGCAGAGCATTGCACAGTGGTGGCAGAGTAGGCAGAGTATTGCACAGCGGTGGCAGTGTATTGACCAGCGCTGTGGGCACTACACATCCAGCCCACAGCGCTGGTCCCGTCTCCCCCCCTCTCCGCTTCTCCCTTCTCTGTACCGATCGGTACAGAGAGGGGAGGGAGGAACCGGCGTCATGACGTGACGCCGGTTTGTGTACATGTGATCGCTCCGTCATTTGACGGAGCGATCACGTGGTAAACGGCCGCTATCAGCGGCTGTTTACCGTGATCCGTGATGCGCCGGGTCCTCGGGACCCGGCGGTCACGGATGTTCCCGAGTGCGCGCCCCAGGGGGCGCGCGGGAGCAAGTTTCTGAGAGGACGTCCGTAGGACGTCCACTCAGGGAAACCCGACCGCGCTGTAGACGTCTTTCGACTATAGCGCGGTCGGCATGTGGTTAAGGGCCTCAATAAATGAGATTGGCCGTCATGACATCAGGATTGATCAAATGTAAAATATATATATCATAGTTTGTAGACTCTATAACTTTTACACAGACTAAATATTAACTAAATACACAGATTTGGGTCATTTTTACCAAGGAAATGTTGCAGAAAACTTTGTGGCCTAAATTTATGATTAAATATTATTTATTTGCCACGTTTTATAACAGAAACTTAGAATTTTTATTTGTATTTTTTCACTTATATAGCATAAAATAAAATCCCAGTGGTGATTAAATACCACCAAAAGAAAGCTCTGTCTGTCTCAGAAAATGCTACAAATTGGGTACAGTGTTGGATGACTGAGTAATTGTCATCCAAATAGTGACAGCACTGAAATCTGAATTGGACTGGGCAGGAAGGGGGGTAAAAGTGTCCGGTATATTGAGATGGATTTCCACGAAGCCGGTCCTTATCTGACTCCCCCATATGGTTTTCGGAATGCTTCAGCAAAAAGATACATTTTGGTAATGCAAATTGTCTCTCAAGCAATGCAAACTGTCTCACTGCTTTTCTGACACTTCTATATCTGAGGTAATAAACCTGAGAGGTTTGTTTTTTACACTCGGCCATTTGTGGTGAATGATTCTCACCTCCTTTTGGGATCTAAAAGTAACTCATCATTTACCACTTTGGACTGTGTCTGTCTTTGACCGTTATTTTTCTCCTGCTATCAATGGCAACACGGTACAACACTTCATCCATGTCTTTGGTGATCTCTGATCTCCTTATCAACTGTTTCTTCCATGATGAAGATCAGCCATGGAGTATATCTGAGGTGTATATCAGGGTGTGCTTCTTCCCCACATGAGAGCTGTGATGTCCAGCAACATTCATATAGAAGACATTTCCCACACTCAAGGCACTAATACACCTCGAGGGTTGTGTGGGATCCCTGATGTACAGGAAGACAGGACTTCAGTGAGGAACAATTCCCTCACTCAGGACAGGAATACGGCTTCTCTCCTGTGTGAGATCTCTGATGTCTGTAAAGATTGGACTTCCATGAAAAACATTTCCCGCACTCAGGACAGGAATATGGCTTCTCCCCCGTGTGGGATCTCTGATGTTTGCAAAGAGTGGACTTATCTGAAAAACATTTCCCGCACTCAGGACAGGAATACGGCTTTTCCCCCGTGTGAGATCTCTGATGTTTGGAAAGATGGGACTTTCGTGAAAAACATTTCCCGCACTCAGGACAGGAAAACGGCTTGTCTCCTGTGTGAGATCTCTGATGTGTGGAAAGGTCGGACTTCTGTGAAAAACATTTCCCGCACTCGGGACAGGAGTATGGCTTCTCCCCTGTGTGGGATCTCTGATGTGTTTGAAGATGGCACTTCAACGAAAAACATTTCCCACACTCAGGACAGGAAAACGGCTTCTCTCCTGTGTGAGATCTCTGATGTGTGTAAAGATTGGACTTCCTTGAAAAACATTTCCCGCACTCGGGACAGGAGTATGGCTTCTCCCCTGTGTGGGATCTCTGATGTGTTTGAAGATGGCACTTCAACGAAAAACATTTCCCACACTCAGGACAGGAAAACGGCTTCTCCCCAGTGTGAGATCTCTGATGTGTGGAAAGATGGGACTTCTGTGAAAAACATTTCCCACACTCAGGACAGGAATACGGCTTCTCTCCTGTGTGAGATCTCTGATGTGTGGAAAGTTCGGACTTCTGTGAAAAACATTTCCCGCACTCAGGACAGGAATACGGCTTCTCCCCCGTGTGAGATCTCTGATGTGTGGAAAGATTGGACTTCTGTGAAAAACATTTCCCGCACTCAGGACAGGAATACGGCTTCTCCCCCGTGTGAGATCTCTGATGTGTGGAAAGATGGGACTTCTGTGAAAAACATTTCCCACACTCAGGACAGGAATACGGCTTCTCCCCCGTGTGAGATCTTATATGCACATTAAGATCAGATTTAAAACGGAAACACTTCCCGCACTCAGTACAGGAAAGCCTCTTCTCTGTTGGAAGGACGGCACCGTCCCTCACAGTCTGAGGTTCCTCAGGATAAGAGGAATACGATGGTCCATCTACACTGTGTGGTGCCGGATGGACATTTGAGGTAGTCGGGTTTTCTCCTGGACTATACTGTGTGATGTCCTCATCTTCTACTTTACAGTCTGGAGACAAAGTGAGACAATCCTCTGAGGTTTTCCTCATCTCCCGTCCATCTACTAAAATAGAAATACAAAGATTATTACTAGACATGAGCAGATTGGTTCCTGCTGTGCTCCAATCAGATCATCAGATATAAAATGTCCAGCTGGTAGGAAATGGGTGTAACAAAATAGAATCCATATTATGTGTATATATAGCAGTGGGTAGAGGGGAGAGAGCAGAAGTCAGGACTATGTAATGTACAACATATTGTATAAGATACAACAGATAGGACTATATAGTATCAGAATGATGTAATGTCCAACATAGAGTATATAGTGCAGGGGTCAGGAGTATGTAAAGTACAATATAAATTATACAGTGTAAGGGTCAGGACTCATAATATTGGTATTCAGTAATCAGTGGAAGTTGAAATGTTTACATGAGACAAGTTGCAGAGGTCCCACACCGCTGCCTCCCATCTCCTGAGACTGCACTCAGTGACTTGGGTCTGAGACTATACAGACATATCCCTCCACCCGGCACAGCCAGCAAACAACAGAGCAAGGAATCCTGGGGGGATTGTTACATAGTAGGGGAGGTCGAAAAGTCCATAAAGTCCAACCTATGTGTGTGATTTATGTCAGTATTACATTGTATAATCCCTGTATGTTG